>JAINUW010000797.1:0-149564 GCA_020205615.1 Panax quinquefolius | reverse complement strand
TTTAAAACCATAATTACATTTTTTGAAATTCTTAATTTTCTATTTTTAAACCCTAATTAGAAAATTCAAGAATTGGAGTATTTAAAACTAAGGGTTAGGACCTCAGGGGTTAAACCACAAGGGTTTGGACAAAAATCTAGAATGTTATTAAATTATTTTGCTAAAGACCAAAATACCCTTTTTCATTTTTTTTAATGGTAACTTGTAAAAATGACAAGAGCTTTAGTGGGTTATCTAACCATTTGACTTGGTGACATAAAATATCTAGCAAATCACCATTTCGCCAAAGAATCTCAAAGAACATCCACTGTGATCATAATATATAAGATCGAGAGAGATAACGTGTACCCATTTTATTTATTTTCTCTCAAGCTCCTACCAACTCCTCTCTCACACAAAAACCTCCAAAAATCTAAGGTAGATCTGGTCCACAATATCAATCCTTAGAACACCCAAAAGTTGGAGAGCATAGATCAAGAATTGGAAAATAGAAGGTATAACCCTAAATTAAATTTTTTTGATCTTGTATGCTAAGAGAACTTTTGTGTTTATATGTTTAGATTCATGCTGAAGATGTTTTAGTTGATCTTTGTTGATCCATGATGGATCCATAACATCAAATGGCTTAAAAATGAGTTTTACAAAAAGGCATTTCTTGAGTCTAAAATTGCTCAAAAAGCACATGTCGATTAAGTAGTAGATCTTTATGTGTTTATGTTTTGAGTTATTTTAAGCTTTATACTTGTAAATTGTCATGACATACGTGATATGGAAGTTGAATCCAAGCCATTAGATTTCTAGATTTCAAGTTATAGCGGTCAAAGCGCGTTGATTTACCGCGTAATCGAAAGTGAAATTCTCAAGTGCCATAAACCCGCTTACCGTCGTCCCATAAGATGTTCAAATGACTAGATCCGTCTGGTGTTTACACGCTTTGTTGTTGTTGTTGTTGTATACATGTTGTGATCTCGTAATATGTACTCCAAGTAAATGCCTTTAGATTCCATAAACATCAAAATGGATTGGTTTTAATGGGTGGTCAAAGTAGCCCATCTGAGCACGAATCACTTTTCTAGAAATTCAGAAAGTGTATGAACAATGATCTTCGACCATGTTTGAATCGGATCGTATCTCGATCGTTTTGTTATATTTGGATTGTAATTGTGTTATCTAGTTGTTCCTTGACACTAGCCTTACATGTATGAACCAATAACGTACCTAATTGATGGCCAGAACATCAAATTAATCGAGCCCCAAAGTCAGACTCGAAGTCGCTCGGGTTTCTAGGTTTACCGGTAAAGCCCAGAGTTGTCGACAACAAGTTTGCGAGATCCAATCTTCTTGATGGTTTGTTGAATGACCTAAATGATGACTCGATAATTATAGTGTTACATAAACACTACACGATTGAGGTTTAAGTTGCCCAAGAAAGCGCGGATCAAATCTAAGTCGGTCAAACAAGTGGGTTGAGCATATGAAGATGTCGATGTTCTTCTACAAGAACACCAACAATGACGCTTTATGTCGCTAAAGGCTTTTTAGCTTACTTCGGTTTTGATTTTTTTTTAATTTCAATTTCCTGTAATTAATTAAAAATAGAAAATAAATTATAAAATTATTAAAATTGGTTTTAAAAATTATTTTAAATTATAAAAATAATTTTGACCAATTAGAATATTTTTCTTTAATATTTATAATTATTTAAATATTAAAGGTATTTAATTTATTTACTTAGTGTATTAAATAAATTAGAGGAAAATGATTTAATATTATGAAAAATCATTTTAAATAAGGATTAAGTATTTAAAAATATTTTGAGTTATAAAATATAATTTTTAATACTTTTGGAGAATTTTCATTAATAATTTAATATTAATGATATTAGATTTATTTAATTATTAAATTAAGCAAATAAGATAAAAAGGATTTTAATGATTTAAAATCATTTTAAATAAGAATAAAGTGTTAGGAAATATTTTGAATTATAAAATATAATTTTCAATATTTTTGAGAATTCTCATTAATAAATTAATATTAATGATATTAGATTTATTTAAGATTTATATTAAATAAATGAATTAAAAATGATTTTATTGATTTAAAAATGATTTAAAAATATTTTAAGTTATAATAAATGACTTTTAATATTTTGGCAATTATTTCATTAATATTTAAATATTAATGGTGATGATTTAAAATGATTTTAATTATTTTAAAAATGATTTAAATTTTAGAATATTAATGATTTAAAAATATTTTAAGTTAAATAATAACTTTAATATTTTGACAAGTATGCTATTAATATATTTATATTATTAAATATTAATAATGATAAGATTATTCGATAATTAAATTATTTAAAATGATTCCTTAGATGTTTGAAAATTATTATAAATTATAATAATTGCTTATAAATTATTAAAAGCTTCCAAAAATATTATAAACGATATTTGACTTATCTAAAATAATATCAAGCTTAGATACCAAGATTAATTGACAATAAATGTGTTAATTATCTGATAGGTGACCGTAATAATCGAGATTAGGCCAGAAGTCCAACCGCATCGAACTAGTTAGACTTGTTAAGTGTTTATATAGGTTATAAACACTAATGTGGCTATGTGGTAATGTGCCTAGGAGAAGTTTGACTGTAAATTACAGTATTGTGTGTTGTGAATTATTGTGCTAATTGTGAGACCGATATTATTGGTTATAGGTCTCTCAAACGCAGATAAGTTTATTGTGTAGCTGTAATCAACGCGGAAGGCAAGTTTCCTAACTCAACCTTGAGTTATATTCATTCAATTATTATAATGGTTAATTATTGCTAATTATACCATGTCCGGGGAATTTATTGTTGATTATTCATGAGTTAGTGCATGATTAATAATTCAAATTGAATTACCGATTCTAGAATATACATTAGTAGAATAACCGTTGTTGGATATTCACATTCGTAGAAGATAGAATCGATGATGTATAATTCACATTTATTGTCAAATTATGTTGAGAAATGTCTTAGCTAATTATTCTAGCTAGACGAACATTTGTTAGAACTTGATAAATTCAAAAAGAGAATTCAATTGATATTGCTAGATCGATTCCAATTATTTCGGCTAGATCGATAAGTAAATAGAAATTGAAATCATTAAATTTTGTTGTTAAATCAAATCTTAATTCTGAGACTGAGAAGAATAACCTTTTATATAAAGGGAACATTTTAGGTCGATATTCGGCCATTGCACACTGTTAAGTATTATGCATAATATTGGGTATAATAAAGTCGATCAACAAGTACTTGCAGAGGGGTATGATTTAATCTTTATTGTTATCTAACACTCCTGCGTATGTATCAAAGTAAATCTTTGATAGATACCCGAGAAAGTAGAAGTTCTAGATCCAATGGATCGCTCAGCATAAATCTGGAAAATATTCCACTATTTTATCACGAGAATCGATTCTTGTATATTCAATAGAATATCGTAGAAACTTTGAAAGCGTTGTACTCTTTCATTATCGATTATTGTGTTGCCTAAAATATGAGAAGACTTGTTATTGATTAACTAATTGTTCAGCCTAATTCAAAGTTCCCCGAACTTTGTTATCATTACATCAAATTAGAGAGTCCGATACTCTTGATTCTTATACATTCATTGTATATCTTAACTCATGGGTAAATTTGTTGCTCATCCTTGCTAAATAAAACTTTTCATTGCAGGGACGAACAAAGGCAAAGACATAGTGATTAATTAGTGATGAATAACATTATTATTATGTTGTATTTTTGAACCTTTTTGTATAACTAAAGGGTATGTTTGTAATGTTAAGGTTAATGACTGGGACTACAGATTAACAACATATGTTAATGTGATATGTACTATTATTTCTATATGAATGGGTAGTTAGATGTTATTATATTGTGGATCGTGAACACCAAACTCGAGGGTCGTGTAACCTTGATTTGGGGTGTCACACATCACCAAAAATTCGTAATGTTCATAATCGAGTTCATAATGTTGTCTTGATACATCCTCCTTCCTTACTTTCAATTGGTGATACCCACTTCTCGATCTATTTTTGAAAAGTATTTAGCACCCTTCAATTAATCAAACAACTCATCTATTTTTGGCAACATATATTTATTCTTAATAATGACTTTGTTTAATTCTCACAATCAATTCAAAGACACATCGACCCATCCTTTTCTTCGCAAAATAACACCAAATACTCCCCTACTGATACACTCGGTTGAATATACTTATTATCTAATGTTTTGCGGTTGTACCATAAGTTCCTTCATCTTTACCGGAGCCATTCTGTACGGGGCCTTTGATATTGGAGCAGTTCCTGGCGCTAAGTCGATCACGAACTCAATTTCTCTGTCAGGCATAAGTCCTAGTAAATCTTCCGAAAACACATCTACAAATTCCCTAACCACTGGTATCTCCTCCAGTTTCACACCTTTCTCCTTTTGAGTATCGACTATATAAGCTAAGTATCCTACACAACCTTGACTCAATAACTTCTTGGCCTGTATAATCGTCAGACATCACATTTGTCTAGGTGATTTGCTACCATAGAAAACTACCTTTGACGGAGTCATAAAGTTTATACATTTCTTCTGGCAATCAATTATCGCACCACAATTGAATAACAAATCCATTCCCACAATAACATTGAACTCTCTGAGTTTTATCGGGCTTAAATCTACTGTCATAACATTCACCCTACAGTTCTTGTATATAAGCCTAACATGAATTACCTCTCTATTTGCAATTTCTATTTGTAAAGGGAAATTCAACTCTTCACTAGGTAATTCTAATCTTTTAGCAAATTCATCAGATATAAACGAGCAAGTAGCACCTGAATCAAACAATACATATGCATTTATATCATTGATTGGGATAATACCTGACACGACATCTTTTGATTGCACCACGTCTTACACCGCCATGTTGAAGGTTCAAAGCTATAGGCTTATTTGATAAAGTTGGTCCAACAACCGGTCCAATGTTTAAATCGCCTCCCTTAAAAAGGGTTAAAATCGAACCATTTGTAAATACGCTTTATAATGAATAAAATAATATTATTTATTATTATTATGTGTTAATAAGATGAATGTCGCTCTATAACCTAGAAACGTCGTAACATCGTAGTATTTGAACCGCGTGAGGGAATTAAAGTGTTTGAATTTCCAAGACGAAAATAAAAGATTTTCGAGAAATTTTCCGAAAAACACTATTCATCGTTTATCGCTCGGGAATTATTTTTGAACTTCCGAGAAATATGTAACGTTATAATATCGAGGTGAGATGGAATATGTAATAATAATCTAAGTATGGAAAACGCAATATTTCGCATGCGACTTAAATTTAGAGCGTTGGGAAATTAATGTCTAAGGAATGAACTTGTGTAATCTTGTAGGATGTACAAGTTCATTAAGCATTAAGGACAAGCCCAAATTATAGTAATGTTTAGCCCAAGTGTGGATTAATGTGAAGCCCAAAGCAAATTAAAGCAAGCCCAAAAGATAAGTTAATTAGATTAAGACCTAAGCCCAAATGATGATCCACTAGTTAAATAGGATCCATGGGTGAAGTGGTGGGCAAGAACTTTGTGTGATGGGCAAGAATTAAGGGTGATGGCCAAGTTTACTTGAGGCAAGTTAGAATAAGTAAAGAGGTTAATTAAGGAGGTTCTGATGTCTTATCAGACCATAATTTCCTAAGCTTAGCCATCCTATAAATACCCCATTTGAATTCATTTTTCATTGTTAGTTTTCATCCAACACAAATCAACTTATTTGTTAGAGAATAAGCACTTTATAAGCTTAACCTTCCATTGTTAGATTTTCAAAGAAAGAGAAGTTAGTCTTCAAAGGTAAGACTTAATCTTGTCTCTTCTTCATCTCTATCATAGTAGGGTGATAAGAGAAGTGTAACGAATGAACTTATATGCTAAGAACATATAGGAGTGGTTAAATGAACTTGAGCCAATAAGTTATGAATAAGTAACTTGAACCTAAAAAAGTTATGAATTTATGGAATACACCTATAAACTTGTCATATGGTTAACATAAGAAGTTGGTATGAATAATAAGATGTAGAATGTATGTTTCTAAAATTACTTAATTAAGAGTAAGTCATAAGAAATGAAAGTTTTGTATTGTATAATTTGTTAAGTTATGAACTCATAAGAAATAAGCTATAACCTAATTTGAATGTAAGTTGTTGTATCATAAGTAGTTGAGATATCTAGTTAATGAAATGAATGTATTTGGAATGATGAACAAATCATTAGTAATGAAGTTTTTCCGAATTCACACGATTGATGATAATCGCCAAATTCGTGAAAATTCTCTGAATGGAAGTCGATTTTTGTGTTTGAACTCTAAAATGTTGGTTTTCGATGGAGACAAGTCGTATTTGGCATTATAGAGTTATGGACTCAAAATGACCGGATTCCAATTAGAACGAAGAAACGAAAGCGCCAACGCTCACGAACGCTTATCGCTTTTGTTAAAATGAACTAATAGGTGAATTTTTAGAAAACAAAGTTGAATAGATAAAATTCTTACATGAACACGTAGAGTATGTGATTTTAGAACCGTAGGCTCTTGAACGAGCCAATTCGGACTTATAACGAAGAAGTTACGAGTCCGAAATCTCACAAGTTGAAAAATCACAAAAAGTTTTCGAGTACATGAGTCACCATGCAAGCGACTACAAGGCCAAATAGTTAACCCAGCCACAAGAGACGAGCAAAGCCATAACTCATCGAGACTCATCGAAAAGCACTACAGAATAAAGGAGACTCAAACCGCAAATGCCGAGTCCGAGCTGAGACTCACGCGATACATAGTCAAAGACAAAGAGTAGTAATAACCCACCAAAATGCCAAATTTAGGGTCTAGATCATGAAAAATTTTACATGTTGAACATGGATAGTAAATGCTTACCAATTAACTAATGATCTTAATTTAATATTGTTAAGACATAATTGAGCCTTAAGTATGATCACTTAGGGTTAAAGAAAGTCAGTTACATATGAATGTAAGAATAACATAACGGAAAGTCGAAACCAATAATAAAAAATCTAATACGTAATTAAATTGAGAAGAAGGGTAAGATTCTTTAGGAACCATGTATGATTCTTCATGACCTAATGTGCTATATGATGTATCATTTACTGTAGAGACTTAAAGACTTAAAGGTGCACGTGTTATAAACTATAGCAGATGCTAAAGGCAAGTATTCTAACCCTTGTTCCAGTTCTATATGGACAAGTCTTTGTGATTCATGTATTTTTCGCATGAGTTAATGTCTAATGAAGTCAAAGCCAATTCTTTCGGCTAGACTTATGCTATGTTAGATTTCTTATAATCTATCAAGTATTGACAAGGATTTACCAAACTAATATTGTTGTGGTTTTCAAAAGGAGACTGAGTATGCTAAATTGTTTTGTCGTCAAACGACAAGCACGTGAGGTTGCCACAACTTAAACGTATACACGTTTAATGAATGTAGTGTTGATCAACATAGAGTACTATAGGTCGATCACCTAGACGCGCTCGTAAGTTATGCGGACTTACGGACTTCGTGGTTTGGGATGTCCTTTTCAAAGTACTTATGAAATGCTCACTACCCTTGAACCGAATTGATGTTTTACCTCAATATTGTTGTTGTAAAACGCTTTTGAAAGAAAAGAAGTGCTATTTTGAATTATCGATAGTACTTCATAAACTATTGTTCGCTTATTGAAGATATATGATTCCTATGTCTCAAGCATGTTATTTTACTAGAATTATTGTACTTGCTTTGAGCTAGTTAGGCTCACTCTTGCTTGAACCATATGAATGCAAAGCTTAAGACCGAATGGAATCGAAGGATCCTAAGAAGGATAAAGGGAAGGCAAAGGCGAACCCGTAGATTACTTATGTAATAGTATAGTTTTGTAAGAATAATATTTGATATTATGACAAGGACAAATGTAACGGTTATACAGAACCTGGGAAATGTTAATATTATTTTGAATATATATAGAAGACATATTCGTTCTTTTGAGGCATTTCAATTGAATGATTGTGTGAATCAGAAGACCGTGTAGCACCATCTCGTCGGGTTGAAGATACCCAAATTTGGGGCGCCACAAAGTTGGTATCAAAGCATTAGGTTATAAAACTTAAGGGGGATTTAAACCTTAAGTTATAACCTTAAGAAAAGTCAAAGAATAAAATATGTAAATTAACCTTATAAAAATGCATTATATATGTTAGGTGTTTTTATTATTCTACTGATGTGTACTAATAAAACTTTTTGTGTTGTTGTAGATGTCAGGATAAAATAGAGACGTACATGTAGTCAGTGAAGGGTCGGTAAATCAGATAGAGATCATACCGAACCCCATAGCAGCAGATCCCGAGATAGTAGTGGTTGAGTCTGGAGACTTAAAGAGTTTAGATCTCATGTTCGTGTTCGACGGCATGTTACAAGAAGAGGTGGAGGTGGTGTCCTTCAACCCAGTAGCGATAGCAGCAGAGATGGCTCTAGGGGAGTCAATGATGTCACTTTTTATGTCAGTGCTGGATAGAAACATCCACTACTGTCAGGAGGTTGAGGAACTTAAAGCAGAGCTCCAGGCAGTTATAGAATATAAGACGGACGTGGAGTCCATGTGGGAACAGGACCATGATGAAAGGGTTTTGGCTAAGGACAAGGTCCATGAGTTAAAACAGGAGGTCTTTGAGCTCAGGGGGGAGCTAAAGACCAAGAAGCAGAAGATAGGGAGAATGTCCTATATCCATAGGAGTTCTCATGCGACTTCCAAATTCGCAGTAGTCAGTTATCCCATAGAGGCAGGCGCGCACATTACATACTATCACCGTGATATTATCGCCATCTCACAAAGGCGGATTTTGAGAATGCCTTAAGGCAGATGTGATCTAGTAGTGGCTAGAGTAGGTTAGATATGTAAATATTTTGTATCTAGTAGTGACGTAAAACTGTCTTTTGTATAACAAATGGTAGTCTTTTGTAAATCCCAATTTTTGAAAAGTAATTGCAAGAAAGTAATGTAATTAGCTTAGGTTGTGTAATGTAACCGATGTAGTGTTATACTAAGATAAATTAATATAAGTTTTTTTTCGAAACATGCTGAGTAATGAATGTTTAAATTATTGTTTAAAATTGAATAATAATTAACTAACAGGAATTGAATAATAACGAAATGTGTTATTTATTGTACCAGCAAAATGCCGCCAAGAAGACTACCACGTAATCAGGGTGCGAACGTAAATCAACCAGAGGAAGGTCTGGTTAACCCCATGCAGGAGTTTGTGAACCTTTTAACAATCGCGCTTAATAGAACTGGGCTAATATCCCCATAAATCTCGTAGTAGCACGAGCTAGCTACTACTTTAAGGATTTTAAAAGCGTGGGTCTACCGGAGTTCAAAGGAACTACGGACCATATCAAAGCCCAAATGTGGGTGAAGGAAATTGAGAAGGTATTTGTAATAGCAAATGACGACGAGGCCCAAAAGGTTTCCTTTGTAACCTACATGATGAAGGGAGAGGGTAACTTTTGGTGGGAGGCCAATCAAGCTAGGGTCGGGATAGAGGTTCTAACAGGGGCAAGGTTCAAAGAAATATTTTTCGAGAACTAATTTCCCACGAGCATGCAGGGAATGATGGAGATGCGGTTTCTGGAATTGAAGCAAGCGGACATGACGGTTCCCAAATACGCCGCCAAGTTTAATGAACAGGTAAGGTTCGCTCCACACTAAGTGGACACCGAGGTTAGGAAGGCGATGGCTCGAAAGGTGGCTTGAAACCCCGCTCTATAACCAAGATATCCGTGTTCCAAAGTACTTCCTTTGGAACCATTTTAGAGAAGGCAAATATTGCCGAAGGTGGTAGCGAGGCGTTGAGCGAGTACCACAAAGACAAGAAGAATAAGGGGAAAATAGACGGGGGAGTGAAGATCGAGGGAGCCAATGGAAGTGGTGAAGGGTACAAACAGAAGGTGGTTAGCTCTAGGAATACCAGAGTGAAACAAGGAGACCCGAAGAGGAGGATTGAGGCCTGCAAGACCTGTGGGAAGACTCATTTAGGAGTCTGTCTCAAGGGTAAGGCCGTATGTTATAATTGGGGATAGGAGAGGCCTATTGCGCCTAACTGTCCAAGTCTGAAGAAGAACCATGGATACTTTGTGTGTGGGTCAACTAACCACATGGCAAAGAACTGCCCAAAGAAGGGGACGGATGGGAATAAGGGCACCAATAGTGGTAAGTTAACTATTGGGGTCCAAAGATAATGTAGGCCCGATGGCCCATACATTTAACATGACTGTCCAAGATGCGATGGCCTCAGGGGACGTAGTCGCAGGTATTATTCTGATCAATGATTTAAACGCATACGTGGTGTTTGACTCGGGTGTTACTTGTTCGTTTATCGCATGTGATTTTGCTAGACGATTAGGATTACTTCCTGAAAAGTTGCCTATACCTTTAAATATTAAGGTAGCAAACGAAGAGATAATTCCTGTTGAAGATATTCATAGGAGTTATTGCGTAGATATACGAGGTTGTAAATTATCGGTAGATCTGATACCGATAAAGTTAGGAGAATTCAATGTAATTCTTGGAATGGATTGGTTGGTGAACCATGGAGCAATAATAGATTGTCAAAAGAAATGCGTAAATATTAGAACGTTAAAACAACCTCAAATAGTATTTTACTGGTAATAAATCATCGGACGCTCGTGGTTGTCTTACCATGACACAAACTAGGAAATTATTGAGGAAGGGGTGTAGGTAGGCTATTTGTGTCATGTGGTTGATACCCAAAGAGTGGGAGCAACCATGGAACAAATACCTATAGTGAGTGAATTCATGGATGTATTTCGTGGTGAATTATCGGGTCTTCCACCGAATAGGAGACCGAATTTCGTAATAGACATTGTGCCGAGAGCGCAACACTAGCTTCCGTGGCACCGTATCGTATGGCGCCAAAGGGAGATGAAGGAGTTGATGGTGCAGTTGCAAGAATTATTCGACAGGAAGTACATACAACCGAGTGTTTCGCCGTGGGGAGCACCGATATTGTTTGTCAAGAAGAAGGACAGATCGTTAAGACTATGTATCGACTACCGAGAGTTGAACAAGTTAACGATAAAGAATAAGTATCCATTGCCCAGGATCGATGATCTTTTTGATCAGTTAAAAGGGGAAAATATTTTTCCAAAATAGATTTAAGGATCGGTATCATCAAATAAAGGTTAGGAATGAAGATGTACCAAAGACAACATTCAGACTCGTTATGGTCATTACGAAGTTTCTGTGATGTCATTTGGGTTGACTAATGCACCAAATTGATTTATGGATATGATGAACAGTAGTGTTCAAACAATATTTGGACAAGTTCGTCGTGGTGTTTATCGATGATATTCTAGTTTATTCTAAGACGCCGTAAGATCATGCTGAACACCTAAGATTAGTGTTGGAGACACTAAGGAAGGAGAAGTTATATGCTAAGTTCACTAAGTGTGAATTTTGGTTAGAGAGGGTACAATTTTTAGGTCATGTCATCGACCATTTAGGGATTTCAAGAGATCCAAATAAAGGTGGAAGCCATAGTGAATTGGGAACAACCAAAAACTCCGACTGAGGTGCGGAGTTTCCTAGGGTTAGCGGTTTACTATCGAAGATTAATTCAGCATTTTTCGAAGATAGCTACTCCGTTGACTAATTTGACAAGGAAGACGGTGAAGTATGTATGGACTAAGAAATATGAGGACAATTTTCAAGAATTGAAAAAGAGGTTAAGTAAAGCACCTGTTTTGTCATTACCCGATAACACATGAAATTTTGTAGTTTATAGCAATGCTTCGCATAGAGGACTTGGTCATGCGTGCTCATGCAAAGATGGCAAGGTCATCACAGATGCATCTAGGCAAATTGAAGGATTATGAGAAAGTTTACCCTACTCATGATCTGGAACTGGCCACGGTAGTGTTTGCCTTGAAGATATGGCAACATTATCTTTATGGGGAAAAATGTGAGATATACACGGACCACAAGAGTCTATAATATATCTTCACACAGAAAGAGTTGAACATGAGGCAGAGGAGATGGCTGGAGTTGATAAAGGATTACGACTATGAAATCTTGTATCACCCTGGAAAAGCCATTGTAGTAGTCGATGCCTTAAGTAGAAAGGGTCGGGAGAAGTTGTCTATGTTAACGGCTCAAACTGAGTTAATAACAGAGATGGCTAAGATGGAGTTAGAGGTGAAGTTGCTGAGTGAGGAAGATCAGAGACTATTTGTGACATAGATACAATCTACCATCGTAGAGAGAGTCAAGGAAGTGCAGCTCAAAACTGATGAGTGTGACCAGATGAAAAAGTGGTGTACCAATGAAAAAGATATTAAGTTTAGTCTTGATAATGAGGGATTATTAAGATTTGAAGGAAAAATTTGGGTTCCGAATGAGACGAAATTAAAGGAGCAAGTGTTAGAAGAGGCTCACAGTTCAAGGTACTCAATTAATCCTGGTAGCACTAAGATGTATCAAGACCTTCGACACAGTTTTTGGTTGCCGAACATGAAGAGGGAGATAGCCGAGTATGTGAGTAGGAGCTTGACTTGTCAAAAAGTTAAGGCTGAACATCAACGAACAAGTGGCTTGTTACAGTCATTGGAGATTCTGGAGTTGAAGTGGGAGCATATCACGATGGACTTTATGGTGGGACTTCCGACTACTCAAAAAGTGTATGATGCGATTTGGGTAATAATGGACCGGTTGACAAAGTCGGCTCACTTCTTGCCAATTCGGGTTAAGTATAACTTAGATCAGTTAGCTAAAATTTATATTAAGGAAATTATTTCCAGACATGGAGTACCAAGTTTCGATTGTGTCAGATCGTGACCTACGATTCACGTCGAACTTTTGGAGAAGTCTGCAAGAGCAGTTGGGGACGCAATTGAAGTTGAGTACGGAATATCATCCACAAACCGATGGACAGAGTGAGAGGACAATTCAGACGTTAGAATATATGTTAAGATCTTGCGTCATGGATTTCAAGGCTAGTTGGGATGATCATCTACCATTAGTAGAGTTTGCGTATAATAATAGTTATCATGCAAGCATAGGTATGCCACCCTACGAAGCTTTATATGGAAGAAAGTGTTGAACACCATTGTATTGGGATGAAGTGGGAGAACGCAGAATGCTAGGACTAGAATTGGTGCAGCAAACAGCAGATATAGTGAAGCTAATACGAATGCGATTGGTGGCAACTCAAGATGCATATAAAGAAAGTTTATGATTTGCATCGAGTGAATAGGGAGTTCAAGTAGGCTCAGATGTGTATTCCTAAAAGTATCTCCTCGAAAGGAAAGATACGATTTGGAAAGAAGGAAAAATTAAGTCCTGTGTTTATAGGACCTTTTGAGATATTAGAAAAGTGGAGGGGTAGCCTACGTGGTAGCATTACCTCCGCACTTAGAACGAATACATAACGTGTTTCACGATCCAGATACGACCCTATAAGCCCGATTACAAACACGTAATAGAGTATGAGCCGATTCATATCGAGAAGGACTTAACCTATGAGGAGGTGCCAATTCAAATCATCGATCGAAAAGAGCAAGTTCTACTTAAACAAAGTTATACCGCCTATAAAGGTGTTATGGAAGAACCACGATGTCGAAGAAGCAACGTGGAATTGAAGAAAAGATGAAAAAGAATTACCCTCAATTGTTTGTGTAATTTTTTTTTAGCGAGATTCTGGGGACAAAATCCTTATAAGGGGGAGAGAGTGTAACGCCTCGAAAAATCGAACCATTTGTAAATACGTTTATAATGAATAAAATAATATTATTTATTATTATTATGTGTTAATAAGATGAATGTCATTCTATAACCTAGAAACGTTGGAACATCGTAGTATTTGAACTGCGTGAGGGAATTAAAGTGTTTGAATTTCCAAGACAAAAATAAAAGCTTTCCGAGAAATTTTCTGAATAACACTATTCATCGTTTATCGCTCGGGAATTACTTTTGAACTTCTGAGAAATACGTAATGTTAAAATATCGAGGTGAGATGGATTATATAATAATAATCTAAGTATGGAAAACGCAATATTTCGCATGCGGACTTAAATTGAGAGCGTTGGGAAATTAATGTCTAAGGAATGAACTTCTGTAATCTTGTAGGATGTGCAAGTTCATTAAGCATTAAGGGACAAGCCCAAATTGTAGTAATGATTAGCCCAAGTGTGGATTAATGTGAAGCCCAAAGTAAATTAAAGCAAGCCCAAAAGATAAGTTAATTAGATTAAGACCTAAGCCCAAATGATGATCCAATGGGTAAATAGGATCCATGGGCAAACCCATGGGTGAAGTAGGGTGAAGTGGTGGCCAAGAACTTTGTGTGATGGGCAAGAATTAAGGGTGATGGCCAAGAAGTTTACTTAGGACTTAAGTTAGAATATAAGGAGGTTAACTAAGGAGGTGGGATGTCTTAATGACCATAATGCCCTAAGCTTTAGCCATCCTATAAATACCCCAAGCTTGAATTCATTTTTGGTTGTTGTTAGTTTTCATCCAACACAATCAACTTATTTGTTAGAGAGAATAAGCACTTTGAAGCTTAACCTTCCATTTTTAGATTTCCAAAGAAAGAGAAGTTAGTCTTCAAAGGTAATTGATCTTGTCTCTTCTATCTCTATCGTAGTAGGGTGATAAGAGAAGTGTAACCTAATGAACTTATATGCTAAGAACATATGAGGAGTGGTTAGGCAATGAACTTGAGCCGAATAAGTTATGAATAAGTAACTTGAACCTAAAAAAGTTATGAATTTATGGAATACACCTATGAACTTGTCATATGGTTAACATAAGAAGTTGGTATGAATAATAAGATGTAAGCATGTTTCTTAAATTACTTAATTAAGAGTAAGTCATAAGGAAATGAAAGTTTTGTATTGTATAATTTGTTAAGTTATGAACTCATAAGAAATAAGCTATAACCTAATTTGAATGTAAGTTGTTGTATCATATAAGTTGAGATATCTAGTCAATGAAATGAATGTATTTGGAATGATGAACAAATCGCTAGTAATGAAGTTTTGCCGGAATTCACACGATTGGACGATAATCGTCGAATTCGTGAAATTCTCGGAATGGAAGTCGTATTTTGTATTTGAACTCAGAAATATTGGTTTTTGATGGAGACAAGTCGTATTTGGCATTATAGAGTTGCGAACTCGAAAATGACAGGATTCCGACTTAGAACGAAGAAACGAGCGTTGATCATTCACGAACGTTTATCGTTTTCGTTAAAAATGAACTAATAGGTGAATTTTTAGCAAACGAAGTCGAATAGATAAAATTATTGCATGAACACGTTGAGTATGTGATTTGTGAACCGTAGGCTCTTGAACGAGCCAATTCGGACTTATAACGAAGAAGTTACGAGTCCGAGAATCTCACAAGTTAAAAATTTTGCCAAAAATTTTTCGAAGTTTGAGTGCCAGGCCAAACTTGCCAAGACAAATAAATACCATGCAAATACAGCACGAGCTTAAATGAGCAAAGCCATAACCTACTAGAAAGTGGCGTCGCAGTGCGTACGTAACAAAGGAGACTCAAGTCACGCAAAGACCGAAGTCACGGTTTTAGGCAATAACATGTGATGCTAAGCAAATACGCACATAAGAGTAATAGTGTAATAATAGCAATACCAAAACTTTTAAAATTTTAAATCTAGATCATGAACAATTTTTACATGTTGAACATGGATAGTAAATTCTTACCAATTAACTAATGATCTTAATGTAGCATTGTTAAGTATGATCATTTAGGGTTAAAGAAAGTCAGTTACATATGAATGTAAGAATAACATAACGAAAATCCGGAACCAATAATAATAAATCTAATACGTAATTAAATTGAGAAGAAGGGTACGATTCTTTAGGAACCATGTATGATTATTCATGACCTAATGTGCTATGTGATGTATCATTTACTGTAGAGACTTAAAGACTTAAAAGTGCACGTGTTATAAACTGTAGCAGACACTAAAGGCAAGTATTCTAACCCTTGTTCCAGTTCTATATGGACAAGTCTTTGTGATTCATGTATTTTTCGCATGAGTTAATGTCTAATGAAGTCAAAGCCAATTCTTTCGGCTAGACTAATGCTATGTTGGATTTCTAATAATCTATTAAGTATTGACAAGGATTTACCAAACTAATATTGTTGTGGTTTTCAAAAGGAGACTGAGTATGCTAAATTGTTTTGTCGTCAAACGACAGGCACGTGAGGTTGCCACAACTTAAACGTATACACATTTAATGAATGTAGTGTTGATCAACATAGAGTACTATAGGCTGATCACCTAGACGTGCTCGTAAGTTATGTCGGACTTACGGACTTCGTGACGGGATGTCCTTTTCAAAGTACTTATGAAATGCTCACGGTCTTGAACCGGAATTGATGTTTTACTGAATATTTTTGTTGTAAAACAAGTGCTATTTTGAATTATCGATAGTACTTCGTAACTATTGTTCAGTTATTGAAGATATATGATTCCTATGTCTCAAGCATGCTATTTTACTAGAATTATTGTACTTGCTGAGCTAGTTAGGCTCACTCTTGCTTGAACCATATGAATGTAGCTAAGACCGAACAGACCGACAGATACGGCAATGATAAAGGGACGGCGAAGGCGAAGGCGAACCCGTAGATTACTTATGTAATAGTATTGTTTTGTAAGAATAATATTTGATATTATGACAAGGACAAATGTAACGGTTATACAGAACCTGGGAAATGTTAATATTATTTTGAATATATAGAAGACATATTTGTTCTTTTGAGGTATTTCAATTGAATGATTGTGTGAATCAGAAAAATGTAGCACCACCATCATCTCGTTGGAAAGATACCCGGATTTGGGGGCGTCACATTAAACATCAATCAAGTGTGGAAATAAAATAATTACATAACATCATTAAATATAAAGTCTACCATCATTACAATAAATGAAAATTTTTCATTTCTTTTGTTAGTCATATGTTCATCGAACTTCTCAACTTTAGCTACAATGAGTGTATATATATGCAAGAGTGAGCAAAACAAATGATCACTAGATATAGCAATGAATTAATAAGAGAATAGTAACTGCCAATGAATAGGCTCATCAAAACTGAATAGTACTCTATCAATGATAACCAAAATTTGAAATCAAAATATGAAATATATATTTTAGGGTCATAAGACCACAAACTATGTCCACGGTTACAAGTAATCTTTCAACTTTAACCTAAACAGTTATACTGTAGGGACTTCGTGTACTTAGGGGGATCAGCCCTTCGTACCATGTATTGTGCACAAACATCTAAACGCCACGTACCCTTATAATAGGGTTGTTCTTCTCAGTTTTTTTAGTACAAGTCCGCACCAAAGAAAGTTTTTTTTGGATGAACTTTCAAGGTAATTTAGGGTTTCACAATCATCAACTAAGGGATTAGTTGAATCAGCAAGACTTAACAACACTACGAGTGATCAATAATAGTTTAAGGTAAAATGTTAAGAATAATAGGTATGCGTAGAAATAATCAAAGTATAAGCATTGAATGAAACAATCAACCTTGCTTGAACAATATTAAGTTAAGGATGTGATCTTATTAAATGAGATATAGAATTATTGAACATGTATTAACTAATAGCAAGCTGAAAGTAAAACTTGCTCAACATGATAATAACTTGTGCAAAGTAATTGAAATAAGAAAATTCGATATTAGGAATTGGTATTCAAGAAATTGCATTCACAATACAAGAATGAAATTAAAGAAAACTTGTCTAACAATAAACAAGTTTGAATAAATCAATAACTATTGGAATTCAAAACTTGTCCGAATAGAGTTAAAGTTATAGCTTGCTCAAATAAAATTTAGGAACAAAGCTTGCTCAATAAAAGTTTAGAGTAAGGAACTTGCCTCGTGCGTAAGCTATAAATTTACAACTCACGTTCACCTACACATAGTATTAGAATCATAATATCTATTAGATATACTAACATCCACTTTCCAAAATAATACTCACTTTTTAACTAAACTTGTTATTTTAGTACAAGTCTTACGTTACCCTATACATTTTAGAATTCATAAGTGTTAATTGCACAACAATTATCTAGCATTCATTGTGTACACTAAGTCATAACATAACACGTTTGTAACTTACTAATCCTTTTTACAACTTTGAAATTACTAACCACATAACACGATTTTGTTTTAACCTTTTCATTACATGTTTGACACATTAACACATCATTAGATTAAGTTACAATGGCGTCCAAAGTGTGCAAAGCGTGAGAGTAGTACACACCATCCTCATTTTCGGGATATGGCGCGATTCTTACACGATTGATCAAGCGCAAATTGGCCAGTCAAGAATTGACACCACAATTACGCCATTTTGGCATTGACACCAACAGTAAATTGCTTATTGCATGTAACGTAAACTCTACAGTAAATAGAATAAAGTGTTCCGTTTTTAGCCCAACTAACACGAATTTCACCCACAAAATAGTAAATTTAACATATGTAATTGGTACAGAACTAACACAAACATGATTCCTCACATATTCAACCACTTGGAACAATTAAACAACAACTTTAACCCTTTTAAATCCTTAAATTTTATGTTTTCATACAAAAACTCCATTTTGACATCCTTCATAGAAATTCACGCCAGATCATAATTCTACACCAAATTACTTTATTCAAACTATGTTCTCTTCGCTTATTACCGAATTAACATATTCAAGACTCAATTTACATAATATTATACGAATTAACCACCAACTTTGGTACTTTCATAAGCCATATGAAAAATATACACTGTAATTACTTTTCTTTCTTTTTAAACGTAATTAGCATACTAATTCATGTCTAACTACAAACTCTAACATCACAAACACGTATAATCACAAATTTTCAAATTGTGTATATCAAAAATTCAAAATAGATGAATTCACGTAAACTTGAAGGTTTATGCCAGAAAACTCTCATATATATATATATATATATATATATATATAACAAGGTTATGAATAATATCTTTTTATTGCTTTGAATAATCCTTGCTAACACCTGGAATTGCTTTAGAAAACTCAGGAATCTTCTCTCAAACTCCCTCAATTCCTCTGAAAAACTCTCTTCTCTTTTCTCTTCTTAGGCTTAAGCCAAATACTTTTCACGTAAAGTAAAATACACCCAACGCATAAAATCAAACGTATGAAACTGCCGTATACTTATTATTATAATAATTACATATCAGTTATAAATATATTTTATATTTATTATTTTATTTATTATAATTAAAATTCAAAAATTCAAAAGCCTCAAGGCTTTGTTTGGATAAAATCTCTTTAAAATAAAGACTTAATATCTTTAAGTCTTGTTTGGTTAAACC
Source organism: Panax quinquefolius (assembly GCA_020205615.1). Lineage (NCBI taxonomy): Eukaryota > Viridiplantae > Streptophyta > Magnoliopsida > Apiales > Araliaceae > Panax > Panax quinquefolius. Next base: position 130,082 of record JAINUW010000797.1, on the reverse strand, counting down.
CATTTAAAACTACTTTAATTTTATTTTAATAAACCATTTACACTATAGTTTATAATCTCATATTTATAACTCCATATCCAACATTAGTTAAATAACCAATTACAATATACTAAACAAATTTTCCACTTATCACAAATTATAATCTCATTATAATTTTATTTAATAACTTCACATACCATTTTAATTATTAAATTAAAATAATAATATAACATCTCATGTTATCATACAATTCACTAACTATTTCAATTAAATTAAATTTGAATATCATCTAATAAATCTAATTCACAATTATTTACTAACAACAACCACATCAATAAAATATTCAATAAAATATTTATTTAATATAATAAATATTTTAAATTACAAATAATAAAATCTTGGATTGTTACATCCTTCCCTCCTTACAAGGATTCTGTCCCCATAATCACAACTCAAACAATAAAATCGTCACATTCTTCCCTCCTTATTAATGGTCTGTCCTCAGAATCGAAGACACAGATTAAACAAATAACTCAGGGTAGTTCTTCATCATTTCAGCTTCGAGTTCCCACGTAGTCTCTTCGATATTGTGGTTTCTCTATATCACCTTCACAGAAGGTATCACTTTATTCCTGAGCACTTGTTCTTTCCTATCGAGTATCTGGATAGGAACCTCTTCATAAGACAAATCTTTACTGAACATCAACGGTTCATATTCAATTACATGTTTGTAATCGGGTTTATACGGTGGCAACACTGACACATGAAAAATGTTGTGCACATGTTCTAATTCTAGAGGTAAAGCTACCTCGTAAGCCACTTCTCCCACTCTTCGTAGTATTTCGAAAGGTCCAATAAACCTTTGGCTGAGCTTTCCTTTCTTGTCAAAACGAATTTTCCCCTTCCAAGGAGAAACTTCAGGAAAACGAAATTTCCTACGTCAAATTTACGATACTTCTTCTGTCTATCTTGAGCAGCTACCAGTCTTGCTTTGATTAGTTTGATAACTTCAGCGGTCTATTGTACCAGTTTCGGTCCTAACAGTTGACGTTCACCAACTTTATCCCAACATAGTGGAGTTCTGCATTTCCAGCCGTATAATGCCTCGTATGGCGGCATACCAATGCTTGTGTGGTAATTGTTATTATAGTTAACCCATGTTGCTCCAGTGGTCATATGGCCAAAATTTCAAATGTGAGGTTGCGAGTTCAAAACTGTGGAAAGGCAATTTTCCCAACAGTAAATGATCGTCCCAGTTTCCTTTGAAATCGATGATGCTTGCTCTAAGCATATCTTCTATCGTCTGGATTGTTCATTCGCTTTACCCATCAGTTTGCGGATGATATGTTGTACTCATCTTTAGTTGCGTTTCCATACATTCTTGCAGTCTCTTCTAGAAATTTGATGTGAATCTCTGGATCTCTCCTCGATACTAATTACACCGAACTCCATATCTCAACACAATCTCCTTGACGTACATTTTTGCGGTGATCGAGATTAAATCTAATCTTTATTGGCAAAAGTGTGATGTTTTGTTAATCTATCCACTATCACCCATATCGCATCGTATCCTCTCGAGTTGTTGGAAGACCTACCACAAAATCCATTATGATATGCTCCACTTCCATTCCGATATTTCCAACAACAAGTAATCCGCTTGGTCTTTGATGCTCGACCTTCACTCTCTGACATGGTAAGCACTTTGCAACGCATTCTGAAACGTCTCTTTTCATATTCGACCACCAAAAATGTCACCGCAAATCTTGATACATTTTCGTACTTCCCGGATGAATCGAATATCTTGAATTATGAGCATCTGTCAAGATTTCTTCCTTAATATCCTGTACTGCTGGAACCCAAATTCGTCCCTCAAATCTTAGTATCCCTTCAGTATCAACCTTATACTTCACCTCTTTACCCTTGACCACACTTTCTTTTATTTTTTTTCATTCTTCATCATGTAGTTAAGCATTCCTCACCTTGTCCACCAAAGTTGGACTAGCTTCCATATGGTACAATCTTTCCTCGGATTCTTTTGGAAATTTGATGTCCAACTCTAACCTTGCCATTGCTGAAATGAGCTCCTCCTGGTTGGTTAACAACATCAACTTCTCACGACCCTTCCTACTCAAGGCATCTGCAACCATGTTTGCTTTGCCCGGATGATAAAAGATCTCGCAATCATAATCTTTTATTAATTCCATCCATCTTCTTTGACGCATGTTCAGGTCCTTCTGTGTGAAAATATACTTCAGACTCTTATGGTCTGTGTAGATCTCACACTTCTCTCCATAGAGATAATGTTTCCATATCTTCAGAGCAAACACCACCGCAGCCAACTCTAAATCATGAGTCGAATACCCTTTCTCGTAGTCCTTCAATTGCCTTGATTAATACGCAATAACTCTACCATTCTGCATATGGACACAACCTAATCCTTTATGTGAGGCATCACTATACACCACAAAGTTTCCTGTATTATTGGGTAATGACAATACAGGTGCCACACTGAGCCGCTTCTTTAATTCCGTAAAACTCTCTTCGTACTTTTCTGTCCAAACAAATTTTATAGCTTTTCTCGTCAAATTCGTCAATGGGGTGGCAATCTTGGAAAAATTATGAATAAACCGTCTGTAATAACCTGCTAATCCCAAGAAACTTCTTACTTCTGATGGAGTTCTTGGTTGTTCCCAATTTATCACAGCTTCGACTTTTGATGGATCCACTGCAATCCCATCTTTGTCAATTATGTGACAACATGAGAATTTAGAAAATTTTTAAAATCATAATCGATTAATTTAAGGTTCAATATTAGAACCTAGACTGAAAATAAATGTATGGAATTGACAGTTCTGTAATGAAATTTTATGGATTTCAAAATTTTTTGGACAAGACTTGAATAATTTGGTGGACTGTAAGTGATAGTCTGGTAATAAGGTATAAGATTTTGGTGGATTTAAAATTCTTGTGAAGAATTATCAGAGTTAAGTATCTAAGTGTATATGAGTCGGTATATGTGAACTTATATGTGTACAATGCTAGTTTATATGAACAATTTCTGAATAAGGATCAAATCTTGATCATATAAGTTACATAGGTTACAAACCCTAAAATTTTAATGAGAATGTTAAGGTTAAGTTATGAAACCCTAATCAGCAATTTTATGTGTTCAGTTTGTGCTTAAGGATCAATGATTGATCGGATGAGTTGTAAATTTAGCAAACCCTAAAGTTATGTGAAAATGTCAAGGATTACGCTTGTAAACTTTAATGAATTGTTAAAAACCCTAACGATCAGATCGAAAACCCTAATCTAAGTTCCGGAAATTCAAAACCCTAATTCGGATATTCAAAACCCTAATTTGGGAATTTAAAATTTAAGTTTATTTGGCTAAGTGTAAAATGTTATGAGATAAAATGGAAATGTCCAAAATACCCTTTAAGTTATAGAGGAAAAGACAAAAATACCCTTAGTGGGTGCGAAATAACCAAAATGCCCTTTAACTTAAAACTTAAGTAAAAGATTTTGTGAAATCTTGTGACTCATCAATCTTGGATATCAACATGTGCCTTATATCTTGACAAATCTGATATCTAGTGCCACCTAGCAAGAGTAAATACATTGAATCAAAATCTAAGTTTATAAGTTGAGTGAAAATCTTACTTTACTTCTAAAACTTGCCAAGTCCCTTCTCTCTCTTAAATTTCGAAATCTGGTGTGAGAGGGAGCGAAAAGTTGAGCTATGGTCAGTTCATACCAAGCCAAGAACAGAATTCAAGGACAGAAATCAAAAATCAAATTTAGAAAGGTATAAAACCCTAATTTTTGTAAATCTATGTATTTGATGTTAGATGTTGTTAGTTTTTGTTTAAAGTTGTGTTAAGGGATGTTATTTAGTGATCCAAGATGTAACATCTAGAATCCGTAACATCTAGATGCTAGAAATCAAGTTTTTAAAACTGGTCAAGAACCCTAATTATGTTGTCTGACAAGCCAATGTCAGGGCTCTTAGATTCTTGTGTGTTAAAGATTTATGGTGTTTGAAGTTATAGATTTGTAGTATGCCATGTTGTCTGTGATCTGGAACTGGAAACAGGGCCAGATCATTTGTAGAATTCAAGATATAAGCAGTCAAAGGTCGTTGACCGACCATGACCAACTAAACTCTGGGCAGCCCAGATTTTCCAGAAAGTCTGACAATCATATTCTATGCTTCTAATCTTGTTGTGTTTAAGTATTTTGGCAAAGTTGTTGTTGTTAGGTTGTAGACTGGTATGTGAACTACACATATAAGTCATTATAACACCTAGAACTATTACATGATCAAAGATAATTGAGGTCAAACCAGCGTTGACCAACTGCTTGGACGAAATCTGGAAAACCCAAAATCGTCAAGAACAGCTCCTGACACCATTTTGACCAGCCTTAATCTCTCAACTATTATGTTGTTTGACTAGTTTGGTAATATTTATATGTTCTTTGATATGTGAACAACAGGTTTGAAGCATTATAACGTAAAACAAATGACCAAAATCCTAAGATTTGTGAGCCACAAAGTGGTCACTCGAAACTGAATGGGTTTCAGAAAACCCAGAAATCCCAGCAAGCCTCTGGCAGCAACTTTGCAAGCTGGAATCTTGCAACAGTGATGCCTAATGACTTAGATGATGATATATACTTGTAGTATTACATAAATACTATAAAATCAATGTCTTAGCAAACCCAGAAATCAACTAGAACATGGAATTTAAATCGGTCAAACATCCTACCTTAGCCTTTGACATGTGTTTCTGGGTTTTGGCCAAGAACACCTATAGCGACGGTTTTGTCGCTATAGGGCCCATTTAGCGACAGTTTATTTAAGAAATTAATTATTTTAATTAATAAATAGATAAAAATTGTTTTTAATTATTAAAAATACATAATAAATTATGAAAAAATATTTTAAAGTCTGAAAAATAGTTTTAAATTATTTAGAGTATATTTCATAAATATTTAATATTTTTGGAATATAAATTGTATTTAATTTATTTAATTATAATATTAAAGAAATTACTTTAAAATGATTTTAATACTTTAAAAATCATGAAAAATTATATTATGGTATAGAAAATATTTTAAGTTATTTTTAATGACTTTTGATATTTTGTGATGAAATTCATTAATTAATTAATATTAATCGGTAATTAGTTTATTTAATAAATATATTAAAAAATTATGGAAAATAGAAATAATGCTTTAAAAATCATATAAAATGATTTAATTGTTATAAAATATTTTAAGTTATAAAATATAACTTTTGATATTTTGTCATGAAAATATTGATATTTTAATATTAAAAGCTATTATCGGATAATGGATTTAAGTGTTTAAAAATCATATAAAGGTGATTTTAAAGTATTAAAATACCTAATGATATTATAAATATATTATAATATTATGACGTGTATTTTATTAATATTTGATAATAAATAAATATTAATGACAAAGGAATTATGTGTTATTTAATTTATATAAATACGATATTAATGATTGAAAAATTAAGATAAATAGTAATAATTATTTAAAAATTATTACGAGCTTATGAAAATTATTTTGACTAATATTAAAATTATCTGAGATAATTGTTAAGTGTTAGGCAGAGTTTAATTGAAATTAAACTCGAAATTTTGTCAGACTAGACCGCCGAGATGTCATATTTGTGTCGGGTTCAACTCAGATTGTAATAGTTTGACTTGATACTGAGTCTTATGTGTGTTATAAATTGATAGGGTTATATGTTATGTATTTAGGTTATTCTATTATATCTATATATATAATAGTATTATATTGTGATGATATTATTTTAATATTGGAGATCTATATTACTAATATTAGGTCTTCGGATAAAGCGTTATAAATTGTGTAGCAGTAATCAACGGTTTAGGCAAGTTTTTACTTAACTCTACTTAGTGTTGTTTCATTTAGATATGCTTATGGATAATCATTATTGATTGCCATTGTAGAATTGTACTCTGTACATATTGCATGTATAAGTCAGGTATGAAAGGTTGATCACCTTGATTACCCTTTGGTCCATATATATTTATTCATGTTATATACTTGTTCAGTCAAAAGTTTTTTCGTGCTAGTTCGCAAGTATATTGTTGAATTATAGCTAGCTTATTATTCAAATCCTTTTAATCATGATATATCGTTAAATTATTGAACTTAAACTTGATGGGCAATCTTATGCTCACCCTTGCTATATCATGATAAAATATTGCAGATTAAGGCGAATACGTCGGATACAAGGAAAGGTTAAAGACAGTTCCAGCGTAAAGTTAATGTGCGCGATTAGATTTGTAATAGTATTGTATGATAATAATGTTATGTGTTAGACAAGTTATGAATTGTGTATAAGTTAAGGTTATTCGATCTTGGGGAAAAGTGTGTAAGTTTAATGTATAAATAATTTATGTTAAATATCTTCCGCAAATAGTAATAGTTGGATAGAATGATCGAACCGGATCTGCGGTGATTCAGGACCCGGATTCGGGGCTCTCACAGTTGGTATTAGAGCTGTAGGTTATGAACCTTAGGTAGGAATACTTGAGACTAATAACCGTAGTGATTAGGATACGATCTAACTCACATAGAGTTAGTTGGTAAGTAAGATTCAAAGACAAATCTCGGCGAGTTATAAGATACAGAGTTCCCTAACTCTGATAATAAAGTTGAACAGTAGTGGTGAATAGATAGAGTCTAAAAGACTAAAAGCACAATGATAGAAGATCGAAAAACAAAACGATCCTAGCATAGAAATGAATCGTAATATATACGATGAGATCACCCCGTGATCAGATAAGGTTATAGTGTGGAGAAGGATCAAACGAATGATTGAACAGTATACAACAAGATTGCCGGGTGAAAGTTGTACTATAAATTGGTACAGATTCAGGAAAAGATTATGAATATGAGTTAAATGAAATTCGTATGGAGAAAGGAGTTAGAATTAAGTGGGAATTTCAATTGAAGACTCGTGTCAGTAGCTGAGTCGTATGATTCTTCGTATTGGAGCTGAATTATACTTGGTGTAAAAACCACTTAATTTCTGACACTGATAATCATTGAAATATTTGTGTCGCGCTATTTGCTATATGCATGTTAAGAGGGTGATTCCTTTCTCATGTGTATTACAGATAGATAGGTTATATGTAGAGAATATAAGGTTAAGTACGAGTTTTTAAAACTCATACTTATGTGACATTCTTGATTCAAATTATTATTAGTGGAGACATAAGTTTTCTAAAACTCCTAGCTATGCTAGACTTCAAAATTTTGACATCAAGCTAAATACGCACTATGTGCTTTTCAAAAAAAATAAAATTAATAATATAGACTCGTAATCATTTCTGAAACGGTTTAAAGTATAGTCTAAGCTACTTATTTCAGCTAGACGCAAATGATTTGAGATGTCCAAATATATTTTATTTATCACTCATGTACCATGTAACCTGGTGTAGAGATGATAAAAGTTGATGGAGTTGTAAATACAGAAATACTTAGTGTGAATTTGATCTAAAGTCGCTATTCCACTATTGTATGATGTATTATGACAAAGTCATATAATGACGACATCCTCAAACGGACTGTTAATAAAGTACGACATCATGACGTTATTCTCAGAAATATTTTCAAAATTTTTAATTTGCCAACGGGGTTTGGCTACACTTAAATAATTCGATTGAATTGAATAATTGATATGAGTCTATGCTATTCAATTCAACTAGACTAATGTTATGAAAACTCTAAGTGTTCATTGAAATAAATTCCCCGAACCAAATTGTTTTGGTGCAGAATCCAATAAGACTGAGGTAGAATTTTTGTGCCTATGGCAGTGATGAAAAAACAGAGTCGACCAGCAGTACTTAATAAGTACATGACATACTGGATTAATTACCCACTATGTTCGTAAGTTATGACGCTTTGCGGATGAATTTCCATAAATTCTTTGCAAAAATGACAGACAAATAGTCTATATGACTCCTCAGCACAAATTAAAAAATTTTACTCTTGTGAGTGGTGTATTGGGTAGCATATGATGCTGTGTATGAATGGTGAAAGGTTCAAGGTGTAAGGTGTAAGGTAAATTTCGGGGACAAAATTTTTAGAAGAAGGGGTGAAAGTGACAACCCGAGAATTTAGAAAAAATTTAAAATCATAATTATTTAATTTAAGGTTCAATATTAGAACCTAGACTGAAAATAAGTGTATGGAATTGAAAGTTCTATAATGAAATTTTAAGGATTTCAAATTTTTTTTGGACAAGACTTGAATAATTTGGTGGACTGTAAGTGATAGTCTGGTAATAAGGTATAAGATTTTGGCGGATTTAAAATTCTTGTGAAGAATTATCAGGGTTAAGTATCTAAGTGTATTCGAGTCGGTATATGTGAACTTATATGTGTACAGTGTTAGTTTATGTGAACAATTTGTGAATAAGGATCAAATCTTGATCAGATAAGTTACATAGGTTACAAACCCTAAAATTTTAATGAGAACGTTAAGGTTAAGTTATGAAACCCTAATCAGTAATTTTATTTGTTTAGTTTGTGCTTAAGGATCAAGGATTGATCGCCTGAGTTATAACTGTAACGCTCGAGAATTTCGAATTTTCAATGAATTAAATTTTTATTTGATTATGTGGATTAAATGAATTTAATTTAGTTATTATGTGAGTAGGATGTTCGAAGGTCATTCTATGACCTAGAATGTGTGGGTGTGGTTAGTATTTTGGCTTTGTACTAGAATTAATTGTTGTGAATTATCAAGACGAGAATGAAGGTTTTTCTGAGAATGTTTGCGTAAAAACACTATTCATCCGATTTTGTTCGGAGCTAGGGTTTGAGATTCTGAGAAATGCGTAATGATAGAATACGAAGATAGTATGGAATATTCAATAATAATTCCTTTATGGCAAATGAAGTTTTCGCCTGCGGACTTAAAACCTAAGGGTTGAGTATATTGATTTCCGAGAAGGAAATGAAACGCATAGAAGGAATTACGTTATGGTTAAGACATGTGTTATACAAGTATGAGACTATTTAGTATCTATGTATAATATGTTGAGTTAATACGGAGTACAATACGATTATCGTACTAGTATTATACGGAAGGAATACGTGAATTATACGTAGGGAATACGATTTACATTCTAGAATTAAGTTAAGACTTGGTGTTAATTCATTTAGGTTGGATTATGTTTAGTCCAATCAATTGAATGAGCAAGCCCAAAGGATTAAGTGATAAGCCCAAGTCAAGGCCCAATATTAGATTGGTTAAGCCCAATGCAAGAAAACCGAACCGTGGATCGAATCAGTGGGTCATCGAATGGGTAAAACCCATGGGGATGACCCATGGGTATGGTGGGACGGCCACTTGGTGTGCAAGCCAAGCATATCACTTGGTCACCAAGTACTTTACTTGGTGACAAAGTGGTAAATAAGTAAGGAGGTGGAGAATTGGACTATTTTGCCCCTCATTTGGTTTTCTATATATAGAAAGCTAGAGTTTGATTTTTGTGGTTTTACAAAGCTTGTCCAAATATATTGAGAGAGAGAAAGAGCTAGAATCATATAATCCTTCTACTTCCAAGCAAACCAATAGGCGTTTATCAAGAACGTGAATTACTTCAAATGTAAATTCTTATAAACCGTAATCTTCATCTTTTTCGATTTCTTTCTCGTAGAAGAATCATAGATGAGTGGAGTGTGTTTATTGAGGAGATATAAGGATGCCTATTAATGATCAAATCATTGATAGGTCATGACCAAATATAAATCGTAAGTGTTTACGTGTGTTAAAAACCATAAGCGTCTTGAATGTTAACTTAGTTATTAACGAACGTTTTGAAAACCGTTATAGCTAAGGGATGTGCCTATTGCTTGGTTAGGATGTAGATATGAAGACTATGGAGTATTCCATGTGATTTGGCTTAGAGAACATTAGTAATGAAGTTATGACGAATTGTACGGAAATAGATGTTAAACGTCGAAAATATAAAAAACAGCCCGGATTAAAGGTCAAAATTTTCCGTGAGACTTGAAAACGTTGTTTTCCAACGTCAACACGTGAGATAAGGTAATTAAGAGTCGTTGGCGAAAGAATCGTCGCATTCCGACTTATAACGAAGAAAACGAGTATTGAACGGATGAAAACGTTAAACGAACGCTTAAAAATGAACTCAAAGGTGAATTCTGAGTTAACGAATTCGGAAATATGAAATTCTTATATGAACACGTAAAGGATGTAATTCCTGACTTGTAGGTTTTCGAATGGGTCAATTAGGATGTAACGAACAAATTAGGAAGTCGGGAGTTTCGTTTAGAAACCAAACTGCTGTTTGGCCAACCCCGGTGCATGGACTTCGGTCTTAACGCCAAAAAACCATTACAAAGTGGTGGTATTGCTTTTCTGACTTTCACCAGAGTACCACCTTAACTCATGGCCGCATAATACCACTCAAATACAAAGGATCTTGCATGCCAGCAACAATGCGCCAGGAAAAATGTTGACCAAGTTAGGTTTTGTTCCATTTTGACGGTAGACCTAAAGTAAGATATTAAAGGTACTTAAAGTACATTATAAGACTTACCTTAAATAACTTATAAGGTGTTAATGTAAGAAGATTTAGTAAGGTTTAATAGAAATTACACGAAGAACACGAAGACGTAATAAGTGAACCGTGAATGACGTTCAACGTTGTTAGTTAACCAATAATAATCGAATGTCGGTTAAGGACATGAGAAAGTTAATGAAATGTAACGAAGTATAGAAAGTTGAATCGACTTTAATAACGAAGTTAATTCAAATAAAACATAGAAGAGAAAGAAGTTGGTTAGAACCGTAAATTTAGTTTATTTGATAACTAATTACAGTGTGCTATGTGAATCTATCATGTAGATTCTGTATAGACTGGGAATATTTGAAATATAAATTCGAAGACGCGTGAAGGCAAGTCTTTCTTAACTCTTGCCAAACCTTCGTGTTAGCCAAGTTTTTTCATGATGCATGATAAACAATGCATGAATGGTATTAAGGAAAAAGTCGATGCATGTTTTATCCTGGCTAAATAAGTATTGAAGAATAGATTCAATTGTTTACAAGTCTGTTGATATAGAACTGTTAACGGTATCCTATGCCAAGTATTTGACACGGATGTAAAGGTAAGTTTGTCTATGTACAAACAAAAGTATTTTTCATCGATTATTCGATGGGCACGCGAGGTTGCCAAATGTTGAACGTGAATACGTTTAACCTAAGAGTTTTGATCAACACAGAGTACAATAGGTTGATCACCTAGAAGTGCTCGTAAGTAAAGACGGGTGGATGGCCTTAGTGCCGGATATCCTTTTCAAGTATGAAAATGAAATGAGTATGTTCATGGTCTATTGACCGGTTCATCATTCCTAAGCTATTATATATGCTCTGGAACTGTTGTAGGAGAAGTATTAGTCAAATGTTTCATAATGCTTCGTAGATAATTGTTCAGATATGGAAATAAAGCATGTATTTATTGATGTGATATTCATATGATTCGTTGTTAAGACTTGCTGACCTAGTTATGCTCATTCTTGCTTGAACCATATGTTTGCAGCTAAAGCCGAACGAACTAAGAGTTCTAAGAGAGATAAAGGCAAGGTTAAGATGGACAATTAATCGTCCTGTAATAGACTAGTGTATTTGTATGTAATATACTTATAACGAACAATGAATGTATTCGGTTATGAACCTGGGAAAGGATTTATTACAGATGTAATACAAAGATAGTAATTACACTCATTTTATTGTTATTTCAATGGAATGATTGTATGAAATGTAGTATCGTAGAGCACCATCTGTCGGGTTGGAAGATACCCGGAGTTGGGGGCGTCACAATAACTTTAGCAAACCATAAAGTTATGTGAAAATGTCAAGGATTACGCTTGTAAACTTTAACGAATTGTTAGAAACCTTAACGATCGGATCGAAAACCCTAATCTAAGTTTCGGAAATTCGAAACCCTAATTCAGATATTCAAAACCCTAATTTGGGAATTTAAAATTTAAGTTTATTTGGCTAAGTGTAAAATGTTATGAGATAAAATGGAAATGTCCAAAATACCCTTTAAGTTATAGAGGAAAAGATAAAAATACCCTTAGTGGGTGCGAAATGACCAAAATGCCCTTTCACTTAAGACTTAAGTAAAAAATTTTGTGAAATCTTGTGACTCATCAATCTTGGATATCAACATGTGCCTTATATCTTGACAAATCTGATATCTAGTGCCACCTAGGAAGAATAAATACATTGAATCAAAATCTAAGTTTATAAGTTGAGTAAAAATTTTACTTTACTTCTAAAACTTGCCAAGTCCCTTCTCTCTCTACAATTTGGAAATCTAGTGTGAGAGGGAGCGAAAAGTTGAGCCATGGTCAGTTCACACCAAGCCAAGAACAGAATTCAAGGACAGAAATCAAAAATCAAATTTAGAAAGGTATAAAACCCTAATTTTTGTAAATCTATGTATTTGATGTTAGATGTTATTAGTTTTTGTTTAAAATTGTGTGAAGGGATGTTATTTAGTGATCCAAGATGTAACATCCAGAATCCATAACATCTAGATGCTAGAAATCAAGTTTTTAAAACTGGTCAAGAACCCTAATTTTGTTGTCTGACAAGCCAATGTCAAGGCTCATAGATTCTTGTGTTAAAGATTTATGGTGTTTGAAGTTATAGATTTGTAGTATGCCATGTTGTCTGTGATCTGGAACTGGAAACGGGGCCAGGTCATGTGTAAAATTCAAGATATAAGCAGTCAAAGGTCGTTGACCGACCATGACCAACTAAACTCTGGGCAGCCCAGATTTTCCAGAAAGTCTGACAAGCAAATTCTAAGCTTCTGATCTTGTTGTGTTTAAGTATTTTGGCAAAGTTGTTGTTGTTAGGTTGTAGACTGGTATGTGAACTACACATATAAGTCATTATAACACCTAGAACTATTACAGGATCAAAGATAATTGAGGTCAAACCTGCGTTGACCAACTGCTTGGACGAAATCTGGAAAACCCAGAAATCGTCAAGAACAGCTCCTGACATCATTTTGACCAGCCTTAATCTCTCAACTATTATGTTGTTTGACTAGTTTGGTAATATTTATATGTTCTTTGATATGTGAACTACAGGTTTGAAGCATTATAACGTAAAACCAATGACCAAAACCCTAAGATTTGTGAGCCACAAAGTGGTCACTCGAAACTGAATGGGTTTCAGAAAACCCAGAAATCCCAGCAAGCCTCTGGCAGCAACTTTGCAAGCTGGAATCTTGCAACAGTGATGCTTAATGACTTAGATGATGATATATACTTGTAGTATTACATAAATACTACAAAATCAATGTCTTAGCAAACCCAGAAATCAACTAGAACATAGAATTTAAATCGGTCAAACATCCTACCTTAGCCTCTGACATGTGTTTCTGGGTTTTGGCCAAGAACACCTATAGCGATGGTTTTGTCGCTATAGAGCCTTTTTAGCGACAGTTTATTTAAGAAATTAATTATTTTAATTAATAAATAGATAAAAATTATTTTTAATTATTAAAAATACATAATAAATTATGAAAAAATATTTTAAAGTATGAAAAATAGTTTTTAATTATTTAGAGTATATTTCATAAATATTTAATATTTTTGGAATATAAATTGTATTAATTTATTTAATTATAATATTAAAGAAATTACTTAAAATGATTTTAATACTTTAAAAATCATGAAAAATTATATTATGGTTTAAGAAAATATTTTAAGTTATTTTTCATGACTTTTGATATTTTGTGATGAAGTTAATTAATTAATTAATATTAATGGTAATTAGTTTATTTAAAAAATATATTAAATAAATTATGGAAAATAGAAATAATGCTTTAAAAATCATATAAAAATGATTTAGGTGTTATAAAGATATTTTAAGTTATAAAATATAACTTTTGATATTTTGTCATGAAAATATTAATATTTTAATATGAAAAGCTATTATCGGATAATGGATTTAAGTGTTTAAAAATCATATAAAGGTAATTTTAAAGTATTAAAATACTTAATGATATTATAAATATATTATAATATTATGACATGTATTTCATTAATATTTGATAATAAATAAATATTAATGACATAGGAATTATGTGTTATTTAATTTATATAAATACGATATCAATGATTGAAAAATTAAGATAAATTGTAATAATTATTTAAAAATTATTACGAGCTTATGAAAATTATTTTGGCTAATATTAAAATTATTTGATATAATTGTTAAGTGTTAGGTAGAGTTTAATTGAAATTAAACTCAAAATTTTGTCAGACTAGACTATCGGGATGTCAAATTTGTGTCGGGTTCAACTCAGATTGTAATAGTTTGACTTGATAACGAGTCTTATGTTTGTTATAGATTGATAGGGTTATATGTTATGTATTTAGGTTATTTTATGTATATCTATATATATAATAGTATTATATTGTGATGATATTATTCTAATATTGGAGATCTATATTACTAATATTAGGTCTTCGGATAAAGCGTTATAAATTGCGTAGCAGTAATCAACGGTTCAGGCAAGTTTTTACTTAACTCTACTTAGAGTTGTTTTATTCAGATATGCTTATGAATAATCATTGCTGATTGCCATTGTAGAATGTTACTCTGTACATATTGCATGTATAAGTCAAATATGAAAGGATGGTCACCTTCATTACCCTTCGGTCCAGATATATTTGTTCATGTTATATACTTGTTCAGTCAAAAGTTTGTTCGTGCTAGTTCGCAATTATATTGTTGAATTATAGTCAGCTTATTATTCAAATCCTTTCAATCATGATATATTGTTAAATTATTGAACTTAAACTTGTTGGGCAATCTTATGCTCACCCTTGCTATATCATGATAAAACATTGCAGATTAAGGCGAATACGTCGAATACAAAGAAAGGTTAAAGACAGTTCCAACGTAAAGTTATTGTGCTCGATTGGATTTGTAATAGTATTGTATGATAATAATGTTATGTGTTAGACAAGTTATGAATTGTGTATAAGTTAAGGTTATTCGACCTTGGGGAAAAGTGTGTAAGTTTAATGTATAAACAATTTATGTTTATATCTTTCGGAAATAGTAATAGTTGGATAGAATGATTGAACCGGATCCGCGGTGATTCGGGAACCGAATTCGGGGCTCTCACAAATTACATGCCCAAGAAATTGTACATGTTCCATCCAAAATTCACATTTATAGAATTTTGCGTACAACTTTTCTTTTCTTAGCGTGTCCAGCGTCAAACATAAATGTTCCACGTGTTCTTCTTGAGATTTAGAGTACACCAAAATATCATCGATAAATACCACCACAAACTTATCTAAAAATGGTTTAAACACCATGTTCATCAAATTCATGAATGCAGCAGGGGCGTTTGTCAAACCAAAAGACATTACCAGAGACCCATAATGTCTATACCGAGTTCTGAATGATGTCTTCGGTACATCCTCCTTCATTACTTTCAATTGATGATACCCACTTCTTAAATCAATCTTCGAGAAGTATCTAGCACCCTTCAATTAATCAAACAAGTCATCTATTCTTGGTAATGGGTATTTATTCTTAATAGACACTTTGTTTAATTCTCTATAATGAATGCAAAGACACATTGACTCATCCTTTTTCTTCACGAATAACATCGGCGCTCCCCACGGTGATACGCTTGGTTGAATATATTTCTTATCTAGAAATTCTTGTAGTTGTACCATCAGTTCCTTCATCTCTACCGGAGCCATTCTGTACAGGGCCTTCGATATTGGAGTAGTTCCTGGCGCTAAGTCGATCATGAACTTAATTTCTCTGTCAGGCGGAAGTTCTGGCAAACCTTCCTGAAAAATGTCCAGAAAGTCCCTAGCCACTAGTATCTCTTCTAGTTTCATACCCTACTTCTTTTGAGTATCGACTATGTAAGCTAGGTACCCTATACAACCCTGACTCAACAACTTCTTGGCCTGCATAACCGCCAAACATCTCACTTATGTAGGCAATTTGCTACCATAAAAAACTACCTTTGACAAAGTCATAATGTTTACACATTTCTTTTGGCAATCAATTATCGCTCCATAATTTAATAGCCTAACTATTCCCAATATTAAATCAAACTCTCCAAGTTTTATCAGGATTAAATCTACTGTCATAATATTCCCTTTAATATTCACTCTACAATTCTTGAATACGAATTTAATAGGAATTACCTCCCTATTTGCAATTTCTATTGTACAGGGAAATTCAACCCTTCACTAGGTAATTCTAACTTCTTAGCAAATTCTTCAGATATAAACGAGCAAGTAGCACTCAAATCAAATAATACATATGCATTTATATCTTTGAATGGGATAATACCTGACACGACATCTTTTGATTGCACCGTGTCTTGCACTATCATGTTGAAGGTTCTGGTTGTGGGCTTATTTGATGATGGTCAATGTACCTCCGCTACTACCTCCCTTGCTTCCCGTTGTCAAAATTTTCTACTGTCAAACATGAAATTAGCATACAAATTTCTTGTTTTAAACATAACTCTAGCATCATAAGCATGTATCATCACAATTACCAAGTATCTATCCATAATTCACAAATTTTGATTTCACAGAATACAAACAACTATGCCGTAACTTCATATATGTGTATATATATATATATATATATATATATATATATATATACAAAGGTTAGATAAATACCTTCAAATAAGTGTGATAATTTCTTGCAATTGCAGACAATTCTTCTCAATTTCTCTCAAGCTTTCTCTCAATTCTCTCAAGCTTCTCTGAACTTCTTAGCTTTCTTCTCTTAGGCTTAGACTAGACAACTAACATGTATGCGTAAAAAAATAAAACTGATATAATACTAATACATATACTTATTAGGATATCAGTTATATAAGAATAATGTATAAGTTATAATTATATTATATTTATTATTTTAATTTATTTTATTTTATTTAAATAAACTAGAAATCTCAAAAGCCATAAGGCTTGTTTGGCAAAAAACCCTTTAAAATATTAAAGAATTAATATACTAAGCCTTGTTTGGCAAAAACTAAATTAAACTACTTTAATTTATTTTAATAACTCTTTATAATATAGTTATTTGTCACACTATATTTAATCAAGCTTTCATATTTATTTTAATTAATTCAAATCACAATTAATTAAATAAATCCTTTAATCACAAAACACAATACAAATAATTAATCAATAAATTGTAATATCAATATAATAATAATTTCCTTAATTCCTCAATTATTTATTTAACAAATAATTCTCTAAATAAAATTAAATCAATTAAACAAATATTTATTCAATGATAATCACATCCATTAAATATTTATATAAATCAATAAATATTTAATATTACATTTAAAATTCTGGAATGTTACATCATTCCATCCTTAAAAGGATTATGTCCTCAGAATCACAATTCAAACAATCAAATCGTCACATTCTTCCCTACTTACAAAGATTCTGTCCCCAGAATCGAAAACATAGATTAAACAAATAACTCAGGGTAACTTTTCATCATTTCAGCTTCGAGTTCCCACGTTGCCTCTTCAACATTGTGGTTTCTCCATATCACCTTCACAAAAGGTATCACTTTATTTCTGAGCATTTGTTCTTTCCTATCGACTATCTGGAAAGGAACCTCTTCATAAGACAAATCTTTATCGAATTGCAATGGTTCGTACTCGATCACATGCATGTAATCGGGTTTATACGGTCGTAACACCGAAATGTGAAAAACATTATGAATGTTTTCCAATTCTGGAGGTAGAGCTACCTCATAAGCCACGTCCCCCACTCTTCGTAGTATTTCAAACGGTCCTATAAATCTTGGGCTGAGCTTTCCTTTCTTGCTAAAATGAATTTTCCCCTTCCAAGGAGAAACTTTTAGGAAAACAAAATTTCCTACTTCAAATTCGCTATTCTGCCTGTGTTGATTGGCATACTTTTCTGTCTGTCTTGGGCTGCTACCAATCTTTTCCTGATGAGTTTGACAACTTTAGCAGTTTGTTGTACCAGTTCTGGTACTAACAGTCGGCGTTCACCGACTTCATCCCAGCACAGTGGAGTTATGGACTTTCTGTTGTACAATGCCTCGTAAGGTGGCATGCAGATGCTCGCGTGGTAACTGTTGTTGTAGGCAAATTATACCAACGATAAATTTTCATCCCAGCTTTCTTTGAAATCCATGATGCATGCTCTCAGCATATCTTCCAACGTTTGGATTGTTCGTTCGCTTTGCCCGTCGGTTTGCGGATGGTATGGTGTACTCATTCGCAACTATATTCCCATACATTCTTGTAGTCTTTTCCAGAAGTTTGATGTGAACCTTGGATCTCTGTCTGATACAATTGACACTGGAACTCCATGTCTTGACACGATCTCTTTAAGGTACAGTTTCGCTAGCTGATCAAGATTAAATCTAATCTTTATTGGCAAAAAGTGTGCAGATTTTGTTAGTCTGTCCACTATTACACATATCACATCGTATCCTTTCTGAGTCGTTGGAAGTCCTACCACAAAATCCATTGTGATATGCTCCCATTTCTATTCTGGTATTTTCAACGGTTGAAGTAACCCGCTTGGTCGTTGATGTTCAGCTTTCACCTTGTAACACGTCAAGCATTTTGCAACGCATTCTGCAACGTCTCTTTTCATATTCGGCCACCAAAAATGTCATTGCAAATCTTGATGCATCTTTGTACTTCCTGGATGAATCGAATATCTTGTGTTGTGTGCTTCGATCAAGATTTTGTCTTTAAGCTCTGGCACTGCTGGAACCCATATTCTTCCCTCGAATCGTAGTAGTCCTTCGGTATCGATCTTGTATTTTACATCACTACCGTCAACCACTTTCTCTTTGATCGTTTTTCATTCTTTATCTTGTAGCTGAGCACTCTTCACTTTGTCCACCAAAGTTGAACTAGCATCTATCTGGAATAGTCGTTCATCGGATTCCTTTGGAAATTTGATTTCCAACTCTAGCTTTGTCATTGCTGAAATAAGCTCCTCCTGAGTGGTTATCAACATTAACTTCTCTCGACCTTTCTTGCTCAAAGCATCTGTAACCACATTCGCTTTGCCCAGGTGATAAAAGAACTCAGAATCGTAATCCTTTATCAATTCCATCCATCTTCTTTGGCGATATTCGTGTCCTTCGTGGTGAAAATATACTTGGACTTTTTATGGTGCATGTAGATTTCACATTTCTCTCCATAGAGATAGTGTCTCCATATCTTGATAGAAAATACAACTGCAGCCAATTCCAAATCATGAGTCGAATAACCTTTCTCATAATCCTTCAGTTGTCGTGATGCATACTCAATAACTTTGTCGTTTTGCATAAGAACACAACCCAATCCCTTATGTGAGGCATCACTATACACCACAAAGTTACCTGTACTATCTGGTAATGACAACACAGGTGCCATGCTTAATTTCTTTTTCAAATCCTGTAAACTTTCTACACACTTCTCCGTCTAAACAAATTTCACAGTTTTCCTGGTCAAATTTGTTAATGTAGTGGCTAAATTAGAAAAATCTTGAATAAATCGTCTATAATAACCGGTCAGTCCCAAGAAACTCCTCACTTTTGACGGTGTTCTTGGTTGTTCCCAATTTATTACAGCTTCCACTTTTGATGGATCCACTGAAATCCCATCTTTCTCAATCACATGCCTAAGAAATTTCACATGATTTAGCCAAAATTCGCACTTAGAGAATTTCGCGTACAACTTTTCCTTTCTTATTGTTTCCAATGTCAAACGTAAGTGTTCCACGTATTCTTCTTGAGTTTTGGAATACACCAGAATGTCGTCGATGAATACCACTACAAACTTATCTAAGAATAGTTTAAACACCCTATTCATCAAATCCATGAATGCAACAGGTGCATTGGTTAAACCAAAAGACATAACCAAAAACTTGTAATGTCCATACCGAGTTCTGAATGTCGTTCGAGGTATATCCTCCTTCCTCACTTTCAACTGGTGACACCCACTTCTCGAATCTATTTTCGAGAAGTATTTAGCACCCTTTAACTGATCAAACAAGTCATTTATTCTTGGTAATGGATATTTGTTTTTAATAGTGACTTTGTTTAATTCTATATAACCAATGCAAAGACGCATTGACTCGTCCTTCTTCTTCATGAATAACATTGGTGCTCCCCACGGTGAAACGCTTGGTTGAATATACTTCTTGTCTAGCAACTCTTGCAACTGCACCATAAGTTCCTTCATTTTTACTGGAGCCATTTTGTATGGGGCCTTCGATATCGGTGTTGTTTTCGGCACTAAGTCGATTACGAACTCAATTTCTCTGTTAGGCGGAAGTCCTGGCAAATCCTCTGGAAACACATCCTCAAATTCCCTCACCACTGGTATCTCTTCCAGTTTCATATTCTTTTTATGAGTATCGACTATGTAAGCTAAATAGCCCACACAGCCTTGACTCAACAATTTCTTGGCCTGCATAATCGTCAGACATTTCATTTGTCTAGGTGACTTGCTACCATAAAATACTACCTTTGACGGGGTCATAAGGTTTACACACTTCTTTTGGCAATCAATTACCGCTCCATATTTGAACAACCAATCCATTCCCAAAATAACATCAATATCTCCAAGTCTAATCGGAATCAAATCTACCATCAAGATATTCTCCTTAATGTTCACCCTACAGTTCTTGTATACGAATCAAACAGGGATTACCACTTTATTCGCAATTTCTATATTCAAAGGAAAATTCATTTCTTCTCTAGGCAATTCTAACCTCTTAGCAAATTCATCGGAGATAAACGAGCAAGTAGCACCCGAATCAAAAAAATACGTAAGCATCAATATCATTGATTGGGATAATACCTGACACGACATCTTTTGACTGCACAACATCTTGCACAGCCATGTTGAAGGTTCTAACTGTGGGTTTGTTTGATGATGTACCTCCATTTTTACCTCCATTGCTTATGGTTGTCACTCCATCCTTCTTCTTAGGGCATTCACGAGCAAAGTGAGCCCTGGATCCGCACGTGAAGCACACGTTCTTCTTAGGTTGAGTGCAATTTGGGGCGATGTGACCCTCCTGGCCACAATTGAAGCATACTCGTTTCCCCATCAAGCACGCACCCTTGTGAAACTTCCCAGATGTAGCACATGCCTCAAACTTCTTGTTTTGATGGTTACCGTGCTGGTTTCTAGCACCCACGTTTCCATTCCACTTCCTCTTCAAGTTGTTGTTGTTTCCACCACTACAACCTCCATTCTTAATTTTCGCCTCGTTCTTCTTCTTCTTCTTCTTCTTCTTCTTCTGTTCCTGATTGAACATTGTCACTGCCTCGCCCCCACTGCTACGAAAGTCTTCAATTGGAATAGAGAAACCCTACTGTACAACTAGGGCTTTAGTCCCTGTTCAAACCTATTCGCCTTGCGTTCATCCGTGCTGACTTGATAAGGCGCAAACCTCGCTAACTTGTTGAATTTAGCGGCATACTCGGATACTGTGACGCCCCCAAAATTAGGTATACGTCACCCATCTTGGGTCGCCAGATACATGGTACAGAATTCAAATACAACTTACTAATACAATTGTCGTGTACAATACGAGAAAACATAAACTGTGAGTTTGAATACAAATATTATCTACTAGAGATTATACAAACTCAAAAGGAGTCCTCATTACAATTATTATCACACTATTTCACATAATAGTGAGGACTACTAATGCTATACTCTGGACCATCACTTCGTTCCCCGACTTCGTCCCAAATTATATTCTCATTTCAAGAGAACAAAGGAAAGAAAGGGTGAGCTCAACTAGCCCAAGAAGAAATATTATGACTAAGATATTGCGTATAAATTATCATTAGCCTCCAACAATGTTAAACCGATAAAATACAATAGACATCAAGTTTAAGCAAGCAGCTTAACAAGCAATCCATTAAAAGAGTCATGTGAGAATAGAATCTACTATCTTTTATGATTTAAAAAGTTTTTCATCACTTTTATCGCTGAGACTCAGCTCAATAAATAATCCACATCATTAAATCATCCCTGCACTACAGGCCAATGATATTCTTTAGTATCACGACCACGAATTATCTATGTCCTACGGGCCAAAAATAATCGTGTTTTCATCAACGGTCCTGATCATTCCATAAAACAATTCATCTTTGCTCCCTTAGCCGAAGAGAATCCATAGCCATAATCATACCAAAAATTGTCCATCAATGCACTACGGGCCAATGAGGACTTTTAATTTTCACATCATTTGTAACATTACGGTCATGATTATACCGAATAATCCCTGATCATAATCATACCAAGTTCATCTATGCACTATAGGCCACAGATGACTTTCAACATAACATAAACATGAGGATGATGACAATGATATAAGAATTCAATTAAACAAGTTCAAGAATTAATTTATCCAGGAACCAATAATGTCCAAATTGTCAACATGATACTTCTTTGTAAAATAAAATTCAAGAATGCTCAGAAGAATATTTCCATGAAAAATACTGGATGAAGCGCAAATATCAAGGATATTCCACTAATTTCATGGAGTATAGAAGTTAAAATTTTAATCAACGGAGTATAATACCGAATGGAATAACAAAAGATATCACCATGCATGTGGTACTTGTGATGAGCGGTTATTCCAACGAATAATAATTACGGAACCAATTCGGTGAAATTCACAATCAAGCGGGATGTTCTAATGAGAATAATAAATGCGAAATAATAAATGATGGAACCAGTCCCACAGATAGCATGCAGATGTGATATTCCGGCGAGAATAATAAAGACGGAATAATAAAAATGGAACCAGTCCCATTATAGCATGCATGTGATATTCCAACGAATAATAGAAGAATGTCACCAAGTATAGGGTAGAAATAGCATATACAAAGTTATTCCAATGTAATAATAAGCAATGGAATAACAACAGTTCTCTTCATGAATAAGAAAGAATAACACCCCTTACAGGTACAACAAATAATATCCCTTACCGTAAAATAATACTTGATATAAGAGTAGTGAAGTAGCAGAAAACTTTTCTTCTATCTCTATATAGTCTCTCTCTATAGTTTCTCTCTCTAGAGTTCAGTGAATTCGTAAGAAAATAATGAAGGAATGAGCTTCTATTTATAGGAAAATGGAATGCATAGTAACTAATCCATGAACGGTCCATATTTAAAGAAAAATCTTTTAAATAAAATATAATATATTCTATTTATATAAAAAGATTTTTAATATGCAAATACTATGCGGGCACTATGCATAATAAAATATAATATATTCTATTTATAGAATAACTTTAATAAAGTATTCTCATTTTATATAAAAAGATTTTACTATACAAAACATTATGCATAATAGAATATAATATATTCTATTTATAGAATAACTTTAATAAAGTATTGCTTTATATAAAAAGATGTTTCTATTTTATTACGTTAATAATAATGAATAAAACAAAACTTCTAAATCAACAATAATTGAATCAAATAATGTGAGGTACTATGCAAAGAACTATTGTAGCAATAATTGAACAAAAGCGAGTGACTTCTCACATAAATATCAATAATCAATACCGCAGGTGTGCTACTACGCAACAACGCGCATTATTCTTGTACTTTACTACCGAGTAGTTCAATAGTATCAACGAAAACTTTCGTCGTTATTTTCAATAAAATATTTTTGTCATTTTCTCAATCCGTTTACCACTAACTAACCGCTCTAATGTATACTAATTCTATAATTATTACGGAAGATATAAACATAAATTGTTTATACATTAAACTTTTACACATCATTTCCAAGGTCTACAACCTTAACTTAATACATACATTCAATATCTTAAATGTTTACAATACTATTTTAGGTTACATATATCCGTCTTTTTACCACAAAAGCGGTATACTAAGATTTAATAAATCTAAAACTTTTACGCACCATAATTTAGTCTTGCACTTTGCCTTTACTTTTGCTTTCACTTTACTTCGTCTTTACTCGAGCTTTCCTCTAAATCTGAAAATTTTTATCATGATATAGCAAGGGTGAGCAACAAATTTGCCCAGCAAGTTTAAATTTATTTGAGGATATATCATGATTGAAAGAATTGAACAATAAGCTAGCTAACTTTCAACAATATAAACATTGTGAAAGAGCATGAACAAATTTTCTTAGCTGAACGACCAAGTCAATAAAAATGAATGGTCAAGCATAAACATGAACAGATTAACTGAACCAAATGGTAATGAAGGTGATCAGCCTTTCATACCTGATGAACATTTACAATATGCACAACGTGCGAATCAATAATCAATATAGACGTGAATAATCAACAACAATCATTCACTAACATGCTTTGAACATACAACTCAAGTTTGAGTTAGGAAAACTTGCTTGAACCACTGATTACCGCTAAGCAATATAATGTAATCTCTTATGAAAGACCTATCAATTATAAGATTGATCTTTTAATTAGCATAACATACCTGTTAGCTCATAATACTATTACTTTATACATAGATTATCTAACACTTAATCAAATATTAGATAACACCTTACAACATTAGTATTATTATCATCCTTTGATAATTCTTTAATCACTATATCATATACATTATGATTTAACACTTTAATAAGTCAAATACCAAACCAAAGAACTTTGGATTTCAAATCCAAAGAAATTGGATTCCAAATCCAAAGTAACCTAGATGGTCAATCCCATTAAACCCAATTCGCAATCCAAAGAAATTGGATTCCATATCCAACAACTAGATTACAATCCAAATAAGCTAGATCCAACAAATTTTCAATTCAGTAAACTTCTTTTCAATCCAAAGAAGTTAGATTCATCAGATTTTCAATCCAAAGAAGTCGGATTCCATATCCTTTTTACGAAAAATACTAAAACAACTTATTATTTTTCTATCCTTTGACCAAACACATATATATATAATTCCATACACAAAAAAGTATTTTTCCAAAATTTTCCAACTTCCTTTGGTATTTTTCAAAAATTACTTTTAGTTAATTCCTTAAGAAATTAGCCCCATCACACTTAACTCCAGAAATTCCCATCTTTTGACACAATCTTATATGTGTTAACGTGACACTCCAGTTTAAATTTCGTGGCCATCGGAGTTATAGAACTCCGGTTATAGCCGTTTTCGTCAGAAAATCATAGAAATTGAAATGGTCATAACTTTGTCATTTTAAGTCGGAATGAGCTCATTTTTGGACAGGAGATACTTAATACCATATATTTTCATGTCCCAAAAGTTCAGAATTTTTCTCACAAATTAAGTTGCCGAAACAGCCATTTTAAAATTTGGGCAGTAGCAAAATGGCCATTTACAGTTTTGGAGTCCTTTGGTAAAACTTAAATAAAATGAGATCTATAACTCCAATTAACGATTTGTCAATTTTGTTGGATTCATATCTTTCCGATATATAATTTTCATCCATCACAATCCATATTTGGACATGTTAAGCTCCCGTAAATTAGCCCGAAAGTGGCTGGTAAAAACTGTTGTTCTAACAATTTTCTTAGCTTTGAGTAGTTTGGGATAAATTCCATAACTTGCTCATTTTTCAACCTTATTGAGTGATTCCAAAGGGATTTTATCCTTAATACATAGATCTAGCATCCCAAAAATATAAATCACAAATATCCATCATAGATTTCAAAAATCAAAAGCTAGATCACACTTTCAAGTTTAAGCTTTCCGGAAAATTCTAATTTTCTATTCCTTTTGATTCCAACCAAATCAACACCCAATATGGGTAGATCTAAACATAAAAAAAAACTCATTAACATGGATACCCATAGTTTTTGAGTTTAGAAACATAGATTCAAGGTTTGATTATGAGTAATCAAAATAAAATTATATAAACTAAATAGAGTTTATACCTTTGCTTGATTTCCTTCCTTCTTCTAAAATATGAGATGGATCTTGGTTGTATAAAAATCAAAATCTCCTCTCTTCTCTCTCTCTCTAGGGCTGCCGAAATTGGCCCCCTCTATTCTCTCCCTCTCTCTCCTTCTCTCCACCTAATTTCTCTCTCTCTCTCTCTTTATGCTTTTGTTTTGTTAGCCTAAGAGAAAGTAAGAGGAAGTAAAATAAAAGATGAAAGAGAATGAAATTTGATTTTTGTTGGAGGATATTGTATAGATATAAGATATTTATGTAATAGATATTTCTCCAACATCTTCTTATCTCTTTCTCTCACTTTAATCATTTTAGTGTTGCTTGTAATTTAATAAAACATTGTGGCTAAAGGAGGTTGACACATGGAATGAGTTGTTCACCAACTAAAGTAAATAATCATTACATTCATCCCCCCTTCTCTCCTTCTCCATATCCTACCAAGTGGCCTTGGTTTTGCCCTTTTATTTTGCTTTTATTCCATTATTTAGCTTATTAAATGTCCAAAAAAGTCTCCTCTTTCATTGGGCTAAGTTTTCATTCTGGGCTCCCAATTAATTCTTTTGGGCTTCTAACTTAGCATGTTTGGGCCAAAATGCAATTAACATCTTCCAACACTTCTAATATTACCATTCCCTAATTATTTAATTAGGGTTTTCATTTCTCAATTATAACATAATTCCTTACTCATACATATTTATTTCCTTAACCCAATTAGACTTGCTTTAATTAGGTTATAAAATTAATTAGTTGAGATATATAAATTAAATCTCTTAGAATTAGTATATGTATTTATATATACTAATATTCTCTCATATTATAACCTCTTAGGTTATTTAGTTATCACACCTAATACATATATATTAGGTTACATAACTTAATTCTTAATTCACTTACTCACATATTCATACAAAATAATTTAATAAATTGAGACATGGTCCACAATTCTTAGATTAGGTCACTAGTATATAATTAAAATACTAGAACCACATACACATAATCTTATGAACTCATACACTAAACATATACCTCATTATCAGACTATCACTTATAGTCTATCAAATCATTCAAGTTCTTCTCCAAAAATTTTGAAATCCTTAAAATTCCTTTACAAAAACGTCAAATCCATACACTTATTTTATGCCTAGGTTTATTATTTAACCTTTATTCAATCTTTTAAGATTTTATAAAATTGTCCAAATTTTCGGGTTGTCACATTCACCCCTTCTTCTAAGAATTTCATCCTCGAAATTACAGTCCACTAATCACCACTCCTTTTATTCATCAAAACTAGGTTTTCAAATTAACCTTTACTTGATTTCATGCTCAATTTAATGAGTACATCTTGCTTTCTACTATGAGGAGCTCTACTACTATTACATTCTTCCATGACTTCAGGCTAAGGAGTTAAAACTTTTCAAATCATGCTGAGGGGTCATATAGACCATGAACACGTAGTTTTAACGATATTTATATCGCAAAACAGTAAATTACTAGGTATGTTTACAATCACAAAGAAGGTAAACTATCGTTGCTAGTACTTTAAGTGATTAGCCTATCGTATGCGTACGTCATGCATAACGTATCAATCATGTTTAGCGAATATTTACGCTACTAGATTGGATTATTTTATCCAAACAACATAGTTCACCTCAGTCTTATCATAGGATTCCGCACCAAAACAATTTGGTTCGGGATAACTTCTCAAAAATACTTTGAATTTTTCATAAACATTTGTCTAGCTGAATCAAATAGCTTAGACTCATATCAAATAATTCGAATTTCAATCGAAACATTGCTAGCCACATTCAATTGGCAATAATTTAACTTTAAAATTCTTAAAATCATTTTATGACGTCATGATACCGCACTGTATTTATAGTCCGTTTGAGGATTTCGTCATTTTGTGACTTTGTCATACTACGTCATTCCATAATGGGCTAACGATCCTTAGATCACATACCACACTAAGTAATTCTGCATTGATAACTCCATCATTTTTATCATTCTGCATCAGGTTCCATGATACATTGATGATATAAAAAAATACATTTTGATAATTCAAATCATTTTTGTCTAGCCGAATCAATTAGCATAGACTATTCTTTAAACCGTTCAAAAATAATTACAATTCAGTTTTATCATCTCAACAGGTAACGATGTGTCGGTGGCCCGAAGTCCACTCATACACAATGGTCACCAGGAGTTGAGAATAAAATTCATTTTCCAAAAAGCACCTAGTGCGTTTTTAGCTTGATGTCAAAAACTTCGAAGTCTAGCATAGCTAGAAGATTTGGAATACCTATGCTTCCACCATCAACTTCACTTTCTCTACTGATCCATTGCTTAATAAATCTATCTATTTCTATCATCTTCAATTCTCCATTCACACATAACTATACCCAGTTCGTCAAACTTACCACACATTATGAGTTCAGGAACTTTCCACAATCATATGAGTTTAAGAACTTGTCCTAGCCAGACCTTTGGCGTCCATTCGCTGAGGGGTTCATAAACATTTCATATAATTATGAGTCACGAACGCATTACCATAAGTATGAGTTTTAAGAACTCGATTTAAACTTATATTCTCTACTATACCCTACCTATCATTTATACACATGAAAAGAATCACCTTCTCATATGAGATATATAGTAAATATAGCGCGACACGACATTTCAATGATTATCAATGTATTTAAACTAAGTGGTTGTCAAACCAAACTTGGCCACTAATCAACATAGGAAGCTAAGCGGACAATTCCCCGCCCATACAAAGAATTGGTCAACCTAACCACTATATCGACCAGGAAGCTAAGTGATTTTAAAACCAAGTACAAATTCCCCACCCATATAAGGAATCATACAACTCAGCTGCTGACATGAGTCCTCAATTGAAATCCCACACAATCCTAGTTCCATACTTTCTCCATACGAATTTCATTTAATCGATATTTATAATTCATAACTCTTTCATGAGTTTTCATAGTACAATTTTCATAGTACAACCGTCAGATAACAATTCTCATTATAAAGTTTTCAATCATTTGATTGATCCTTCTCCTCTTATGACCTTATCGATCACGTTGTGATCTCATATTATAATAGTATTATGATCGTTTTATTTTACGATCTTCTTTTCCTTTAATCATATAATATTATGATTTTACACTTTTCATCTTATAGACTTTGTCTATTTATTATCACTTTTCATTTTTATTACTAGAGTCAGGTAACTCCAAATTCTTATCCTTATAACTCTTCAAGATTCTTCTTTGAATCTTATTTATCTTTCTCTTATAATGATGATTTTCCAAATTCATCTCTTATCAAATTAAACTCTATTTGAGTTTATTCCTTATCTTCATCTTTACGGTTATAGCTTAAGGTACACCTACCTAAGGTTTATAACCTACAGCTTTGATACCACATGTAGTATCCCCAAATTCGGGTACTTTTTACCACGAATCTGGTATACTAATTCTATAATTATTGCGGAAGATATAAACATAAATTGTTTATACATTAAACTTTTACACATCATTCCCAAGGTCTACAACCTTAACTTAATACATACATTCAATATCTTAAATGTTTACAATACTATTTTTGTCAAAAGATTTAAAAAATCTATTGCACCATAATTTAGTCTTGCACTTTGCCTTTACTTCTGTCTTTACTCGAGCTTTCCTCTAAATCTGAAAATTTTATCATGATATAGCAAGGGTGAGCAACAAATTTGCCCAGCAAGTTTAAATTTATTTGAGGATATATCATGATTGAAAGAATTGAACAATAAGCTAGCTAACTTTCAACAATATAAACATTGTGAAAGAGCATGAACAAATTTTCTTAGCTGAACGACCAAGTCAATAAAAATGAATGGTCAAGCATAAACATGAACATTAATCAAACAAATGGTAATGAAGGTGATCAGCCTTTCATACCTGATGAACATTTACAATATGCACAACGTATGCGAATCAATAATCAATATAGACGTGAATAATCAACAACAATTATTCACTAACATGCTTTGAACATACAACTCAAGTTTGAGTTAGGAAAACTTACATTATCATCATTGATTACCGCTAAACAATATAATGTAATCTCTTATGAAAGACCTATCAATTATAAGATTGATCTTTTAATTAGCATAACATACCAAGTTAGCTCATAATACTATTACTTTATACATAGATTATCTAACACTTAATCAAATATTAGATAACACCTTACAACATTAGTATTATTATCATCCTTTGATAATTCTTTAATCACTATATCATATACATTATGATTTAACACTTTAATAAGTCAAATACCAAACCAAAATAACGGATTTCAAATTCAAATTTGAATTCCTAATCCAATAACCTGATATTCCAAAACCCAAAATCCAAAGAACCGATTCCAAATCCAAATAACCTAGATGGTCAATCCCTAAACCTAATCAAGAATCCAAAGAAATGGATTCCATATCCAAAGAACTAGATTGCAATCCAAAGAAGCTAGATCAACAAATTTTCAATTCAAGAAACTTCTTTTCAATCCAAAGAAGCTAGATTCATCAGATTTTTTCCAATCCAAAGAAGTCGGATTCCATATCCTTTTACTACAAAATACTAAAACAACTTATTATTTTTTTATCCTTTGACCAAACACATATACATAAATTCCATACACAAAAAGTATTTTTCCAAAATTTTCCAACTTCCTTTGGTATTTTTCAAAAATCATTTTTAGTTAATTCCTTAAGAAATTAGCCCCATCACGCTTAACTCCAGAAATTCCCATCTTTTGACACAATCTTATACGTGTTAACGTGACACTCCAGTTTAAATTTCGTGGCCATCAGAGTTATAGAACTCCGGTTATAGCCGTTTTTGTCAGAAAATCACAGAAATTAAAATGGTCATAACTTGGTCATTTTAAGTCGGAATGAGCTCATTTTTGGACAGGAGATACTTAATACCATATATTTTCATGTCCCAAAAGTCCAGAATTTTTCTCACAAATTAAGTTGCCGAAACAGCCATTTTAAAATTTGGACAGTAGCAAAATGGCCATTTACAATTTTGGAGTCCTTTGGTAAAACTTAAATAAAATGAGATCTATAACTCTAATTAACTATTTGTCAATTTTGTTGGATTCATATCTTTCCGATATATAATTTTCATCCATCACAATCCATATTTGGACATGTTAAGCTCCGGGAAATTAGCCCGGAAGTGGCTGGTAAAAACTGTTGTTCTAACAGTTTTCTTAGCTTTGAGTAGTTTGGGATAAATTCCATAACTTGCTCATTTTTCAACCTAATTGAGTGATTCCAAAGGAATTTTATCCTTCATACATAGATCTAGCATCCCAAAAAGATAAATCACAAATATCCATCATAGATTTCAAAAATCAAAAGCTAGATCGCACTTTCAAGTTTAAGCTTTCTGGAAAATTCTAATTTTCTATTCCTTTTGATTCCAACCAAATCAACACCCAATATGGGTAGATCTAAACATTAAAAAAACTCATTATCATGGATACCCATAGTTTTTTAGTTTAGAAACATAGATTCAAGGTTTGATTATGAGTAATCAAAATAAAATTATATAAACTAAATAGAGTTTATACATTTGCTTGATTTCCTTCTTTCTTCTAAAATATGAGATGAATCTTGGTTGTATAAAAATCAAAATCTCCTCTCTTCTCTCTCTCTCTCTAATTGCTGCCAAATTTGCTCTATTCTCTCTCTCTCTCTCTCTAGTTTCTCTCTTCTCTCTTTATGCTTTTGTTTTGTTAGCTTAAGATAAAATAAGAGGAAGTAAAATAAAAGATGAAGCTAAATGAATTTAGATTTTTGTTGGAGGATATTGTATAGATATAAGATATATATCTAGATATTTCCCAACATCTTCTTATCTCTTTCTCTCACTTTCATCATTTTAGTGTTTCTTGTAAATTAATAAAACATTGTGGCTAAATCCAAAAATGACACATGGAATGAGTTGTTCACCAACTAAAGTAAATAACCATTACATTCATCCCCCCTTTTCTCCTTCTCCATCCATCCACCCAAGTGGCCTTGGATTTGTCCTTTTATTTTTCTTTTTATTCCATTATTTAGCTTATTAAATGTCCAAAAGTCCTTCTCCACATTGGGCTAAGTTTTGGGCTCCCAATTAATTCTTTTGGGGCTTCTAAAATTAAAAATCTTTGGGCCAAAACAATTAACATCTTCCAACACTTCTAATATTACCATTCCCTAATTATTTAATTAGGGTTTTCATTTCCTCAATTATAACATAAATCCTTACTCATACATATTTATTTCCTTAACCCAATTAGACTTGCTATAATTAGGTTATAAAATTAATTAGTTGAGATATAAAAATTAAATCTCTTAGAATTAGTATATATATTTATATACTAATATTCTCCCATATTATAACCTCTTAGGTTATTTAGTTATCACACCTAATACATATATATTAGGTTACATAACTTAATTCTTAATTCACTTACTCACATATTCATACAAAATAATTTAATAAATTGAGACATGGTCCACAATTCTTAGATTAGGTCACTAGTATATAATTAAAATACTAGAACCACATACACATAATCTTATGAAAATATATACCTCATTATCACTAAATATATACCTTCATTTTGATCGACTTTATCACTTATAGTCTATCAAATCATTCAAGTTCTTCTCCAAAATTTTGAAATCCTTAAAATTCCTTTACTAAAAATGCTTAGCCTTACGTCAAATCCATACACTTATTTTATGCCTAGGTTTATTATTTAACCTTTATTCAATCTTTTTCAAGATTTTATAAAATTGTCCAAATTTTCTATAGGCATCTGAGGTCCTCCCTCCCTAGCCTGATTGGATTCTCCGACATTAGTCATCCTGACAACAAAATTTTAAGTTTCAATTATTAATCATTACTACTCGACACTCACGAGCACATAAGTTATAAACACATAATCACATAAGTGTTTTATTATTTCTTCTTTAAAACTCGATAAGAGTTAATCACCACTATCTTTTCAAAGGTTGCTTCCTAAGGCTTTTCCCTACTTAAGGTTTATAACCTAAAGCTTTGATACCAACTTGTGACACCCCCAAATCCCGGTACTTCATTACCTCAAGATTTAGTGTTCACATAATCAAAACATTCATATCTAACTACCCAATCATAATAAATTGAATAATAAAAACCTGTGTTGCCTCTTTTTTAGTCTTAACAAAAGAGCTCTAACTCATGTAAGCATACATACGTCAACAAGTAATACAGAGCAAGTAAAGTATCGATCCCATAGAGAAAAATGTTTAACTTAAACTACTATTCATTAATTAAATCACTATATTTATATGCTCAAACTAATGATTAAACTTGGTTTGTTCTCGAATTGCAAATAACAACTAAAGCAATAATAACGATAGAATAAATGATATTGGAACTAATGGGATCCTAATTTAATACTTCATTCAATCGCCACTATCATGCATGACTTGCTCACATATCACAGCAAAGTAGCCAATAGCACTAAAATAGTATTAGCCATTTTTCAATGCACTAAGACCTACTTACACAACATCCACAGATGATAGACTCTATGTAATCATCAATATAACCAAAAACACTATATGTCTATGTGAAATTACAACTATATTGATTTTAAGTTCAAGCCCTTATTCTAACTTATACGGCGAATAAATATATGTCTATCTGGTTCACGAAATACAAAAGCCATATAACACAGCCCTATATACGTATACTACCATGATTACAGTCCATATTTTCATGTTCATTGTCAATTCCATACAAATACTGAAACGAATGGTGATCAAGCATTCATACATGCAAAACAATTATGATAGACATCCCATATGATATGCAAAACAATCCAGCATTTAAGCACGCAATCAAATTACATATTAAAATCCGTTAGAATCCCATAATGGAGTTTAGTTCATGGTTGAACCAAAAGCCATTATGGGATCAAATCTAAACATGGTCAATAAATGACAATTGAAAGATGAAAGATGAAACTATCAAACCCAATTGCTGAATACAAATCAATATTCAAATCCTCATTAGATTCCTGCAAAAACTAATAATAATAATCCACTCTGGTAGAAAATCCCAAAAAGGAATAGAAAAATAGAGTTGTGGCCTCCTTCTACGTTGGAATCTCTCCAAGAGAGTAAACCCTAATTACGATGTAAAGATACGTGAAAAACTTAATAAAAATGTCAAGCGATACCCCTGACACCAGTTAGGAATCGTTTTAAATCAATTACAACCCTTAAAAATTGGAAATAAAATAAAACAAGTCAGCAGCTTCAGGCTTAGCGCGCGGCCGCGCGCTCCTTCAGCTTGATATTCTCACGGCCGCGAGACTTGCAGTAAGTTTGTCTGTTCACCGATCTACATGACGCGAAGGCGCTCCTGAGGCTTGTCCTTCGCGCGCCATTGACTTGCGATGAGGTTTTCCTGGTTTGGTGAAGGAACTCATGGCGGCTAGCGCCTCAAGCTATCTTTGTCGTGCGGCTTGCAGTTGCTGACTTCTGATCCTGCTCCTTAGCTTGGTTCTGCAATGTTGCTGCTACTACTGACATGTCCTATGTGTATCCTTGCTTGTCCATCCATGCTCCACTCAATCCTATGCATATCCTATCTTTTGCCTCGCCTCACGCTTCCATTAGCTCTTTTGCCTCGCCTTACACTTCCATTAGCCTCGTGCCCGATATCACCACCAAATTAGGCCAATTCCTGCACTTATTCACCAAAAGGAGTTTTAAGTATGCGAAATGCAAATTAACATAAAATGCAGCTAAAACAGACTAAAATGTACTTGAGATGGGCATAGTTCGCATGAATTTGTACTCCACAAGTAGGTGTAAATCCTACTTATCAAATACCCCCAAACTTGAACCATTACTTGCCCGCAAGCAATGCATACTAATGAACAATAATGCAACTATATTACTATGCAACTAATTCTCACATTGTCCCAACCATCATAGAAATTTAGTCCAATTTTCCTCAAGGAATTTTTTTCTAGATTCGAGAATACAGATTCAAACCAAACTGCAGGTATAATGTCATATACACATATAATTCAAAAATGTTATACAGATGCTGTGTGTGTGTTTTGTGTTCGCCCAATACTTGATTTCGGTGTAGAATGCTCATGCTATCTTGCTCAAACCAGAAAAATTATAGCTTAAATCAAGACTTATGTATATATATGCGACTCGGACTATTCCAACATCTTAAAATAAACTAAGGTTCAACAATGGGTTTAATTACTTTATTCTGCTCACGAGGGCAAATTTCACACTTTCTCGCGGTGTTTATTGCTATTTTTCTTTTTTTTCTTTTCTTCCTTTTTCTTCATAACTGTGCAATGTATTACTCCATTAGGCACACTGCTACCCCTTAGCGAGCTTTCGACCAACGACTCCCAGACCATGAAAGACCTTAGGGCACTAGGTGTAGAGACAATCCCCACGGGCGTACTTACTCAAGTAGCCAAGGCCCCGAAATAAGACTAGCCATGTTATTTCTACTTTTCTTTATTTTTTTTTATACACAGCTACCCATGTTTTCCCCAAAGCTTAAAAATTGATGTTTTATACAGTCTAAAAGTCACTTTTCACATAGTTCTCTTTTTAACACTACATTTTCCTATCGAGCACTGCACAACGTACTTCTTATACCTACAAGTGCTTGTGAACACATTTGTGCAAACCGAAAGCATTTAAACAGCATTATGAATTTCATTGTATAAAACGTTACATCTCAGCTCATGTTATCCAAAATATTCAGAAATCATTTAAAACTTCACTCCTCATCATTGGCTAGACAAAATTTTTTCTATACGGTAAGAACTGTGAGGTATGCAATTATAACATGCAACTATATGCTAAAATGTAATCTAAACATGCAATAAAAATTAAACTAATCATGCAAAACTAAAAATAATAACTACTACCCAATACCCTCAAACCTAAAATATTCAATGTCCCAATTGAATGAAGGTAAAGGGTACGAAAACTCCCCTAATTATCGGTGGTGCCACCCTCCTCGGGTGGTGAATCCGGTGGTGGATATGGTGTTGTGGTTCCAAACTGAGGCCATTCTTATGTTGTTCCTTGTTGCACAAACTCTTCGGCTAAAGCCCTTGTGAGTCTCGTCGTAAATGTGCCCAAATTATCGTACATGGCATCGACCTTACGCTCCAACCTTTGGAGTTGGCGGTCGCCATGGGTGGCACGCGCGTGCGTGGACGGGCCCACCTCATCTGTTTGCGGGTGTTGTTGTGGTGGCTCTAGAAAAATGGGCTGAAGGATGAATCCTAGTCCGCGTGGGTGCGGTATACCACCTGCCCAATCCTCGAATTTTTTGATCGTAGCATGAGTAATGTCCTGGCTTTGGTATTGCATCTGCTCATTGCCCCAGTTGCATCCCTGATTAGCACAAAGCATGACAACCACGGACGCGTGCGGAATGCTCCCAATTGTTCCTCCCCGTAGATAGCGCAACATATTCTCGTGAATGAGATGACCAACGTCGATGTACTTTCCGGCGAATATGCTCCCACAGAATACGTGCCCTCTCCGCTGTTATTTTGTGGCGGAAGGCATGAGCTTGGCGCATATGAACAAGTTCCACTCTTTTGCATAGCGATTTAGGGTTGCAACTAGGAATATACGCGGTTGTGTCGTGCCAACTTTATATGTCCATTTCGTACCCAGCACACATAACTCTGCAATAATCAACTCCATGTTGGTCTCCAAATGAGCACCGGTTACCCAATTAGCAGCCCCCACTGGCGGTGCATCAGTAATTTTGAAAATTAATCGGATGGCACGGGGTCTGTAATCTATCTCGATACCACGAACCAGAGATATTCCGCTCATAGTGACCTTGGCATTGGCATAAAATTCACGGACTACGCTCATAGGAATGGGTATTGGAGTAGCCGTCAGTCCACCCTAGCCTCTCTCTCGAATCATGGCGCACAACTGGCCATCCTGCCCCTCCGGCTTGAATCCTCGCTCCTTGGCGAATGTCTTTGCCACAATGCGGTAGTATTCTTGTTAAGCTTCCAAATTGAGGAATTTGGTGTGATCCATAATGTCAGCCTCTTGACTGCCCAAAGAGGATGAAGAAGATGACGCAATAGATCATGCTCGCTTAGGCCCCATTTGCATTTGATAGTGATTGCACAGATTATATGATTGGGGAATGAAGAAAAGCTTGAAGAATTGATAATACTCAACACTCGTTTCTTCAATCCAAATTGGAACCCTAGCTTTATAGTGCACTTTGCAGAAGTTGAGGAGATATGGACTTTGAATGAGGCAAGAATCATGTCTAATTGATTGAGAGATATACGACACAACTTGTAACTGATATATAGATAACGAGGTGAGTTATGGAGAGTGAGAGAATTTCGCGTCTGTTATTATCCCAAATGAGAGTCCAAATGGTCCACAACTCTATTTTTAAACTATTCAGATCTATCTTAATCCGGTGTCGCGTGGGGCCACGCGCGTTTTGACTGAGCTGGGCGCGCGGGCGTGAGACTTGCAGAATGACTTGTTGTCTAAATTGGCTTGACGTGCGGGCGCGCGATTTTTGTGCTAATTATGCCGCGCGGCCGCGCGATGCTAATATCAGCAATGCTAAAATTCGGTTCCACTCACTTTGTCGATTGGTGCCGAATCCAATGATGGTTCTGCGTGAACATTAATGCTCCTTGTTAATGCATGACTTAGTGGCCTCATAACACTACTATCTTGCAAATATTCGCAAAGTAATTCTTGCTACACACTTAAGCATGAACATCAAGTATCCTATTAAAAAGGAATTCAATATAACTACCGAAATAACTCAAAATGAATAACTAAAAACAAATCAATGGATAGAATAATAATGGGTTGCCTCCCATGCAGCGCTAAGTTATAGTCAATTAGCTTGACTATCTCTGAGCTTCATGTCACAGATGGAATTGAGGTGCCTTCCTTCTTGTCCTCAGCACCCTAAAATTTAATGACCTCATCTTTCGTCAATGGTTCTTCCTTCAACTCTGAATTTTTACCCGTTGCACATATCAATGGTCCATCATCCCTCGATTTCTATACTTCATCCTGTATGCATCAATCCACCACGTCAACCCGGAAGCACTTTTCTTCATCCGTTGGTAAATTGATTGCTTTAAAGACATTAAAGGTGATCTCTTGATCCTGGACACTCATAGTGAGTTCACCTTTTTGCACATCTATTGACGTTCTGCCTGTGGCCAAGAATGGTCTCCCCAGTATTATTGGTATGCTTTTGTCCTCCTCGTAGTCTAGAATGATGAAATCAGCTGGGAAAATAAACTTGTCCACCTTAACCAACATATCTTCAATAAGTCCCCGTGGATATGTGATGGATCTATCAGCTAACTGTAATGCAATATTTGTTGAATTTGGATCCGGCAATCCCAACTGGTTAAACACTGACAAGGGCATCAAATTTATGCTTGCCCCAAGATCACACAAACACTTACTGAAGTTCATCTTTCCAATTATGCATGGAATTATGAAGCTGCCTGGATCCTTCAGCTTTGGAGGTAGTTTCTGCTGAAGCACTGCACTGCATTCCTCTGTCAAGGCTACTGTCTCAAACTCATATAATCTCCTCTTCCTTTAAAATATACCCTTCATAAACTTGGCATAGCTGGGCATTTGTTCCAATGCCTCGGTGAATGGTATGTTGATCTGCAGCTTTTTGAATACCTCCAAGAATTTGCTGAACTGTTTGTCTTCCCTTTTATTATTTAATCTCTGCGGATACGTAACTTGAATGTGAATTGGTGGTACTGGACTCTTAAACGTCTCCTCTGAACCTGCTTTTTCTTTCTCTTCCTAATGACCCTCAGATTTCTCAAATTTTCATTCTCAGTAGCTGGCTCCTCTGCGTCCCGCGGCCGCGCGCCCTCCTCAATGCATCCTTGCGCGGGCGCGCAATTTGCAGTAACTGACAAATCTTTCTCAGATCTCCATGTGATCGCTTGACACTGTTCCTTCCCTTCTCTTCTTGAATTTGTCTCCGTATTACTTGGAAATGAACCCTGGGGCCTGTTAGTAAGCATGTTCACCATCTGCCCCATTTGAGTTTCCATATTCTTTATAGCCACTACTTAGCTCTTAATCATAACTTCTATGTTTGCCATGTATTTCATCATCATCTCCTCCACTTTTGATTTCTTTTCTTGCTGAGGTGCAGCTGGAGTGTGATGTTGCTGTTGTTGTTGAGAAAATCTTGGTGGAAAGGGTGGTCTAGGATTAAACTGTGGTTGTGCTGGTTGTGCCTGAAATTGATTATTTGGTTGAAACTGACTCTGCTGATTCCCTTGATTATTTGACCAACTAAAGTTTGGATGATTTCTGTTGTTGGGGTGGTATGTGTTCTGAAATTGACCTTGATCTTTTCTATAGTTGCTCACATACTGCACTGATTCTGAGCTGATATCACATTGATCCGTCGAGTGTGACCCCGCACAAATCTCACATACGAAGCCAACCGTCTTTACTTTTCCGTTTGCCAAAGTATCTATCTTCTTTGCCATGGCTGCCATCTGTGCTGACAACTGAGTAATAGCATTAACCTCCAATACACTTGCAACTTTGGTTTATGGCATTCGAGATGTAGGATTCTGAAAATAATTCGATGTCATTGTCTTGACAAGGTCATAGGCTTCCTCATAGTTCTTTGCCCATAATTCCCCTCCTGCAGCTGTATCTATAATCGGTCTCAATTGCCATCCCAATCCATTATAAAATGTGTTGATTACCATCCAATCTGGCATACCGTGATGTGGGCACTTTCTCAGCATTTCTTTGTATCTCTCCCATGCTTTATATAATGACTCGCCCTGTTGTTGCTCAAACTGAGAGATAGATGTCCTCATCTTAGCAGTCTTAGCCATTGGGAAGAACTTAGCTAAGAATTTATGTGCTAACACTACAAGAGAAATGCCTATCAGTGACCAATACTATCAACGACCGGATATCCGGTCGCTAATAATAGTACTAGCGACTGGCATTGGTGACCATCATTTAATCTAGTCGCTATTTACTATCCGCGACCTCATGCAGTCGCTAACACAAATTTGCCTCGTAAAAATTGGCACGAAATGTTGGCGCCAAGGTTTTGTGCGACCACTTAATATCAGCGACCGCAGGTGCTCGCTGATAAGTCCATGTCATTAAAAATCAGCAACCGCATGCGATCGCTGATGGCAGTCGCTGATCAAAATGAATATTAACAGTTTTAGTCATTCGCTTGACACAACAGATTGAAGGAAAAAAAGAGAGGGCGTAATAGAGAGAGAGGAGAAGAAGAAGAAGGAGAGGGCCTTGACCATCACGATCATCATCAATACCATCACGCCATCACCGCCGCCATCGGTAAATTTACCCTATTATCTGTTTATGCAATATTGATCCATTTATTGGGTGTTTCATCTATAAAATGCTGCTATTACACTTAGAAGCACAATAATAGGTTATGTATTTGCTGCTACTAAATTGATATGGACATTAACATGTGCAAGATCCTTGATTTGATTATGTAGAAATTGTGTATGTTTTTGCTGACTTTCTTTGCAGGAATTGTGCAAAGCTCACGGTTGGGGCTTTTTAAGTTTTTGTTTCTTCTCTCGTCTTTTATTGTTCCACATGATCAGAAATTTTGTTGCAGTTTAGGAAAGTAAATATTGAGTTCATTTGTTTCTAATCACTCTTATTAGCAGAAATGTATAAATAACTTTATTATGTTTAAGTACTTTGACAGTAAAATAATCTTTCTATGAGGTGTTTTGAGTTATAAATTTATTTTATAATTTAAATATTTTATATGAGATGAAAGGATTATAAATATAACCAATAAAAGTTGAAATAACTTAATCAACTTTAACCAATAATAAATAACTTAATAAATACATACAAATTTAATCTCGCAACAATTAAAGAGAAAACTGATATTTAATTATTCTAGCATAAATTAAAGACGAATATGATCCACGTCAACGTGTAAACAAGTATTAATTACCCAGTTACCCTTGTACGTATAACTATATGTTTGGTACTAGTGTTGGCCAGTAATGGCATTTTCATTATTATTTTGGTCTTATTATATTGGGAATTTGTATATCTCTCTTGGTTTGTGTCTTGGGTGCCTAGAAATGACCTTATATACATGCCGTCATGCATGTGGCTAATCTATATTATAGGGGAGACTCTGGCGAATTTTATTTAAGTATTATAAGTATAAGTTTGAAAAATGTTCATAAGTATTATAACTTAGATGTAAATTGCTTTAATATATCTACTTATCGCTGATGTAAATTGTTGTATATTATAATAATTTTTCAGATAATAAGATCATAAAGTGCATATCATAGCTGTGTTTACAGAATTGGCCTACACCTGTGATTACGTGGGCGAGCACACCTATCGCCCACAAGGATGTTGTTCGGGCTGAATTTCAGGTATGTTTTTTTTAATTATGACATATAATATAATATTCAAAGGATAATTGTTTAGTAATGTTATTATTGTTGTTTTATTTGTAGAAACGATATAGATGGGAGGACGCCTTGAGCTTCGTTGATACAATCATTATTACTCGAAGTAAGTGCATTCCGCACCAAAGACAATTTGAACAAAGAAAGACAAAAGCCCTTCACAATGTCGAGAGATTGACCATCCGGGCGTGGAGAGGATTATATGCACGAGCATAGCCCCAGTGGTGCACCCACCCATATGGGCTAAGATGTGTGCCCAATTGAGAGGCGAGTTGGGTGAAAAGACGAAAGACCCGCCTCCACTAATGAGATCCTCTAAAAATTCGATGGCAAAAAAGGCTAAAGGACATACAAGGTGGCGATATTTCACACGATTCAGCGATATCAACGCTGCCGAGAATGCGTATTTACAAGTTTTAATATGTTTACAATCATGAATTCTAGAAAATATATCACATTTTACTTAGTAATATTGTGCTATTTTTTTGGTATAGAGTCTTAGTCTCAAGGTACACCTATCCATTGGTTTGGATGTGTATACGTACCACCGTGATGGTCTTCCTGATGCTATCCAGATAGCGGTAATAAGTTTTAACAACTTGATCTTGTTTATCAATGCTTACAGAATTTATTTTTAACTATTTAATTGTTAACATGATGACATAATACTTATAAGCGTTTATTAAATGAGCGCTATCCTGAAGGCACTCCACGTCCGACTATTGATCAAGAGCTATGGGAGAGGGCGTCTGTTGTGAAGAAGAACTACATTAAAGGTCAAGGACAACGACGACGCCCATCCTTCAGTGGCTCAGGCATCTCTGCTACCTAGTCTTCACAGTCATCGAGTCATCCAGCTGTTCATACTCCGACTGACTGTGTGAGAGCTATATGTCAAGATCCAAATATTTTGAAGATTCTGGGAGGGCATCTGGGGGCTCTTGATCCCAAGGAGTTAGCTTAAGTAGTAGTGACATCAGCAGCAGGACAGCATGGGGATGGCGACGAGGAATAAAATCAATTTGTTTTATATATTGTCGTTATATATATCAGTATCAACATAGTTACTATATTTGTAACTTGTTTTATTATTTTGTTAATTATTGGGTGATCAAGGAGGCGATGATGCTTGACATACATGCTTTAGATCAGTTTTGTAGTTATAGTATAAGCTTGTACTTGTATATTCATTATTTGGATGTCTGTATGTTACTTAAATAAGTTTTGAAATGTTATTAAATTTATTCAATTCATATTGGGTTCTAAAGGTTTAAATACTAGTTTGGTGTATATTGGTGGACGATGGATGTTTATATTATTGTGAATGCTATTTATATTGTTGTGATTGTGTGTTGGGATAAAGCAGGTATAAAATAGGTTCAGGTTTTTCACAATTCTGCAAAACAGCAAAAATCTGGTCTACATTCTGTTTCAGATTTGCGACCGTAGCGACGGCTAAACATTTAAGGGTATCCGTGACCGAATTCGGTCGCTGATAGCAGTCGCGGCAATGTGGACCACGTCAGCTTTGGCCCTGGACCATGCTAACTCAGCTTAGCGACCGAAATGATAAATTCGGTCGTGAATAACGATCACAGATGGGTCGGTCGCTACTAGGGGTCGCTGATGTGCATCCTAGACACTAGATTTTATATGATGACTATCTGCGACTACAGTCGGTCGCTGATAGCTATCTGCGACCAAATGCGATCGTGATTACGCGGTCGCTGATAGACCATTTTCTTATAGTGTAAATCCTCCCATGTAGTTATAGATCCTGCTGGCAGAGAATGAAGCCAACTTTTTGCTTTATCCCTTAATGAGAACGGGAATAACCTTAGTCTAATAGCATCCTCCGTCACACTGTTGTATCTGAATGTATCATAAATTTCGATGAAACTTAACAGGTGTTCATTCAGATCATCTGTAG
The DNA here is from genome assembly GCA_020205615.1 of Panax quinquefolius. Lineage (NCBI taxonomy): Eukaryota > Viridiplantae > Streptophyta > Magnoliopsida > Apiales > Araliaceae > Panax > Panax quinquefolius. The sequence continues at coordinate 86,521 of JAINUW010000797.1, read as the reverse complement.
CATCACCCCCAAACTGAACTTTATTCTGCACAATTTGAATAGTGCTAGTTTTTATCTCAAATGTATTTGCCGCTATTGCTGGTTTGACAATGCTAGACTATAGTCCATTAATATTGAACATGGAATACTCCTTCAGAGCCCTATGCTCCTCTCTTTGATCTTCTCCTTGTGCCTCGGCTGCCATGTCAACTGTCGTGTTTTCCAATTGTTTTTATAAATTTCTACGAACACGCGCTTTTCAACCTCTCCCGTTTATATTATCCTGAACAAGTGTTAAATCGGGGTTGGATGACCGCCTGCCCATAAAACTTTATCCAAATTCCTGAAACAAAAACAAAAACTGAAATGAGATAAGACTAGAATTGTCTAAGTCATACAATATAGCTTAAAACTAATGATAGTAAAACTAAATTAAACGCCTTTCCCCAACAACGGCGCCAAAAACTTGTTGCCTCTTTTTTAGTCTTAACAAAAGAGCTCTAACTCATGCAAGCATACACGCGTCAACAAGTAATACAGAGCAAGTAAAGTATCGATCCCACAGAGAAAGTTGTTTAACTTAAACTACTATTCATTAATTAAATCACTATATTTATATGCTCAAACTAATGATTAAACTTGGTTTGTTCTCGAATTACAAATAACAAATAAAGCAATAATAACGATATAATAAATGATATTGGAACTAATGGGATCCTAACTTCATTTAATACTTCATTCAATCTCCACTATCATGCATGACTTGCTCACATATCATAGGAAAGTAGCCAAGAGCACTAAAATAGTATTAGCCATTTTTTAATGCACTAAGACCTACTTACACAGCATCCACAGATGATAGACTCTATGTAATCATCAATATAACCAAAATCACTATATGTCTATGTGAAATTGCAACTATATTGATTTTAAGTTCAAGCCCTTATTCAAACTTATACGGCAAAACAGTATATGTCTATCTGGTTCACGAAATACATAAGCCATATAACACAGCCCTATATACGTATACTACCATGATTACAATCCATATTTGCATGTTCATTGTCAATTCCATACAAATACTGAAACGAATGGTGATCATGTGACGCCCCCTAATCCGGGTACTTGAAACCCGAACTCGGTGCTTCATGATACCATTTCTATAAGCTGAATAATACTTATAATAATAACAATAATATAAATATCAAACTTAATTTACATATATCAAAGTCTAAATCCCAGGTACGAGACCTTTTAACATTCATTACATCATAGATAATAAGTATCGTTGTCTTAATAAACTATAACTATTACACAACATATTATATATTTCATTTGAACAGATATCCTTTCCCCTTGTTCTTGCCTGAACCTTTTGGTTGATTATACTTAACTGAAAACATTTAAATTTAAAGCAAGAATGAGCATTGGATTGCCCAGCAAGTAATAACAACAATATATATTAGCTGAAAGAATTAAATATTTTCTTTGAAAGACACTTCTACAACGAATCAACAGTTGTGAAGTAAGCTGAACCAATAATAACAACATATCATTTCAATATAAAATTTTTGAAACTATGTACAGACAATAACTGGAGATCAGTCAATATACTATGAACATTGTTTTCTATTTTCGAAAAGGTTAAACGAGAATTCATCTCAGAAACCGTCATAACTTACACGCACGCACGGGTGATCGACCAGTTATGTCTCAGATTGATCAATACTACATGCAAGAACGATATTATCGTTCACTCTATCCACCTTAGGTGCACAAAAGTTTTCCCATATTCGGGATGTTCATACTTAGTCGGGAATCCAAACCAAAACAATCTGGTTGGATACAATAACGTTCTATCTTATTCAACAATATTTTTATGTCTAGCTAAATCAAATAGCTTAGACGGCTTTTAAGTTAACGTATACATACTTGAAATCAATAAGTATGTATCAACATATGATTAAATACAATGGTTATCAAAGTGGGGACACTTGTCTAACCCTATATACGAATTAACGAACAGAATAAATATCTGAATTATACAATAATACAATAATCGGATAATTTAAGAACTTGTATGAATACAAAGATTGGATACATAATCAATAATAATAGAGTTAGTAATCTGGCACAATAATAATATAATTCTAAAACTTTCTTACTCGTGTCCATTGCATAAAGTAAATACAAAAGTAGGATACTTGCCTGAGCTGCTGCTTACAATAACGCAACTTAGATTAATCTTTTATACAGCCACCTATCAGTAATAAGATCATTCGTTCGATTAGAATAATATATCGTAACACAGAACACTGTCTATTGCAGTCAGCACATAACCTAATCACTTTGTCACATATATCTAACAATTATTAATTCACTAACAAACACATATCTAGTCAATTTATCTAAGTCCAGATCAATTTCTGAAATATTTCGGTGTACCGACAGTTTTATCGGGTATATATCGAGTCTAAAACTCCATCGTGTAGCTCAATATTCGTTTAGATATTTTAAATATCAGTCATATTATTTTTCAAAGCCTTATAATAATTTTTAAAAAATTATTATACTTTATCATGAATTTTCAAACTCTGAAATCATTATTAAATGATTTAGATATTAACTAATCCTATTATCATTAATATTTAATTAATATTAAACTATTAATGAAACCATTGCTAAAATTTTAAAGTTATTTATAATAACTCAAAATATTTTAAAGTATTAATATTACCCTTAAATGATTTTTAAAACATCTAAAATCACTTTTAAACAATTACCATTAATATTAGAATATTAATTTATTATTTATCAAAATATTAAAAGTCATTAATGATAACTTAAAAAAATTAATTCATTTATTTCCTTTTTAATGATTTTTAATTCAATAAAACCATTTTCAAACTATTTATTCAATATACTTATTAAATAAACTTAATATCATTAACATTAAATTATTAATGAAATTTACCTTTAAATATCAAAAGTTATATTTTATAACTTAAAATATTTTAAACTATTTATTTTCATTTAAAATGATTTTTATAATATTAAAATCATTTTAATTTATTTATTTAATATAATTACTAAATAAATCTAATATCATTAATATTTAATAATTACTGAAATTTATCTTAAAATATTAAAAGTTATGTTTTATAACTTAAAATATTATTAAATACCTTATTATTATTTAAAATGATTTTAATACTATAAAATCATTTTTAATTAATTTATTTAATGCATTTCTTTAATAATTTAAATACCAATAATATCCAAATAAATATTAATATTTATGAAAAATATGTCAAATTATTAAAAGTTAATTTTTATAACTTAAAATAATTTTTAAAACTGATTTTATAATTTTTAAGAATTTATTTCTATTTTTAATGTATTTTTCGGAAATTATAAAATAAAAATAATTAAATCCGTCGCTAAAGGCTTTAGCGACAGTTTTTGTCGCGATAGGTGTTCTTGAGGCTCAAGAACACTGACAGTCAGTGCTCAAGGGTTCCTCCTTTGACCATCAATCATTCTCTCTATGATTGTTTCTGGACATGCTATTGATTAAATATTGTAGTATGTATGTAGAAGTACATGTTCATAACAATTTCTGGACCAAATCATACAACATGAGGGATATCTAAGCATTTCTAGGTTTCCCAGAAATGATCTTGAGAAGTTTCGGCTACCAAGTTTGACCATCTCTAGATTTTATTATGTTAAGTATATATATGATACAAAGGCTTTAACGTGTATTATTCATGTCATTCTACAACTACAAAACAACAACATGGCAAACAAAACTTAAACCTAGCAAGATCCAAGCCCTGCAAAACAACATCGAGAGGTTTCGGGGTGATTAAAACTTCAAGACTACCCGGTCAATCTTGCGGTCAACCCACTTTGACCTTAAATAACTTCTGATCTACAACGGATATGAACCTGATTCAAGTTCTTACATCATACTACAAGATCCAAAACTTAAAACACAAAACTCAAACACCTACAGAGATCTACAAGGCCTGACATTCACTGTCAGACATAAAAAAAAATGTTTTCCAGATTTTTTTAAAACTTCAAATCCGAGCCTCTAGATGTTATGGATCTAACATCTAGCAACCCAGATCATCATTATATACTACATATTACATGTTTAACACAAAAAAACTAACATCTAACACTTTGATCAAGATCAGATTTCTTCTAGGGTTCTTACCTCTTTATGAATAAAATCTGATTTCTGACTATTGATTTGTTAAGTGTGATCGTGGGGCTTGATTGGGGACTGATCTAGCAAGTGAATTTCAGAGGTTTGGTCTTGAGAGAGTATGGCTAAGAGCTTGTGAATAATTTAGGTCATTAAGTGTACTTTTTCTCTCTTGAATCTATATAAAACATGTATGCTATGTATGGCATGGCTGATCATGTGATGTGCCCTAGCTTGTAGGCTCATAGGTAGGTCTAGGATAGGGTGGCTACAAGATTGAATAAGATTTGTCTAGCAATAATGCATGAATGGGACAAAAAGGGCACTTTGGGAATTATTTTAAATTTCAAGGGTATTCTTGTCCAATGTTATTTAATCTAGGGTTTAATCACTAGATTTTACATCTTAAAGTTTCCCAAATAATTTCTAGGATTTGGACAATTAAAAATTAAAGTGTAATAAAATTTTAATTTAAAACATACTAATTAAATTAGGGTTTTAATAGAAATTAGGGTTTTTAAATTAGGGTTCCTTAATACTATTAGGGTTCCCAAATTAACAATTAGGGTTTCCTAATTATCATTATAATTCACAAAAATAAAAATTAGAGTTTCTAAAATTTGCAATTAGGGTTCCTAATTTTAAATTAGGGCTTTCCAAATATTAATTAGGGTTTCTCCTAATTACAGAAATTATAAAATACACAGTAAAATTCATATAACCCAATTATTGACCGATCTAATTTTCCAATTTTGAGTTCCCAATTATGGTTTATGACATCATTACTAGGGTTTGTCGTGATGCACTATAATTAACTAACCATTATCAGTTTACACATACACAGTATATATTTATAACACTAAAAAATCAAAATATAATTAATATTATATTATTATTCTCATTCATTACTCAAAATCCAAAATTAGGGTTTGGATTCCATATTTGATTTATTTTTCATATCTAACATTATTAATTAAGTTAAAATAATTAACATAATAATCTAAACTAAAATTTATATAATAAAATAGTAATTATAATAATTCCAATAATCATGTCATATATTATTTAAATAATATAAAATCATATTTTCATAGAAAATAAATAATAAAGACATTTCTACTATAAAATTAATTATTATAAGTATATACGTTATAATGATTAATAATTCTAAAATAAAATTATTTGAAATTATTCATGTAATAAATAAATTTTATTTATCACGTATATATATACACATTACTTGGCACATATTCCCTTCTTCAAATAATAATAATAAAAAATTATATGCAAAATTTCTTGTTTATTTACATAGAAAATATCGGGTTATTACAGATCAAGCATTCATACATGCAAATAAATCATGATAGACATCCCATATGATATGCAAAATAATCCAGCATTTAAGCATGCAATCAAACTACATATTAAAATCCGTTAGAATCCCATAATGGAGTTTAGTTCATGGTTGAACCAAAAGCTATTATGGGATCAAATCTAAACATGGTCAATAAATGACAATTGAAAGATGAAAGATGAAACTATCAAACCCAATTGCTGAATACAAATCAATATTCAAATTCTCATAAGATTCCTGCAAAAACTAATAATAATAATCCACTCTGGTAGAAAATCCCAAGAAGGAATAGAAAAATAGAGTTGTGGCCTCCTTCTACGTTAGAATCTCTCCCAGAGAGTAAACCCTAATTACGATGTAAAGATACGTGAAAAACTTAATAAAAATGTCAAGCGATACCCCTGACACCAGTCAGGAATCATTTTAAATCAATTACAACCCTTAAAAATTGGAAATAAAATAAAACAAGTCACAATTTTGGGCTCGCATGTGCTGCCATCCTCCCCACAATTTGATATTCTCACGGCCGTGAGACTTGTAGTAAGTTTGTCTGTTCACCGATCTACACGCTGCCAGCGCTCCTGGGTTTGTCCTTCTCATGCCGCCTTGACTTGCCGTAGGTTTTCTGGTTTTGGTTGGGAACTCACATGGCGGCCTTGCGCCTCAAGCTATCTTTGTCGTGCGGCTTGCAGTTGCTGACTTCTGATCCTACTCCTTAGCTTGGTTCTGCAATGTTGCTGCTGCTACTGACATGTTCTATGTGTATCCATGCTTGTCCATCCATGTTCCACTCAATCCTATGCATATCCTATCTTTTGCCTCGCCTCACGCTTCCATTAGCTCTTTTGCCTCGCCTTACACTTCCATTAGCCTCGTGCCCGATATCACCACCAAATTAGGCCAATTCCTGCACTTATTCACCAAAAAGAGTTTTAAGTATGTGAAATGCAAATTAACATAAAATGCAGCTAAAACAGACTAAAATGTACTTGAGATGGGCATAGTTCGCATGAATTTGTACTCCATAAGTAGGTGTAAATCCTACTTATCAAATACCCCCAAACTTGAACCATTGATTGCCCTCAAGCAATGCATACTAATGAACAATAAAAATGCAACTATATTACTATGCAACTAATTCTCACATTGTCCCAACCATCATAGAAATTTAGTCCAATTTGCCTCAGCGAATTTTTTTCTAGATTCGAGAATACAGATTCAAACCAAACTACAGGCATAATGTCATATACTCATATAATTCAAAAATGCTCTACAGATGCTCTGTGTGTGTTTTGTGTTCGCCCAATACTTGATTTCGGTGTAGAATGCTCATGCTATCTTGCTCAAATCAGAAAAATTATAGCTTAAATCAAGACTTATGTATATATATGAGACTCGGACTATTCCAACATCTTAAAATAAACTAAGGTTCAACAATGGGTTTAACTGCTTTATTCTACTCACGAGGGTGAATTTCGCACTTTCTCGCGGTGTTTATTGCTATTTTTCTTTTTTTTGTTTTCTTCCTTTTTCTTCATGACTGTGCAGTGTCTTACTCCATGCTTGTCCATCCATGCTCCACTCAATCCTATGGACATCCTATCTTTTGCCTCGCCTCATGCTTCCATTAGCTCTTTTGCCTCGCCTTACACTTCCATTAGCCTCGTGCCCAATATCTCCATCAAATTAGGCTAATTCCTGCACTTATTCACCAAAAGGAGTTTTAAGTATGAGAAATGCAAATTAACATAAAATGCAGCTAAAACAGACTAAAATGTACTTGAGATGGGCATAGTTCGCATGAATTTGTACTCCATAAGTAGGTGTAAATCCTACTTATCAACCTGCCCATACAAGATTACTTTAATAAAAACATTATCTCCCAGGTTCTCTAACCTTTAATACAATAATTCAAGTGCGGAAATTAAATTATTACATCACATCATTATTAAAAGTCTATCATCATAACGATAAAACAAAATTATAAGTCTTCATCACTTGTACATTTTTCCCTTTCCTTTGCTAGTTGTAAGTTTATCTACCTTCTCAATCATAGCTGCAATAAGTGTATAAATATGTAAGAGTGAGCAAACAAAGCTCGCTTGAAATAAGAATAAATATCTTTACATCATTTGCCAAATAATAGGCTCAATAGAACTTAATGATATGTTCTATTAACATTACAACATTTGTCAATTCATAGGCTCAATAGAACTGAATTATATTTTCTATTTACATTCTTAAATATACTATTGAGGGTCAAATGACCATGAACCATGTCCACAGTTATAAGTAATCTTTCAACTTTAACTTTAATAGTCATATGACTATAAGGACTCCACGTACTTAGGGGGATCAATCCTTCGTACAATGTATTGTGCACAACCATTTCAACACTAAGCGTAAACCCCTAAACATAGGGTTGTTCATCTCAGTATTTAGAGTACAAGTCCGCACCAAAGAAAGTTTGGTTTGGATAAGCTTTCAAGGGTAATTAAAGTTTAATGATCATCAACTAGGGAACTAGTTGAATCAACAATGCTTGATAATACAATAGTTGTTTAATAACAACATAACTTAAAACATTTGAGAATCAAAAATGAACTGATTCTACATATCAAACTCATGCTTGAAATAATTATAGAGCATAAGAATTCAATAAATGAATAAAATGGTTAACCTTTGCTTGAACAGTAACATAAGCTAAGGTTCGAGTCTTATAACATTAGAATGATATTCCTGAACATACATTTAACTGATAGCAAGCTGGAAACTAAAAACTTGCCCAACAATGTATTAACTCATGCAAGGAATTAAAACAGTTCAATAATAGAGACGAGAGTTCAAAACTACGATCATTATACAATAATAGAACTTAAGAAACTTGCTTAACTGTAAACAAGTTAGAATGAATCAATCAATAAGAATTTCCAATAACATTAGAGTTAGAGTTTGCTCGAATGAATTTTAGGACAATTAATTTATTCAATAACAGTTAAGATAAGAAGCTTGCTCAATTAAAAGCATGAAGTTATACTATATAATAATAGAACTAACTCAACGAAAGTGTAGAGTTAGAAAACTTGCCTCGAGCGTAAGCTAAAATATTAAACTCACGTTCACCTATACACAGTATTAAAACCACAACATCTATTAGACATACTAATATTCACTTTTCAATATAAAACGCATTACTAGCTAAACTTGTTATTTTAGCACAAGTCTTAAGCTACCATTTACATTTCAGAATTCCCAAGTGTTAATCATCACAACACTTAACTAACGTTCATTGTATAAACTAAGTTATCACATAACGCGTTCTCGCTTTACTAATCATTTTTGCAACTTTGAACTTACTAACCACCATTCATTATGTTATGTTATGTTAACCTTAACATTACATATTTAACATGCTAACACAATTTCAAACCATGTTATGAAACTTTCCCAAATCTGCAGAAATAGCAGAAGTCAGAATCTCAAACCAGGGTATGGCGGCAATTGCTACCATACAAAGGTTTGGGACCGTAAGCAATTGCACCATTTTGCAGATTGCACCCAAATAAGCAATTTGTCTTGGGTGTTCGAACAGAGCATCGCAACCACGACATGAACAATGAGCAAACTTTAGCCCAACAAACACAAAGTTCACCCAATAGACAGTAATATCAACATGTAAAATAAATATACAACTATCATAAACATGATTGCTCACATTTACAACCAATTAGAACAATTTAACACTAAATAAAACTATTTTATTTTCTCAAAATTCATGTTTTTCATAAAAACTCAATTTTCTTGACATTCATCCTAGAAATCATCACTATGAATTCATTAGTTGGCCAAATCACCTCATTCAAATTACGTTATGTTCGTATCTCAATGAACTAACATATACAAGCTTCAATTTATACTTTAATATACAATTTGACCATTAAAATTGGTACTTACCATAGCCATACAAAGAATACATATACTGTCAAAATTTTCTACTGTCAAACATGAAATTAGCATACAAATTTCTTGTTTTAAACATAACTCTAGCATCATAAGCATGTATCATCACAATTACCAAGTATCTATCCATAATTCACAAATTTTGATTTCACATAATACAAACAACTATAGCGTAACTTCATATATGTATATATATATATATATATATATATATATATACAAAGGTTAGATAAATACCTTCAAATAAGTGTGATAATTTATTGCAATTGTAGACAATTCTTCTCAATTTCTCTCAATTCTCTCAAGCTTCTCTGAACTTCTTAGCTTTCTTCTCTTAGGCTTAGACTAGACAACTAACATGTATGCGTAAAAAAAATAAAACTGATATAATACTAATACATATACTTATTAGGATATTAGTTATATAAAAATAACGTATAAGTTATAATTATATTATATTTATTATTTTAATTTATTTTATTTTATTTTATTTAAATAAACTAGAAATCCCAAAAGCAATAAAGCTTATTTGGCAAAAAACCTTTAAATATTAAAGAATTAATATATTAAGCCTTGTTTGGCAAAAACTAAATTAAACTACTTTAATTTATTTTAATAACTCCTTATAATATAGTTATTTGTCACACTATATTTAATCAAGCTTTCATATTTATTTTAATTAATTCAAATCACAATTAATTAAATAAATCCTTTAATCACAATATCGAGGTGACTTATTATTCCTAATCTTGGTCACTTATTATTCCTGTATTACATTATATTCGATATTATAAAAATGCGGAATAATTTAAACTTTTTCAATCTTCTTTGAATAATCTTTTATCGATGTCTTAACTTGAATCAATTACAAATCCCTGAATCAAGTTATGTTATGATTCATTCTATTCGAATTACTGTATAAATTTTTACATATCAATTCTAATTCCTCTATGCATCACATAGTACAACGTTATGACTCAATACGTATTACACATCGTAAACTAATATCATGTATATCTCCTAGAACCTAAACATGGTTCAATAAATCAATCTCCTTCGATACTATTGAACTCTAGCAATCAAGTAGCATGTAATCTTTACCGTGAGTCCTTAACCTGCAAAAGTGGTTATTTGTAAGGGTGAGCTCGACAACCCATCAATTTTAACAGTTTTCATGCAACACATAAAACATAATAACATACTCAGTTCATGCATTCATAATCAATTAATATTAATTACGCATGTTACTTCTTATATAACAGGCATATAGGTTTACTTCACAAGCATATCATCAAAGATCAACTTTCAATTTCATACATATCTCATATGCATTTCGTATATATACATCAACATTCTTATAGCATAATATAGCTCAACTAATAGTTATAGAATTCATATATCAAATAGGAACTGAAAGACTTTCCTGATCTATAGTTTATCAACTATGACTTACTGCTTAATGCTTAACTCCACTTCGTGTATTCCTATACAGTTATATAATCATGGATTAATATCCATCAGTATCATATTTTATGCATTCTCAATGTAATAACAATGCTACATTGTTTCCTAACTAGGTTCGTAAAACCTACATTTCACTTTCTCATCATATTCTTAGAATAGTTAGGTAGGTATAGGTATACCTTAACCACTCGTACATGACATCAACATTCGTATATATCTATCACACACTTGACTTGCTATGTGTTCGTTACACATTTCAAACTCATAGATGAATGTTTCATATAGCTCTTCCATTTTGTAAACTATAATAAACTTTAACAAATTTGGGTTTTATATAACCATTACATGCTCTTAAGCTTAAAACATCATCCATGTCAAGTACTATAGCTTAGGACAGTACTATAAGTAAGTTGCCAAAATCAGAAAGCAAATAAAATGTCCAGATTAAACTATCTCATAAATAGCAATTGCTTGCTGAGAGTTAGGCTTGGGACTCAAGGCAATTGCTGCAGTCCCCCGCCGCACCAAAGTTGAATATTTATTTTCTGGTTTCAGTCCAAACTTTAACACATATACACACTTATACTTAACATGCATACACGCTAGAGGTCTTTACATACTTGTATGTCCACTTCAAGTTCAACCTTATATGTAGGGACTTTAGTTTAGGATTTTCACGAATTCAAAACCAAATAGGGTTATGTAATCACTGGGAGTACTAATTAGCCTTATGTTCTCATAAAGAGGTCACATAATCTGTACTACACATGCTCATACATATTCATATCTTTTACTCATAGCTACCATCGTTTAACACTTTAAAACATGCTTTTAGCTCATGCTTGGTTTAATTCCATTATGTTTAACATATACAACTTATGTTTAGAGATATAATGAAACATAACATGACATCTCAAGCCTTTAAAATCTAAATACTCATATAATGCAACTTAAGTTCAAAAACATGGTCGAGGTTGCCTTTGAAATCATTTTTCATGAATGATATAATATAGCACATATAAATCATATCTAGGGATATTATAGACATAACATGACATATAAATCCTTTAGGATTTAGATATCCATGTGATGCACTAGATTTTGAAGATATGTTCAAGTTTTCTTTTCAAATCTTTTTAAACTTGAACGATGCAATTCGACACATACAAGACAACTTTAAAGCTCTTATCACATGTAGTTAAGGCTTGTTAACATCTTCATAAGATCAGAATGTACATCATGTAATATTCATGCATACTTTCATTGATATATCAAGCTTTTCGTTTAAAATATTTTCTAACACAAAGCCTAACAAGTTGGTCATGAATACAATAACTATACTCCATAACTCATGCTCATTTACGTTTAAAATTCAGTTATGTGTATAGCCTACTAAGATCAGAACTCGTAGAACATAAGTCCCATCAAAGTTCGTTTTCAAAACATTAAGTTTTTGTTATAAATCTTTCACTAATCATGTTGATCACTTCACAACACTTAATAAAGCTTTATAAAACATGTTATACTTCCTTTACATGTATATAAAAGTCATAGAACCAAGTTTGGAACAACTTAGTCCAGCAGAAATCAGTAACTGAATCTTGAGGTATTGAAGTACCGGGATTTGGGGGTGTCACAAGTTGGTATCAAAGCCTTAGGTTATGAACTTAAGGTGGGGGAAAAGCCTTAGGAAGTAACATTTGAAAAGATAGTGGTGATAAACACTTATCGAGTTTTAAGAAAGAATTAATAAAACACTTATGTGCTTATGTGTTTATAACTTATGTGCTTATGTGTTTATAACTTATGTGCTCGTGAGTGTTGAGTAGTAATTATTAATAACTAGAACTTAAAATTTTGTTGTCTGGATGACTAATGTCGGAGAATCCAATCAGGCTATGGAGGAAGTACCTCAGATGCCTATAGAGGAAGAGCCTCGCGACATTCAGGTTGTTTGGGAACAACTACTGCCACGGGAGTTAGCCCCGTTGGTCACAGTAGTTGAAGACGAGGATGATGATGTGGAGACGGACGAGGAGGATCCCGTTGAGCAGCCATAAGAGAATGAGGATGACGAGGACGAGGAGGAGGAGACTCCACTAACCTCAATAGCCGCTCGTATGTATGATGAAGTCTACGACCGTTGTAAGACCCCAACTTATTAATGAATAAAATCAAATTTCCTCTAATAATTATTATGAATAACAAGGTATTAATTTGATATAATACTTTGGTTATGGGTGAAATGTGCAAAATTTTCAAAATAAGCAAGTGATTATAAAATATTCATTTGTCGGGGAATATTCGTTTGGTCGTGGAATATTCTTTCTGTCGGGGAATATTCGTATTATGTGGTATGCACCATTTGTGGGCCCCATAACGAAAAAGCTGCTTTTGATGAAGAAGACGACAAAATTGAATAACTTGGCGTAGTTATTATACAAGTATTAACCTTTGTTGGAATACCCGGTGGTTAAAATACGATAATCTGGCGTGGTTACGCACGATGCACCTGCGGTATTACACAATATTGTTGAATTATTGATTCTTACGTAAGAAGGCACTACTCAATAATTGTTATAGTAATTCTTGCTTCAATATTTTATTTTATTGGTTCAATAATTGTTTGTTTGATATTTTATATTATTGTTGTTTCAATAATTGTCACTTTGACAATATTTCCCATTATCGGATCAATAATTCATATTATTTGAATAATATTATTAGATAGCATTATTGGCAATGTCTAAAAAGTTACATCAAGGAGAGGTTTGGTCACCTAATTGCGCGCCGCCAAGAAGGAGAAATCCTTATTGAAAGCCCCTCTTTCACTGAGAACTACTGGTTGTCATAAATGTGATTACGTAATATTATTTTTGAATAATTAATTATTGATTCATATGATAAAGAAATATTTATTTTTGTGGATATAAATGATGGATGTATTTATTTTATGTGGATAAAAATGAAGGAATTAATGCTGAGGTGTTTTATCAGTATTTTGTCGGTGTGGAGGTATTAAAAATCGTCCGTATGTAGATTTCGGACATTTTTTGTTTGGAATTTGGAAAAACATAAACTTTCAAAGTTGTAGAGAATTAAAATTCCTATGGAAACACGTAAGTTTCGAATTTTTCTGATAAAAGAGCTATTTTCTATGATATTACTGAAGTTTCAGAAAATAAAATGATTTTTATTAAATTATTGGTGGGACCCACTTTTGTTTTAACATGTGGGCTGCTGGGATTTTTTTTTTCAGAAGTGGCATGCTAGTCTCGGTCTTGGTTGGTGCGTAGGATTGATATAAGAAATAATATTATTTTATTATTTAGTCTCATATGGCGTTCTAGCATTTTTCCTATAAATAGACGCTTAGGTTAGAATTGAAAATCACACCAGAAACAAGTTTTCTTTCTCTCTAGATTATCGAGCGTATTTTTGTGAGTATTTTGATACTTTGAGAGTTGTTGTTCGGTACAAGTTTCCTTTGGTTTTCTATCTGATATTCCGATCAGAAGTACCGTTATTTTGAGGTAAGGGATCTTATTTTTTTCTTAAATAATATTATTTTCTTCAATATCATTATGCCAAAATATTGGTTTGAACTTTTTATTAAATTTGGAACTTTTTGTGTCGGGGTTACTATTCACGTATACAGCACTATTCACGAATACGGCACTATTCATCAAAAAATGAAATTTTCTTCTTTTTGCCCAAGATGTCTATTATGGTTACTATCTTTGATTGTATCCATGTTTTGATCTTTATTCTTGAATTTTTCTTCAAAATTGATTATTATGGAGTATTATTGATCTTGGATAAATTGTTATACGAATCCCTACTATTTGTCCTTCTATCTAACTGGATTCGTTTTCTTTAAAATATTTTTCATCATCCTCAGTCCTAAATGATGATATTACTGAATATCTTTGGCTTGTAGTGCAAAGATGAATAATTAACTGATGAATATCTTTGGCCCGCAGTGCAAAGATGAACAGGTGTTGAGATGAACATGACCAACTGATGATACAAATGAATATCTTTGGCCTGTAGTGCAAAAATGAATATTTGATTCAAGATGTATATTGATTGATGTTACAAGGATAAAATATTGATGATGGACTTTTAAATCTTAGAAGATAGTGGAATTCTTTCTCTACTTGACTCTTCTAATGGATTGATGTTTCCACTGTAGTTGTTGATCTAAAACTTGTTGTCTATTATATTTTATTAGATTTTTCCCTGTTGAAGACTAATGATAAATTGTTGTATATTATCTTAGTCATAATATTCTTTACTGGGCTAGTTGAGCTCACCCTTTTCCTTTTTGTTCCATTTTTTTTCTCAGGAGGTGAGAACATAGCAGGATCTAGTCGGGGTATGGAGTGATAGTTCTAGAAAGATGTTTTAGCAGTCCTCACTATTTTTGTAAAATAGTGTTTGAGTAATTGTAATGAGAACTTATTTGAGTGTGGATATTGTCTAGAAGACAATATTTGTATTTAAACTCATAGTATGTGTCGTCGTATTTTGCACGATAATTGTATTATTGAAGTTGTAGTTTGCTTTATGTACCATGTATTTGGCGACTCAGAATAGGTGTTGTATACCTATTTTGGGGGCGTCACAGTTGGTATCAAAGTTTAGGGATATGATCCCTGACTGAGATGTGAGACAAGAGCTAGGAGGGGAGAGACAGGGAATTTCTTTGCTAGTATGACCTGACTAAGTTTATTTGGTCGGTCAGAGTATAGAGATAATATATGACATGACTATTCACCCTTGTTTTATGGCAGTATTTAAGAATGGCAGCTGAGAACGTTAATAATGGAGTAAATTAGATCGTGGAGACACCTTTGATCACCACCCAGGGGAACGTGCAACATGAAAGCAATATTCCTCCTATAAACAACACTACCGAACAAATGATGAATGATGGGATGTTCATAAGTTTTTTGCAGTTTATGAAAAACCAGACGAGGGAGACTCGTGCACAGAATACGGGTGGAAATGATAGGAATGTGCGGCTTTTCACAACCAAGCAGTTCAAAGAGTTGGGACCACCAGAATTAATTGGAAAGTTGGATCCAATCAAGGCGAAAACATGGGTCAAACAAATTACCAAGATATTCGATGTCTTGGGATGCATGGAGGTACAGAAGGTTCCATTCGCCACCTTTATGTTTCGTGGTTAAGTAGACTACTGGTGGGAGTCTGTAAAGCGTACCCAGCCAGCCGCTCTCAGCATGTCTTGGGAAACATTTCAGAAACTATTTAATGACAAGTACTTTCCTGAAAGTATTCGTCATATGAAGGAGGTAGAGTTTATCAGACTGGAACAAAACAACATGACGGTGTCTCAGTACGAGGTAAAGTTTGCTGAGTTATCAAGGTTTGCACCTCATTTGGTAGAGAATGAGGAACGAATGACAAGGATGTTTCTGAGAGGTCTAAAGCCTGAGATTCGGCAACATCTTATATCTCATAAATTTTCTTTATATTCAGATGTTGTAAATAGGGCTCAATTATTAGAGTGAGATAGTGAGTATGTTCAACCGAGGGACCACAACCAGGGTCATACCGGTGACAGCAGTCATCAGAGCGATGATAACCAATGAGGAGGGAAAAATACGAACAAAGGCGGTAACCACTCGGGTGGTCATCGTGGCCATGATAATAGGAGAGGTGAGTCAAGTGAAAATTTCAGAAAGAGGAGATTCAACAATGACGGGAAGACATCAGCAGCAGCACCAACACCAACACCAACAACAAATTCTAGGGGAGGAAAAAGACCGCCAGTTAGATGTTACAAATGCGGGAAAGAGGGACATATCAGTGCAAACTGTCCACATCAATCCAAGGTATGTTACAATTATGGAAAGGAAGTCCACATAGCGCGGAATTGTTCTGTAGCAAAACCAAGTTCAACGGGGATGGTGACTCCAAGGGCTATCCCGGATAAATCGAAATCAGCGGTTCCTGGAAGGGCGTTTGTCGTGACTGGCCAAAACGTGAGGAACCCGAACAAGGTGATCACGGGTAAGCTAATCTTGAACTCTTGCAAAGTTTATACCTTACTAGATACCGGTTCTACCCATTCATTTATCTCTCCTGCTTGTGCTCAACATTTAAACTTGACTCCGGAGAAATTAGACCTTGACTTATCTGTTGAGACCCCGTTAGGAGAAACTTTTATTACATCTACTGTATATAAATCTTGCATGATCCAAGTTGGCACTATCACATTACCTGTTGATCTTATCTCTTTAAAGATACTTGCTTTTGATGTGATTTTAGGAATTGATTGGTTAACCACTCATTATGCTAAAATTGATTATTTTCGTAAGGTTGTTAGTTTTCATATTCCTAACCAACATGTCATACGAATTCAAACTACTAAACCACTAAAACCAGTGACTGTCATATCAAGCCATAAAGCTATTCGTTTATTGAAAAACGGATGTCAAGCTTTCTTAGCCCATGTTATGGATTTGAACAAAGACAAGTCATATTTGAATAATATTTCTGTTGTTAGAGAATTTCCTGATGTATTTCCTGAAGAACTTTACGGTCTACCCCCAGAATGTGATGTTGAATTCTTTATTGACCTTGAACCGGGTACAAAACCCATTTCTAAAAATCCATATTGAATGGCTCCTATTGAACTTCAGGAGTTAAAAGTCCAACTATAGGAATTGTTAGACATAGGTTTCATTTGTCCTAGTACATCTCCTTGGGGTGCTTCTGTTTTATTCGTAAAGAAAAAAGACGGGAGTATGCAACTTTGTATTAACTACTGAGAATTAAACCATGTCACCATCAAGAATAGGTATCCGTTACCTCGCATTGATGACCTGTTCGTCCAGTTGCAAGGAGCACAATTCTTTTTAAAGATCGACCTTTGTTCTGGATATCATCAGCTGAAGATTAAAACTGAGGAGGATATTCCAAAGACTGCCTTCAGAACTCGGTACGGGCATTATGAATTCTTAATCATGTCTTCTAGATTGACTAATGCTCCAGCTGCTTTCATGGATATGATGAACCGTGTATTCAAGGAATATTTGGATCAGTTCGTTGTTGTCTTTATTGATGACATCCTTATCTATTCCAAAAGCCGTGAAGATCATGAGCACCATTTGAAGCTAGTACTGCAAAGGCTTCGTGATAACAAGCTATATGCCAAGCTGAAGAAATGCGAGTTCTGACTTGAGGAAGTAGCATTCCTTGGGCATGTGGTGTCAAAACATGGAGTATCTGTCGACCCGACGAAGATTGAAGCCATACAAAGTTGGGAGCAACCGAAGTCGGTGACTGAAGTACGTAGCTTTCTGGGCTTAGCTGGTTACTATCGGAGATTCGTGGAAGGATTTTCTCGAATCCCTACTACGTTAACTCAGCTGACTCGGAAAGATACAAAATTTGTATGGAGCGAGGAATGCGAGAAGAGTTTCCAAGAGCTCAGGAGGAGACTCATTTCGGCACCTGTTCTGGGAATACCATCTGGTACGGATGGATTTGTTATATACAGCGATGCTTCAGGGAAAGGGTTTGGATGCGTTCTCATGCAACATGGGAAATTCATAGCCTATGCCTCACGAAAACTCAAAGAATATGAGAAGAATTATCCTACTCATGATCTAGAGTTGGCAGCAGTCGTTTTCGCGTTGAAAATCTGGACACACTACGTGTATGGGGAGAAAGTGGAGATCTATACAGATCATAAAAGCCTCAAATATTTCTTCACCCAAAAAGAACTCATTATGCGGCAACGACGTTGGCTCGAGCTGTTGAAAGATTACGATCATACCATTCAATACCATCTTGGAAAAGCAAACGTAGTAGCTGACATGTTAAGTAGAAGATCGTATGCGGGTATGAGTGCGATGTTGTTAACACAAAGACTCATTTTGTACGATTTACAAAGGATGGAGATTGAGTTAAAGACTCCAGGGACCCACGTGATGATGGCGAATATATGAGTAGAACTGACTTTAATCGATAAAGTAAAAGCTGCTCAAGCTACGGACCTAGAGCTGATACGTATGAAGAAGAAAGTGCAAGAAGGTGTTATTCCAGAAGAGAGAATCGATGAAGAAGGAATACTTAGATCCAACTCCAGACTTTGTGGTCCTAACGACTCTAATTTGAAGCATAGAATCATGATGGAGGCACACAATACACCGTTTGTAATCCATCCTGGGAGTACCAAAATGTATCATGATCTTCGACATATATTTTGGTGGAGCAATATGAAAAGAGAGATCGCGGAGTTTATCTCGAGGTGTTTAACTTGTCAACGTGTAAAGGCAGAGCATCAAATGCCAAAGAGTCCATTACAACCACTTGATATTTCGAAATAGAAGTGGGAACACATTACTATGGATTTCGTTATGGGTCTTCCCAAGGTTTCTCAAGGCGTAGATGCGATTTGGGTTATTGTTGATAGATTAACTAAGTTTGCCTATTTCTTGCCGATACGAGAAACTTATTCCCTTGAACGTCTTGCTCGTACGTACGTGAATGAGATTGTGAGATTGCATGGCATGCCAGTATCCATAGTTTCGGATCGTGACCCAAGATTCACTTCAAGATTTTGGGTTAGCTTGCAGAAAGCTATGGGCACGGATTTACGATTCAGTTCGGCATACCATCCTTAAACGGACGGACAATCAGAGAGGACTATTCAAACTTTTGAGGATCTATTAAGACTCTGTGTCATAGATTTCAAAGGGAGTTGGGATAAGTACCTACCATTGGTGGAATTCTCCTACAACAACAGTTATCAGGCAAGTATAGGTGTGGCTCCATTCGAGGCTTTGTATGGAAGAAAATGTCATTCTCCAATATGCTGGGACGATGTAGGTGAAGAAACATTATTGGGACCAGAGTTGGTACGAATGACTACAGAAAAGATCCAAATGATTCGACAACGTATTCAAACCTCACAAGATCGACAAAAGAGTTATGCGGATCTTCATCGAAAAGACGTGGAATTTAATATTGGGGATCATGTATTGTTACGTGTTGCTCCATGGAAGGGAGTTACAAGATTTAGAAAGAGAAGAAAGCTCAATCCAATATTTGTTGGTCCATTTGAGATTCTTGACCGAATAGGAAATGTGGCTTATAGACTTGCATTACCTCCAAGTATGTCTCGTGTTCATAATATTTTTCACATATCTATGCTTCGTAAATATGTTAAAGACCCGAACCACATTATTGAGTTAGAACCAGACGAGATAGCCAAAGATTTAACGTACGAGGAGGTACCTGTTAAGATCTTGGATATGAAAGAGCATCTCCTGCGCACGAAGGTTATACCACAAGTTAAGGTTTTGTGGAGAAACCATGCTATTGAAGAAATGACCTTGGAGTTAGAATCAGAAATGAAAGTGAGGTATCCTCACCTTTTCAAAACACCAGGTACGTACGTCAATTTCGAGGACGAAATTTTATAAGGAGGGGAGGTTGTAAGACCCCAACTTAATAATGAATAAAATCAAATTTCCTCTAATTATTATTGTGAATAATAAGTTATTAATTTGATATAATACTTTGGTTATGGGTGAAATATGCAAAATTTTCAAAATAAGCAAGTGGTTATAAAATATTCATTTGTCGGGGAATATTCGTTTGGTCGTGGAATATTCTTTTTCCGTTGGGAATATTCGCATTTACTAGTAGCGACCATTTGTGGTCCCCATAACAGAATAACTGTTGGATGAAGAAGACGACAAAATTGAATAACGGCGTAGTTGTTACCGTTAACACTGTTGGAATACCCGGTGGTTAAAATACTGTAATACGCGTGGTTGCACAGTAGCACACGGTATTGCACAGTATTGTTGAATTATTGATTCTTACGTAAGAAGGCACTACTCAATAATTGTTACAGTAATTACTGTTCAATATTTTATTTTATTGGTTCAATAATTGTTGTGTTGATATTTTATATTATTGTTGTTTCAATAATTATCAACCGCACAAAGATTTCCCATTATCGATCAATAATTCATATTATTTGAATAATATTATTAGATAGCATTATTGGTAATGTCTAGAAAGTTCTGTAAAGGAGAGGTTTGGTCACCTAATTGCGCGCCAGTAAGGAGAAATCCTTATTGGAAAGCCTCCTCTTTCCTGGGAACGGCCTGGTTGTCATAAATGTGATTCTGTAATATTATTTGTGAATAATTAATTATTGATTCATATGATACAGAAATATTTATTTTTGTGGATATAAATGATGGATATATTTATTTTATGTGGATAAAAATGAAGGAATTAATGCTGAGGTATTTTATCAGTATTTTGTCAGTGTAGAGGTATTAAGAATCGTCCATATATGGATTTCGGGTATTTTTCGTTTGGAATTTGGAAAAACTTAAACTTTCAAAGTTGTAGAGAATTAAATTTCCTATGGAAATGCGCAAGTTTTGAATTTTTCTAATAAAAGAGCTATTTTCTATGAATTACTGAAGTTTTGGAAAATAAAATAATTTTTATTAAATTATGGGTGAGACCCACTTTTGTTTTAATATGTGGGCTGCTGGGATTTTTTTTTCAGAAGTGGCATGCTAGTCTTGGTCTTGGTTGGTGCGTAGGATTGATATTAGAAATAATATTATTTTATTATTTAGTCTCCTATGGCGTTCTAGCATTTTTCCTATAAATACACGCTTAGGTTAGAATTGAAAATCACACCAGAAACAAGTTTTCTTTCTCTCTAGATTATTGAGCGTATTTTTGTGAGTATTTTGATACTTTGAGAGTTGTTGTTCGGTACAAGTATCCTTCGGTTTTCTATCCGATATTCCGATCAGAAGTACCGTTATTTTGAGGTAAGGGATGTTATTTTCTTCTTAAATAATATTATTTTCTTTAATATCATTATGCCAAAATATTGGTTTGAACTTTTTATCAAATTTGGAACTTTTTGTGTCGGGGTTACTATTCACGTATATAACACTATTCACGAATACGACACTATTAACCGAAAAATAAAATTTTCTTCTTTTTGTCCAAGATGTCTATTATGGTTATTATCTTTGATTGTATCCATGTTTTGATCTTTATTCTTGAATTTTGCTTCAAATTGATTATTATGGAGTATTATTGATCTTGGATAAACTGTTAAACGAATCTCTACTATTTGTCCTTCTGTCTCACTGTATTCGTTTTCTTTAAAATATTTTTCATCATCCTCAGTCCTAAATGATGATATTACTGAATATCTTTGGCCTGTAGTGCAAAGATGAATGATTAACTGATGAATATCTTTGGCCCGTAGTGCAAAGATGAACAGGTGTTCAGATGAACATGACCAACTGGTGATACAAATGAATATCTTTGGCCTGTAGGGCAAAGATGAATATTTGATTCAAGATGTATATTGATTGATGTTACAGGGATAAAATATTGATGATGGACTTTTAAATCTTAGAAGATAGTGGAATTCTTTCTCTACTTGACTCTTCTAATGGATTGTTGTTTCCACTGCAGTTGTTGATCTAAAACTTGTTGTCTATTATATTTTATCATATTTTTTCCCTAGTGAAGACTAATGATAAATTTTTGTATATTATCTTAGTCATAATATTCTTTACTGGGCTAGTTGAGCTCACCCTTTTCCTTTTTGTTCCATTTTTCTTCTCAGGAGGTCAGAATATAGCAGGATCTAGTCGGGGTATGGAGTCATGGTTCTAGAAAGATGTTTTAGCAGTCCTCACTATTTCTGTAAAATAGTGTTTTAATAATTGTAATGTGGACTTATTTGAGTGTGGATATTGTCTAGATGACAATATTTGTATTTAAACTCACAATATGTGTTTTCGTATTTTGCACGACAATTGTATTATTGAAGTTGTAGTTTGCTTTATGTACCATGTATTTGGCGACTCAAAATAGGTGTTGTATACCTATTTTGGGGGTGTCACAACCGTAATGTGGAACTTCAGGATACAGTCGAGTAGTTGCAGGAGATAGTAGTGGAACAACTTACTGCAATGACATAGAAGGACGACGACATTCAGGATCATGATAAACGTTTAACTAATGTTGAAGAGAAGCTGATACAGACTGAAGGAGAGAAGGAACAACTGATCGAGGTGATCGCAGAACTGAAGAACAAGCTCAAGGAAGAAGCTACAAAAAGGGCAAGAGCTAAAGGCACATACGAAGAAGTTTATCAACAGTTGTAAGAGATGCACAAACGAAGAGGATGAAGATGGAGGAGATGGACAACGTATTCAACGCAGTGATCAATCGAGCTCAAGATAGGGACATGGGTTATTCGATTCAGTTCGAGACTCTGCCATCCTACGTGTTAGATCGCCGAACAATGTTCCGGATTATGGAAGAAGAGTGTCGAAAGGCTATGAAGTATCTTAATAGAGCATCGTAGGAAATGTGCCTTTTATGCACATAATAAATGTTAAATAATGTATTAATTCCTAGTGTTAAGTAACTATGGGATATGGTAATGATGATGTTATCCTGTAACTTTTTTAGTTCAGGAAAGGAATGTAAATAGCAGTGATGCAATTGTTCTTATGTTTTTCGAAGAGATGATGAATAAATAAAAGTTATTATTTTATTCAAAGTGTTATGTTTTATGTGGTTGTTTATTTTATGGAGGCAAGTTAATTAGAAAATATTTAAAGAGGTTGGGTAATAGTCTAATAGATGTTTTTTTAACAGAAAATGCCTCCCAGACGTAAACCACCCCGACAGAGAACTAATGAGGGAACTAACAATAACAATGTTGATGCTAATCCCGTCCAACAACTACTGAGGTTGTTAACAGGAGCGTTGCAGAATCAACCTCAAAACCAAGGCACACCGTTTAAGGATTTCAAGGCGGTTGGACAACCTAAATTTTGTGGGTCCATGAATCCAGTCGAGGCACAAACCTGGATTATGGAAATAGAAAAGGTGTTTGAAGTCGCTAGGGTAGGGGATGAACAGAAGACTACTTTTGCAATGTTCATGCTGAAAGAAGAAGCTAGTTATTGGTGGCAGACCAATAAAACCCGGGAAGGACCAGGAGTGATGACCTGGGATAGGTTCAAGGAGATATTCTTCAAGACCTATTTCCCAGAAAGTTCGAAGAGTCAGTTAGAGGTTCAGTTTTTAGAACTAAAATAGGGAACGATGACGGTGTTTGAGTATGCCGCAAAATTCAACGAGTTGGCGAGGTTTGCGCCATTTTAAGTCAGTACAGACGAACGCAAGGTAAAGAGGTTTGAACAGGGACTGAAGCCCTGGCTGTAGAGTAAGGTTTCCCTATTCCAGTTGAAAATGTTTGCAGTAGTGATGGAGAAGGCAGTACTCGCTGAAGGTGGAGGCGAGGCAGTGACAAAATTCAATCAAGAACATAAGATGAAAAAGAATGAGGTGGAAGTGAAGAATGGTAGCGGAGGCAATGGAAATGGCAACAACAACAACAACTTGAAGAGGAAGTGGAATTGAAACGGGGGTACTAGAAACCAGCAGGGTAACCAGCAATTTAGGAAGTTTGAAGCATGTGTTACATGCGGGAGGTTTCATAATGGTGTGTACTTGATGGGGAAACGTGCATATTTCAACTGTGGTCAGGAGGGTCACATCGCCTCAAATTGTACCCAACCCAAGAAGAATGTATGTTTCATGTACGGATCCAAGGATCACTTTCCTCGTGAATGCCCTCAGAAAAAGGTTGGAGAAACAGCAAGAAGCAAATGAGGTAGCAGTGGAGGAACATGGGCCTTTGCTGGACCTACAACATCAGCCAGAACATTCAACATGACTGTGCAAGATGTTGTGCAATCAAAAGATGTGGTGTCAGGTATTATCCCAATCAATGATATTGATGCATATGTATTGTTTGATTTAGGTGCTACTTGTTCGTTTATATCTGATGATTTTGCTAAGAGGTTAGAATTGCCTAGAGAAGAACTGAATTTCCCTTTGAACATAGAAATTGTGAATAGGGAAGTGATTCCAGTTAGGTTCGTATACAAGAACTATAGGGTGAACATTAAGGGGAATATCCTGATGGTAGATTTAATCTCGATTAGACTTGGAGAATTTGATGTAATTTTGGGAATGGATTGTCTGTTCAAATATGGAGCAGTAATTGATTGCCACAAGAAGTGTGTAAACCTTTTGACTCCATCAAAGGTAGTTTTCTATGGTAGCAAATCGCCTAGACAAATGAAATGTCTGACGATTATGCAGGCCAAGAAGTTGTTGAGTCAAGGCTGTGTGGGTTATTTAGCTTACATAGTCGATACTCAGAAGAAGGGTGTGAAACTGCAAGAGATACCAGTGGTTATGGAATTCGTAGATTTGTTTCCAGAGGATTTACCAGGACTTCCGCTTGATAGAGAGATTGAGTTTGTGATTGACTTAGCACCAGGAACTGCACCGATATCGAAGGCCCCATACAGAATGGCTCTAGTCAAAATGAAAGAACTGATGGTATAACTACAAGAACTGTTGGACAAGAAGTATATTCAACCAAGCGTATCACCGTGGGGAGCGCCAGTATTATTCGTGAAGAAGAAGGATGGATCAATGCATCTTTGCAGTAATTATAAGGAGTTAAACAAAGTCAATATTAAGAACAAATACCTGTTCCCAAGAATAGATGACTTGTTTGATCAGTTGAAGGGTGCTATATATTTTTCGAAAATAGATTTGAGAAGTGGGTATCACCAATTGAAGGTAAGAAAGGAGGATATACCTAGAACGACATTCAGAACTAGGTACGGACATTACGAATTTCTGGTGATGTCTTTTGGTTTAACAAATGTCCCTGCTGCGTTCATGGATTTGATGAACATGGTGTTTAAACCATTTTTAGACAAGGTTGTAGTGTGTGACGCCCAAAATTAGGTATACATCACCCATCTTGGGTCGCCACTTACATGGTATGTAATTTAAATACAACTTACTAACATAACTGCTGGTAATAATACTTATATAAATCGTGAGTTTAAATACAAATATCGCCTACTAGATATTATACAAACTCAAAAAAAGGAGTCCTCATTACAATTATTATCACACTATTTCACGTAATAGTGAGGACTACTAATGCTATCTTCGTGACCATCACTGCTTCCCCCGACTCGTCCCAATTTATATTCTCATTTCAAGAGAATAAAGGAAAGAAAGGGTGAGCTCAACTAGCCCAATGAAGAAGAAATATTATGACTAAGATAATGCGTATAATAAATTATCAATAGTCTTCAACAATGTTAAACCGATAAAATACAATAGACAACCAGCTTTAATCATAGCATTAATATGCAATCCATTAAAAGAGTCAAGTAGAAAATAAAGTCTACTATCTTTTAGGTTTTAAAAGGTTTTTCATCATCATTATAGTTTAGACTCAAACTTTAATAAATATTCCACATCATCGAATCACCCCTCGCACTACTACCAAGGATATTCTTTAGATCACGACCACAATTATTCATGCACTACGCCCAAGAATATTTGTGTATTCATTAATGGTCATGATCATGCCAACAATCGTCCATCAATGCACTACTACCAATCGAGGATTTTTACCACATCATTTGTAACATTACGGCCATGATTACAATCAATAGTCTCTAATCATAATCATACCAAGTCCATCTATGCACTACAGTGCCACATGATGACTTTAAAAAATATATAAACATGAGGATGATGACAATGATATAAGAATTCAATAAAACAAGTTCAAGAATTATTTTATCCAGAATTATTAACGCCCAAATTATCAACATGATATTGCTTTTTGTAGAGTAAAATTCAAGAATGATCGTAAGAATATTTTCATGAAAAGATATCGATGAAACGCAAATATCAAGGATATTCCACTAATTTCATGGAGTATAGAAGTCAAAGTTTTAACCAACCGGGTATAATAAAGAATGGAATAACAAAAGAAATCACCATGCATGCGATAGATCGCAGACAGCATAAAGTTATTCCAATGTAATAATAAATAACTAACCAGTCGTGAAATTCACAATCGGCAGTGATGTTCCAACAGTAATAATAAAGATGGAACTAGATCCGGTGTAAAACACACGTATAGGATATTCCAACAGAATGATAAAGACGGAAACTGTGTCCGGTGTAAAACACACGCATGTGATGTTCCAATGTAATAATAATAAAGATTTTAACCAGTCCTGTAAAACACACGCATGTGATGTTCCAACAAAATAATAAAAAGAAGAACCAGTCCTGTAAAACACACGCATGTGATGTTCCAATAGAATAATAATAAAGATGGAACCAAGTATAGGTAAAAACACACATGCATGATGATGTTCCAATCCAATAATAAAGAAACCAAGTAATGGAAAAACACATGACATGCCAAAGAATAAATAAAGCAATGGAATAACAACAGCCTCTCTTTAAATAAGAAAGAATAACACCCCTTACATTTGGTAGAGATTGAATACCGCAAAGAAGGTAAAGAAAAAAATACTCTTCTTCTTTCTCTCTTATTCTCTCTATATTCTCTCTCTATAGCTTGAATGAATTCGTGAAAATAATGAAGCCCTAGCCTCTATTTATAGAAGATTTCTAGCTTAAGACCGCCGCCGTGTGAAAAGGCAAGTGGCTTGACGACTAGTGATGTGAAAAGAAAAGTGGTTTCGACGCTCAGTAATGTGAAACGACAAGTGGTTCGACGCTTTGTAATGTGAAACGACAAGTGGTTCGACGTCTGGTAAAGGTAATTACTATTAATTAAATACTATTAACGTAAGGTAAATACTATTACAAGGTAAATACTATTCACAAGGGTAATTACTATCGACGAAGGTAATTACTATTCACAAGGTAAATACTATTCATAAGGGTAATTACTATCGATTTGAAGGTAATTACTATTGACGAAGGTAAATACTATCGACGAAGAGACTCTTAGATGATGACATATGAGCCCCCCCATAAAATAATCAAACTTACCACAAATCATTTTTTTTTTCATCAACACATATTTAATCTTTCAACAATTATTAATCATTTATAACTTGTCGCCTCAATTATTGATTTAATACTATAACATATTATACGTATGATAATCGTGACAATAATCAATCAATAATATAAGAGATATGATGCAAAGATTATCAGTAGTAATAATTGAGCATAATGAAAGTGACTTCTCACGTAAGCATCAATAATCAATACCGTGTGCTACTATGCAACCACGCCAGACATCGCATTTCTTTTACCACCGGTAGTTCAACAGCTTTTAACGGTAATACCTCCACCGTTATTTTTATAAAATATTTTTGTCGCTTTCTCAATCCGACAATAATTTCATTAGGGGTCCACCAATGATTGAGCCATTGTATTTAATATTCCCTAACAAAAAAGAATATTCCCCACCAAACGAATATTTTATAACAACTCGCATACTTTGCAAAATTTATAAATATTACCCACAACTATAACATTATATCAAATTTATTCCATAATATTCAAAAATAATATTTATAGAAAAATTCATCTTTATTTATAAAAGTCAGGGTCTTACAACCTCCCTTCTTATGAAATTTCGCCTCGAAATTAGGGTACGTGCACTGGTATGTCAAGAGGTAAGGATACCTTGATTTCATTTCGATTCTAACTCCCAAGTCATTTCCTCAACATCGTGGTTCCTCCACAAAACTTCGACTTGAGGTATAACCTCGAGCGTAGAATATGTTCCTTCTTATCCAAAATTTGAACAGAACCTCTTCATACGCCAAATCTTCCGCTATTTCGTCCTGGCTTCTAACTCAATAATATGGTTCGGTCTTTCACATATTTACGTAATATAGATATGTGAAAAACGTTATGAACACGAGACATATTTGGCAGTAAAGCGAGTCTATAGCCACGCCTCCTACTCGATCGAGGATTAAAATGGACCGATGAATCGAGGATTAAGTTTTCTCTCTTTCCAAATCTTGTAACTCCTTTCCATGGAGCAACTCTTAACAACACACGATCTCTATATCAAATTCCACGCCCTTTCGATGAAGATCAACATAACTCTTTTGTCGATTTTGTGAGGTTTTTATACGTTGTTTGATCGTTTGAATCTTTTCCTTAGTCATACGCACTCAACTCCGGCCCCAACAACGCTGCTTCACCCACCTCATCCCAAAGATACCGAGAACGACACTTTCTTCCATACAACGCTCGAATGGAGCCATGCCAATACTTGCTTGATAACTGTTGTTGTAGGAAAACTCCACCAATGGTAAGAACTTGTCCCAACTCCCTTGAAATCAAGGACACGTAGTCTTAATAGATCTTCAAGAGTTTGAATAATCCTCTCCGATCGTCCGTCTGTCTTCGAGGATGATATGCCGAGCTAAATCGTAAGTCCGTGCTCATAGCTTTTTGCAAACTAACCCAAAATCGTGAAGTGAATCTTGGGTCTCGATCGTAAACTATGGATACCGCAAGATACCATGCAGCCTTACAATCTCGCTTATGTATATACGAGCAAGACGTTTAAGTGTATAAGTTTCTCGATTTGGTAGAAATGAGCGCACTTGGTCAATCTATCAACAATGACCCAAATCGCATCAATGCCTTGAGAAACCTTAGGAAGACCGTAGAACGAAATCCATGGTAATGTGCTCCCACTTCCATTCTGGAATTTCAAGTGGTTGCAATGGACCTTTTGGTACTTGATGCTCCGCTTTACTCTCGTTGACAAGTTAGACACCTTGAGATAAACAACGCTATCTCTCTCTCATATATGCTCCACCAAAATGTATGATTAATATCATGATACATTTTGGTACTCCTGTGATGGATTGCAAATGGTGTGTCAGGCGCCCATCATGATATTATACTTTAAATCGTGGTCGTTAGAACACAAAGTCTAGAGTCGACTTGAAGTATTCCTTCTTCATCGATTCTTGCTTCCTAAGATAGCACCTTCTTCACTTTCTTCCTCATACGATCGCCTCCGTGTCCAGTAGCTTGAGCAAATTTTAACTTTATCGATTAAAG
This sequence comes from Panax quinquefolius, assembly GCA_020205615.1. Taxonomy (NCBI): domain Eukaryota; kingdom Viridiplantae; phylum Streptophyta; class Magnoliopsida; order Apiales; family Araliaceae; genus Panax; species Panax quinquefolius. The sequence continues at coordinate 56,531 of JAINUW010000797.1, read as the reverse complement.
TCGGGCTCTACTCAGATACTCGCTATCATCACATGCGTCCCCTCGAGTCTTTAACTCTATCTCCATCCTTTGCAAGTCACACAAAATGGGCCTTTATACTGACAATATCGCACTCAGACTTGCATATGATTTTCTACTCAATGCGCCAACACCACGCTCGCTTTTCCGTGATGGTATCGATGGTATGATCATAATCTTTCAATGGCTCAAGCCAACGTCGTTGTCGCATGTTGAGTTCCTTTTGAGTGAAGAAATATTTGAGGCTTTTATGATCCGTAAAGATCTCCACTTTCTCCCCATACAAGTAATGCCTCCAAATTTTAAGTGCAAAGATAACAAAATGCTAACTCTAGATCATGAGTAGGATAATTCCTCTCATATTCTTTTTAGTTGTCACGAGGCATAGGCTATAACTTTTCCATGTTGCATAAGAACACATCCCAACCCTTTGCCCGAAGCATCATCATCAGAGATGACAAATCCTCCCGAGCCGATGGTATTGTCGTAACAGTGTAAATAAGTCTCCTCTTGAGTTCTTGAAAACTCTTCTCACATTCTTCGCCCCAACCGAACTTTGTATCTTTCCGAGTCACCGAAATAATGGAGTAGCGATTCGAGAAAATCCTTCCACGAATCTCCGATAATAACCAAATTAAACCGAGAAAGCTACGACTTTTGGCCATCGATTTAGGTTGTGTTCCCCTTTGAATAGCTTCAATCTTTGCTTGGTCAATGATATTCCATGACTTGATACCACGCGCCCAAGGAATGCTACTTCTTCAAGCCGTAACTCGCATTTCTTCAACTCGCATAAAGCTTATATTCACGGCTTTTTGGAGTGTCACCTCAAGTGTTGCTCATGATCTTCTACTTTTGGAATAAATAAGGATGTCATCAATAAAGACGACCACAAAGTGATCTAAATATTCCTCAATACTTGGTTCATCATATCCATGAAGGCAAAGAGGAGCATTAGTCAATCCAAAGGACACGACTAGAATTCATAATGCCCGCATCGAGTTCTCGAAGCCGCTTTGGAATGTCACGGTTCTAATCTTCAATTGGTGATATCCTAACGAAGATCAATCTTTGAAAAGAATTTGGCTCCTTGCAAATCGGGTCAAACAGTCATCAATACGCGGCAATGGATACCTATTTTTGATGGTGACATGATTCAACTCCCGATAATCAATACAAAGTCGATACTCCCATCTTTCTTCTTCACGAATAGAACAGAGCACCCCAAGGAGAAGTACTAGGACGAATAAAGCCAATGTCTAACAATTCCTGCAGCTTGGGTCTTTAACTCCTCAAGTTCAATAGAGCCATTCGATATGGGGCTTTGGAAATAGGTTTTGTACCGGTTCAAGGTCGATACAAAATTCAATTTCACGCCCGGGGTAGGCCAGAAGTTCTCCGGAATACGCCAGAAATTTATTAACAATAGAATATCGCTTAAAACCGACGATATTTTTTATTTAAATCGCGATATGAGCTAAGAAAGCTTGACATCCGCTTTTCAATAAACGAATAGCTTTATGGCTTGAGATGACCGTGATTGATTTTAATGGTTTGGTCGTTTGAATTGCATAATAGGTTGATTAGGAATATGAAAGCTAACAACCTTACGAAAACAATCAATTTTTGCATGATAAGTAGTTAACCAATCAATCCCTAGAATCACGCCAAATGCAAGTATTTTTAATGAAATAAGATCGACAGTAATGTGAGGGTACCGATTTGAACCAAACAAGACTTATAAATAGTGGATGTAATGAAGGTTTCTCCCAACGGAGTTTCCACAGATAAGTCAAAGTCTAATTTCTCCTGAGTCAAATTTAATCGATGAGCGCAAGTAGAGAAATAAAAGAATGGGTAGAACCCAGATCAAATAAAGTATAGACTTCATTAGAGTTTATGATAAGCTTACCCGTGATGACCTCATTCGATTCCTCGCTTTCTTGGGAGGTCACAACAAACGCCTCCTCCTTGCACTAACGGGTTTTGAATTTTCCGGGATGGCCTTTGGTGCTCTCCATCCTAGCTGAATTTGTCTTCAGAAACGACAAAATCGAGCTAAGTGACCTTCTCTTCCACAATTATAACATGCTTTGACTGCATGACGCAGCTTTGATCGATGTGTCCTCTCTCCTCCGCATTTGAAGCATATATGATAGTGGTCTTTCTCCTTCCTTAACAATGGGTGCCGGTGCCGACGCCTTTCCACCATCATTGAATCTCCGCTTTCTTGAAATGTCCATTCTTATTGTTTTGGCCCCGACACCACCGGTGGTTACCATATCCGCCCGCTGATTCCTCCACGCTTGTTGTCACCGCTTCATGACTAATCTCACCGGTATTATAATTTTGCTTACCGCTTCTTTTAGTCAGGTTGACTCATTATCGCTCCCACTAATCGAGCCCTATTTACAACATCCTCAATACAAACACGCTTTATGAGAAATAAGATGTCGACGATCTCCGCTTCAAACCTCTTAAAACATTCGCGCATTCTCTCTTCATTATCCACCAAGTGGGACGAAACCGTGATAACTCCGCAAATTTTGCCTCGTATTGCACACGGCCATATTGTTGTTTTGTTCCAACTTGATAAATTCCACCTCCTTCATGTGGCTAATACTTTCGTGAAAGTATTTGTCGCTGAACAGCCTCGAACTTCTCCCAAGATATCTTCAAGACAAAGAAGTCGAGTACGCTTTTACCGATTCCCACCAAGAATCCGCCTCCCGCAACATAAAGGCGTGAAGGGAACCTTTTGCTCCTGAGCATCCCAAGACATCAAATATCTTGTAATCTGCTTTATCCATGCTTCCGCCAAGTGGGTTTGGCTCTCCCTTAAACTCCGGTGGGTCCCACTCCTTGAATTGTTTAGCGGTGACCGCCGAGAGTTTTCCGTGTTTCCACCTACGCTTTGGACAGAGTCGCTCTCGCCACGCTGTTGCATAAATTGCATAAAGCCTCCGAACATTTGATCATTCATCATTTGGTCGTTGTTGTTGTTTGCATGAGGATTGTCGCCTTCCGATGCACATTATCCTCGATTATTGATATGGGGTGAATCAACGATCGTCATACCCATTGCTATTCTCAACATTCTCGATGTCATTTTCAGACATCGCCACAAAACAAAAGGTTAATTGACATGTAACAAATTATCCCTATCTTCCCACCAACCAATAAAATAAAGCACATAAACTTAGGTAGGTCATACTAACGAAGGTATTCCCCCTCTCCCTCCTAGTACTATTCTCACATCTTAGCCAGGATCATATCCCTAAGCTCGATACCAACCGTGACGCCCCCAAAAATTAGGTATACATCACCCATCTTGGGTCGCCACTTACATGGTACGTAATTTAAATACAACTTATTAACATAACTGCTGTATACAATAATACGACATAAACGTGAGTTTAAATACAAATATCGCCTACTAGATATTATACAAACTCAAAAAAAAGTCCTCATTACAATTATTATCACACTATTTCACGTAATAGTGAGGACTACTAATGCTATCTTCGTGACCATCACTGCTTTCCCGACTCGTCCCAAATTATATTCTCATTTCAAGAGAACAAAGATGAAAAGGGTGAGCTCAACTAGCCCAAGAAGAAATATTATGAAAGATAATGCGTAATAAATTATCAATAGTCTTCAACAATGTTAAACTGATAAAATACAATAGACAACCAGTTTAATCATGCAGCGGAATATGCAATCCATTAAAAGAGTCAAGTAGAAAATAAAGTCTACTATCTTTTAGGTTTTAAAAGGTTTTTCATCATCATATAAATCGAGACTCACTTTAATAAATATTCCACATCATCGAATCACCCCTGCACTACGGCCAAGGATATTCTTTAGTATCACGACCACAATTATTCATGCACTACGGCCAAGAATATTTGTGTATTCATTAATGGTCATGATCATGCCAACAATCGCCCATCAATGCACTACTACCACCGAGGATTTTTACCATATCATTTGTAACATTACTACCATGATTACAATCGAATAGTCTCTAATCATAATCATACCAAGTCCATCTATGCACTACAGCCATGTATGATGACTTTAAAAATAATATAAACATGAGGATGATGACAATGATATAAGAATTCAATAAAACAAGTTCAAGAATTATTTTATCCAGAATTATTAACGCCCAAATTATCAACACGATAATCGCTTTTGTAGAGTAAAATTCAAGAATGATCAAGAATATTTTCATGAAAATATATCGATGAAACGCAAATATCAAGGATATTCCACTAATTTCATGGAGTATAGAAGTCAAAGTTTTAACCAACTGGTATAATAAAGAATGGAATAACAAAAGAAATCACCATGCATGCGATAGATCAAGCATGCATAAAAGTTATTCCAATGTAATAATAAATAATTAACTGTGTCGTGAAATTCACAATCGGTGATGTTCCAACATGTATAATAAAGATGGAACTAGATCCGGTAAAAACACATGATAGATATTCCAACAGTATGATAAAGATTGGAACCAGTCCTGTAAAACACATGCATGTGATGTTCCAACATAATAATAAAGATTTTAACCAGTCCTGTAAAAACACACGCATGTGATGTTCCAACAAAATAATAAAGATGTAACCAGTCCTGTAAAACACATGCATGTGATGTTCCAATAGAATAATAATAAAGATTTTAACCAGTCCTGTAAAACACATGCATGTGATGTTCCAATAGAATAATAATAAAGATTTTAACCAGTCCTGTAAAACACATGCATGTGATGTTCCAATGTAATAATAGAAAAATGTCACCAAGTATAGGTAAACTCACAGATACAAAAAGTTATTCCAATGTAATAATAAGCAATGGAATAACAACAGCTTCTCTTCATGAATAAGAAAGAATAACACCCCTTACATTTGGTAGGAGATTGAATACTACAAAGAAGTAGTAGAATAAAATACTCTTCTTCTTTCTCTTATTCTTCTCTATACTTTCTCTCTATAGCTTGAATGAATTCGTGAAAAATAATGAAGCCCTCAGGCCTCTATTTATAGAAGATTTCTAGCTTAGCACCGCCGTGTGAAAAGGCAAGTGGCTCGACGACTAATGATGTGAAAAGAAAAAGTGGTTCGACGCTCAGAATGTGAAACGACAAGTGGTTCGACGTCTGGTAAAGGTAATTACTATTAAAGGTAATTACTATTAGGTAAATACTATCGACGAAGGTAAATACTATTCACAAGGGTAATTACTATCGACGGGTAAGGTAACTATAAATAAATACTATTCACAAGGGTAATTACTATCGACGAAGGTAATTACTATCGACGAAGGTAAACTACTATCGACGAAGAGACTCTTAGATGATGACATATGAGCCCCCCATAAAATAATCAAACTTACCACAAATCATTTTTTTTTCATCAACACATATTTAATCTTTCAACAATTATTAATCATTTATAACTTGTCGCCTCAATTATTGATTTAATACTATAACATATTATACGTATGATACTTTGTGACAATAATTGAATCAATAATATAAGAGATATGATGCAAAGAATTATCGTAGTAATAATTGAGCATAGCCGAGTGACTTCTCACGTAAGCATCAATAATCAATACCGTGCAGCTACTACGCAACCACGCCAGACATCGCATTTTTTACCACCGTAGTTCAACAGCTTTTTATTCAGAACACCTCCACCGTTATTTTTATAAAATATTTTTGTCGCTTTTCAATCCGATAATAATTTCATTAGGGGTCCACCAATGATTGAGCCATTGTATTTAATATTCCCTAACAAAAAGAATATTCCCCACCAAACGAATATTTTATAACAACTTGCATACTTTGCAAAATTTATAAATATTACCCACAACTATAACATTATATCAAATTTATTCCATAATATTCAAAAATAATATTTATAGAAAAATTCATCTTTATTTATAAAAGTCGGGTCTTACAACGTAGAATATGTTCCTTCTTATCCAAAATTTGAACAGGAACCTCTTCATACGTCAAATCTTCCGCTATTTCGTCCGGTTCTAACTCAATAATATGGTTCGGGTCTTTCACATATTTACGTAACATAGATATGTGAAAAATGTTATTAACACGAGACATATTTGGCGGTAAAGCGAGTCTATAGGACACAGTTCCTACTCGATCGAGGATTAAAAATGGACCGATGAATTGAGGATTAAGTTTTCCTCTCTTTCCAAATCTTGTAACTCCTTTCCATGGAGCAACTCTTAACAACACATGATCAACTATATCGAATTCCACGTCCTTTCGATGAAGATCAGCATAACTCTTTTGTCGATTTTGTGAGGTTTTTATACGTTGTCGGATCGTTTGAATCTTTTCCTTAGTCATACGTACCAACTCCGGTCCCAACAACGTTGCTTCACCCACCTCATCCCAACATACTGGAGAACGACACTTTCTTCCATACAACGCTTCGAATGGAGCCATGCCAATACTTGCTTGATAATCATTGTTGTAGGAAAACTCCACCAATGGTAAGAACTTTTCCCAACTCCCTTGAAATCAAGGACACAGAGTCTTAATAGATCTTCAAGAGTTTGAATAGTCCTCTCCGATCGTCCGTCTGTCTCGAGGATGATATGCCCACTAAATCGTGAAGTCTGTGCCCATAGCTTTTTGCAAACTAACCCAAAATCGTGAAGTGAATCTTGGGTCTCGATCGAAACTATGGATACCGGCATACCATGCGATCTTCTACAATCTCGTTTATGTATATACTGAGCAAGACGTTCAAGTGTATAAGTTTCTCGTATCGGTAAGAAATGAGCAGACTTGGTCAATCTATCAACAATGACCCAAATCGCATCAATGCCTTGAGAAACCTTAGGAAGACCAGTAACGAAATCCATGGTAATGTGCTCCCACTTCCATTCTGGAATATCAAGTGGTTGCAATGGACCTTTTGGTACTTGATGCTCCGCTTTAACTCGTTGACAAGTTAGACACCTTGAGATAAATAGCGCTATCTCTCTCTTCATATTGCTCCACCAAAATGTATGACGAATATCATGATACATTTTGATACTCCCAGGATGGATTGCAAATGGTGTGTTGTGCGCCTCCCAACAACGTTGCTTCACCCACCTCATCCCAACATACTGGAGAACGACACTTTCTTCCATACAACGCTTCGAATGGAGCCATGCCAATACTTGCTTGATAACTGTTGTTGTAGGAAAACTCCACCAATGGTAAGAACTTTTCCCAACTCCCCTTGAAATCAAGGACACAGAGTCTTAATAGATCTTCAAGAGTTTGAATAGTCCTCTCCGATCGTCCGTCCGTCCGAGGATGATATGCCCAAATTAAATCGTAAGTCTGCGCTCATAGCTTTTTGCAAACTAACCCAAAATCGTGAAGTGAATCTTGGGTCTCGATCAGAAACTATGGATACCGGCATACCATGCAGTCTTACAATCTCGTTTATGTATATACGAGCAAGACGTTCAAGTGTATAAGTTTCTCTTATCGGTAAGAAATGAGCAGACTTGGTCAATCTATCAACAATGACCCAAATCGCATCAATGCCTTGAGAAACCTTAGGAAGACCAGTAACGAAATCCATGGTAATGTGCTCCCACTTCCATTCTGGAATATCAAGTGGTTGCAATGGACCTTTTGGTACTTGATGCTCCGCTTTAACTCGTTGACAAGTTAGACACCTTGAGATAAATAGCGCTATCTCTCTCTTCATATTGCTCCACCAAAATGTATGACGAATATCATGATACATTTGATACTCCTGTGATGGATTGCAAATGGTGTGTTGTGCGCCTCCATCATGATATTATACTTTAAATCGTGGTCGTTAGGAACACAAAGTCCGGAGTTGACTCAAGTATTCCTTCTTCATCGATTCTTGCTTCCCAGATAGCACCTTCTTGCACTTTCTTCCTCATACGCATCGGCTCCTGTGTCAGTAGCTTGAGCAGCTTTAACTTTATCGATTAAAATCGGTTCTAGTCGTATACTCGCTATCATCACATGCGTCCCTGGAGTCTTTAACTCTATCTCCATCCTTTGCAAGTCACACAAAATGGGCCTTTGCGTTGACAATATCGCACTCATACTTGCATATGATTTTCTACTCAATGCGTCAGCTACCACGTTCGCTTTTCCAGGATGGTATTGGATGGTATGATCATAATCTTTCAACAGTTCAAGCCAAAGTCGTTGTCGCATGTTGAGTTCCTTTTGAGTGAAGAAATATTTGAGGCTTTTATGATCCGTAAAGATCTCCACTTTCTCCCCATACAAGTAATGCCTCCAAATTTAAGTGCTAAAGATAACAAATGCCAACTCTAGATCATGAGTAGGATAATTCCTCTCATATTCTTTGAGTTGTCATGAGGCATAGGCTATAACTTTTCCATGTTGCATAAGAACACATCCCAACCCTTTGCTCAAGCATCACCGTAGATGACAAATCCTCCGAGCCGGATGGTATTGTCGTAACAAAAATTGAAATAAGTCTCCTCTTGAGTTCTTGAAAACTCTTCTCACATTCTTCGCTCCAACCGAACTTTGTATCTTTCCGAGTCACCGAGTCATGGAGTAGCGATTCGAGAAAATCCTTCCACGAATCTCCGATAACCAACCACTTAAACCGAGAAAGCTACGTGCTTTCATCATCGATTTAGGTTGTTCCCACTTTGAATAGCTTCAATCTTTCTTTGGGTCAATGATATTCCATGACTTGATACCACGTGCCAAGTAATGCTACTTCTTCAAGCCGTAACTCGCATTTCTTCAACTTGGCATAAAGCTTATATTCACGAAGCTTTTGGAGTGTCGACCTCAAGTGTTGCTCATGATCTTCACGGCTTTTGGAATAAATAAGGATGTCATCAATAAAGACGCGACCACAAAGTGATCTAAATATTCCTTGAATACTTTTGCTCATCATATCCATGAAGGCAAAGAGGAGCATTAGTCAATCCAAAGGACATGACTAGGAATTTATAATGCCCGTCTCGAGTTCTCGAAAGCCGCCTTTGGAATGTCACGGTTCTAATATTCAATTGGTGATATCCTAACGAAGATCAATCTTTGAAAAGAATTTGGCTCCTTGCAATCGGGTCAAACAGTCATCAAATACGTGGCAATGGATACCTATTTTGATGGTGACATGATTCAACTCCCGATAATCAATACAAAGTCGCATACTCCCATCTTTCTTCTTCACGAATAGAACAGAGCACCCCAAGGAGAAGTACTAGGACGAATAAAGCCAATGTCTAACAATTCCTGCAGTTGGGTCTTTAACTCACGAAGTTCAATAGAGCCATTCGATATGGGGCTTTGGAAATAGGTTTTGTCTGGGGTTCAAGGTCGATACAAAAAATTCAATTTCACGCTCGGGGGTAGGCCAGAAGTTCTCTCCGGGGAATACGTCGAAATTTATTAACAATAGGAATATCGTTTAAAATCGACGTATTTTATTTAAATCATGACATGAGCTAAGAAAGCTTGACATCCGCTTTTCAATAAACGAATAGCTTTATGGCTTGAGATGACCGTGATTGATTTTAATGGTTTGGTCGTTTGAATTCGCATAATAGGTTGATTAGGAATATGAAAGCTAACAACCTTACGAAAACAATCAATTTTGCATGATAAATAGTTAACCAATCAATCCCTAGAATCACGCCAAATGCAAGTATTTTTAATGAAATAAGATCGACAGTAATGTGAGGGTACCGATTTGAACCAAACAAGACTTATAAACAAAGGGATGTAATGAAGGTTTCTCCCAACGGAGTTTCCACAGATAAGTCAAAGTCTAATTTCTCCGGAGTCAAATTTAATCGATGAGCGCAAGTAGGAGAAATAAAAGAATGGGTAGAACCGGTATCAAATAAAGTATAGACTTCATTAGAGTTTATGATAAGCTTACCCGTGATGACCTCATTCGTATTCCTTGCTCTTTGGGAGGTCACAACAAACGCCTCCTCAGCACTACCGGTTTTGAATTTTCTGGGATGGCCTTTGGTGCCTCCATCCTAGCTGAATTTATCTTCGGTAAACGACAAAATCGAGCTAAGTGACCTTCTCTTCCACAATTATAACATGCTTTGGACGGCATGACGCAGTTTGGACTGATGTGTCCCTCTCCTCCGCATTTGAAGCATATGATAGGTGGTCTTTCTCCTTCCTTAACAATGGGTGCTGGTGCTGACATCTTTCCACCATTGTTGAATCTCCGTTTCTTGAAATGTCCATTCTTATTGTTTTGGCCCTGATTACCACCGAAGTGGTTACCATATCCGCCCTTATTGATTCCCTACACGCTTGTTGTCCTCACCGCTTTGATGACTACTCTCATTGGTATTATAATTTTGCTTACCGCTCTCTTTTTAGTTGTGTTGACTCATTATCGCGTTCCACTAATCGAGCCCTATTTACAACATCTCGAATACAAACACGGTTTATGAGAAATAAGATGTTGACGTATCTCCCGACTTCAAACCTCTTAAAAACATTCGCCCATTCTCTCTTCATTATCCACCAAGTGGGACGAAACCGTGATAACTCCGCAAATTTTGCCTCGTATTGCGACACGGTCATATTGTTTTGTTCCAACTTGATAAATTCCACCTCCTTCATGTATGCGAATACTTTCGGAAAGTATTTGTCGTTGAATGACTCTGGAACTTCTCCCAAGATATCTTGATCAAGACAAGAAAGTTGAGTACGCGTTTACCGATTCCCACCAATGAATCCGCCTCTCTCAACTTAACATAAAAGGCGGCAAAGGAACCTTTTGCTCCTTGGAGCATCCCAAGACATCAAATATCTTGGTAATCTGCTTTATCCATGCTTCCGCCGTAAGTGGTTTTGGCTCTCCTTAAACTCCGGTGGTCCCAGCTCCTTGAATTGTTTAGCGGTGACCACCCGAGAGTTTTCCGTGTTTCCACCTACGCTTTTGGACAGAGTCGTTCTCTCATTTTCTTTGTTGCATAAATTGCATAAAAGCCTCTGAACATTTGATCATTCATCATTTGGTCGGTGTTGTTGTTTGCATGAGGATTGTCGCCTTCTGATGCACATTATCACGATTATTGATATGGGGTGAATCAACGATCGCTCAAGCGCCCATTGTTTGTTCTCAACATTCTCGAGATGTCATTTTCAGAATCGCCACAAAAAAAAAGGTTAATTGACATGTAACAAATTATCCCTATCTTCCGACCAACCAATAAAATAGCACATAAACTTAGGTAGGTCATACTAACGAAGGTATTCCCCGCCTCTCCCTCCTAGTACTATTCTCACATCTTAGCCGGGGATCATATCCTAAGCTCGATATTAACCTGTGGCGCCCCAAAATTAGGTATACATCACCCATCTTGGGTCGCCACTTACATGGTATGTAATTTAAATACAACTTACTAACATAACTGCTGTGGTACAATACGACATAAACCGTGAGTTTAAATACAAATATCGCTCACTAGATATTATACAAACTCAAAAAGGAGTCCTCATTACAATTATTATCACACTATTTCACGAATAGTGAGGACTACTAATGCTATCTTCAGACCATCACTCGTTTTTCCGACTCATCCCAAATATATTCTCATTTCACGAAGAGAACGGTGAAAGAAAGGTGAGCTCAACTAGCCCGATGAAGAAATATTATGACTAAGATAATGCGAATAAATTATCAATAGTCTTCAACAATGTTAAACCGATAAAATACAATAGACAACCAGGTTTAATGCGGCAATGAATATGCAATCCATTAAAAGAGTCAAGTAGAAAATAAAGTCTACTATCTTTTAGGTTTTAAAGGTTTTTCATCACTGTTATAGCTGAGACTCAGCTTTAATAAATATTCCACATCATCAAATCACCCCTGCACTACGGCCAAGGATATTCTTTAGTATCACGACCACAATTATTCATGCACTACGGGCCAAGAATATTTGTGTATTCATTAATGGTCATGATCATGCCAACAACTGTCCATCAATGCACTACAAACCAATCGAGGATTTTTACCATATCATTTGTAACATTACGGTCATGATTACACCGAATAGTCTCTAAATATAATCATACCAAGTCCATCTATGCACTACAAAAGCCACAGATGACTTTAAAAAAATATAAACATGAGGATGATGACAATGATATAAGAATTCAATAAAACAAGTTCAAGAATTATTTTATCCGTGAATTATTAACGTCCAAATTATCAACATGATCTTTGTTTTGTAGAGTAAAATTCAAGAATGATCAAGAATATTTTCATGAAAGATCTTTGGATGAAACGCAAATATCAAGGATATTCCACTAATTTCATGGAGTATAGAAGTCAAAGTTTTAACCAACCGGGTATAATAAAGAATGGAATAACAAAAGAAATCACCATGCATGCGATAGACCGCGCAGACAAAGTTATTCCAATGTAATAATAAATAACGGAACCAGTCGGTGAAATTCACAAAGCAGGATGTTCCAACGAATAATAAAGATGGAACCGGATCCGGTGTAAACACACGAGATAGGATATTCCAATGAATGATAAAAGATTTTAACCAGTCCCGTGTAAAACACACGCATGTGATGTTCCAACGTAATAATAAAAGATTTTACCAGTCCGTGTAAAACACATGCATGTGATGTTCCAACAAAATAATAAAGAGCGGAACCAGTCCGGTGTAAAACACACGCATGTGGATGTTCCAATAGAATAATAATAAAGATTTTAACCAGTCCCTGTAAACACATGCATGTGATGTTCCAATGTAATAATAGAAGAATGTCACCAAGTATAGGGTAAAACCACAGATATAAAAGTTATTCCAATGTAATAATAAGCAATGGAATAACAACAGTTCTCTTCATGAATAAGAAAGAATAACACCCCTTACATTTGGTAGGAGATTGAATCTTTGCGAAGCAGTAGTAACAAAATACTCTTCTTCTTTCTCTCTTATTCTCTCTATACTTTCTTTCTCTATAGCTTGAATGAATTCGTGAAAATAATGAAGCCCTAGGCCTCTATTTATAGAAGATTTCTAGCTTAGCACCGCCGTGTGAAAAGGCAAGTGGCTTGACGACTAATGATGTGAAAAGAAAAGTGGTTTGACGCTCAGTAATGTGAAACGACAAGTGGTTCGATCACCGTAATGTAAACGAAACGACAAGTGGTTCGACGTCTGGTAAAGGTAATTACTATTAACGAAGGTAAATACTATTGACGAAGGTAAATACTATTCACAAGGGTAATTACTATCGACGAAGGTAATTACTATTGACGGTTTAAGGTAAATACTATTCACAAGGGTAATTACTATTGACGAAGGTAATTACTATTGACGAAGGTAAATACTATTGATGAAGAGACTCTTAGATGATGACATATGAGCCCCCTTAAAATAATCAAACTTACCACAAATCATTTTTTTTTTCATCAACACATATTTAATCTTTCAACAATTATTAATCATTTATAACTTGACGCCTCAATTATTGATTTAATACTATAACATATTATACGATGATACTATGACAATAATTGAATCAATAATATAAGAGATATGATGCAAATTCATTATCGTAGTAATAATTGAGCATAATTGAAAGGACTTCTCACATAAGCATCAATAATCAATACCGTGTGCTACTATGCAACCACGCCAGACATCGCATTTCTTTTACCACCGGGTAGTTCAATGCTTTTAACGGTAACACCTCCACCGTTATTTTTATAAAATATTTTGTCGCTTTCTCAATCCGATAATAATTTCATTATGGGGTCCACCAATGATTGAGCCATTATATTTAATATTCCCTAACAAAAAGAATATTCCCCGACCAAACGAATATTTTATAACAACTTGCATACTTTGCAAAATTTATAAATATTACCCACAACTATAACATTATATCAAATTTATTCCATAATATTCAAAAATAATATTTATAGAAAAATTCATCTTTATTTATAAAAGCTGGGGTCTTACATCAGTGGATCCCTCGAAAGTGGAAGCTGTAATCAATTGGGAACAACCAAGAACACCATCGGAGGTGAGGAGTTTCTTGGGATTTGCTGGTTATTATAGACGATTCATTCAAGATTTTTCCAATATAGCCACTTCGTTAACAAATTTTACACGTAAAGCTGTAAAATTTGTGTGGACGGAGAAATATGAAGAAAGTTTCCAAGATTTGAAGAAGAAGCTAAGTGTGGCACCTGTGTTAACCCTACCGGATAATACAGGAAACTTTGTGGTGTATAGTGATGCCTCACACAAAGGATTGGGTTGTGTTCTTATGTAGAACGACAAAGTTATTGTATATGCATCAAGACAACTGAATGATTATGAGAAAGGGTATCCGACTCATGATTTGGAATTGGCTGTAGTAGTATTTGCTCTCAAGATATGGAGACACTATCTCTATGGAGAGAAATGTTAGATATATATAGATCACAAAAGTCTGAAGTATATTTTCACTCAGAAGGATCTGAACATACATCAAAGAAGATGGATGGAATTGATAAAAGATTACGATTGCGAAATCTTTTATCATCCAGACAAAGCTTATGTAGTTGCAGATTCTTTAAGCAGGAAAGGTCGGGAGAAGTTGATGCGATAACAACTCCGGAGGAACTCATTTCAGCAATGACAAAACTAGAGTTGGAAATAAAGTTTCTACAAGAATCCAATGAACAACTATTTCAGATAGGAACTGGTACAACTTTGGTGGACAAAGTTAAGAACGCACAATTACAAGATGAAGAATATGGGAAAATAAAAGAGAACATGGTCGAGGGTAGCGATACGAAATACAAGATCAATGGTGAAGGACTACTACGGTCAGAAGGAAGAGTCTATGTTCCAGCAATGCCAGAGCTGAAAGATAAAATTTTGACCGAAGCTCATAACTCAAGATATTCGATTCATCCGGTAAGCACGAAGATGTATCAAGATTTACGCCGACATTTTTGGTGGTCAAATATAAAAAGGGATGTTGCAGAATGCGTGGCAAAATGTTTGACATGTCACCTAGTCAAAGACAAACATCAAAGACCTAGCGGATTGCTTCAACCGTTGGGAATACCGGAATGGAAGTGGGAGCATATTGTAAGACCCCAACTTATTATTAAAAAATTTAATTTTCTCTATTTATTATTTTGAAATAGTAAGGGTTGATTTGATTAATGTGGATAGTTATGGGTAAAATACGCAAATATTTCAAAATAAGCAAGTGGTTATAAAATATTCATTGTTGTCGGGGAATATTCGTTTGGTCGTGGAATATTCTTAGCTCATCGGGGAATATTCGTGCGACGGTATTGCTAGCCTCTTTTGTGGGCCCCATAACGGAAAGCAATTGGATGAAGAAAACGACAAATATAAGTTGTTTAAAAATAACTACAGTAGTTATTACCGCAGATTAATCTTTAAAAAATACTCGCTGTGGTTAAAACACAATAAACACACGGTATTGCACCAATTATTGATTCTTACGTAAGAAGGCACTACTCAATAATGGTTACGATAAATTACCGCTCAAAGATTTTATTGATTTAATAATTGTCGCGTTGATATTTTATATTGTCATTGTTTCAATAATTGTCATTACACGATTTTTCATTATCAAAGCAATAATTCATATTATCCGAATAATATTATTAGATAACATTATTGGCAATGTCTAGAAAGTTCGCCTAAGGAGAGGTTTGGTCACCTAATTGCGTGCGATGAGGAGAAATTCTTATTGAAAGCCCCTCTTCCTCGAACCGCCTGTCATTCAATATTGTGATTCTCGTAATATTATTTGTGAATAATTAATTATTGATTCCTATGATGAGGAAAATATTGATTTTATGTGGATATATATGGAGAAATTTTTTAATGTGACAATTGTTGAAAATTGAAATTTTATCTTTTTTTGATAAAATAATTCATTTAAATATATTATTATATTTTAATAATATAATAATGATGATATTTTTACGATGAATGTGGGATATAAGAGTATATGTTGAGGAGGAGTATTTTTGTTGCCAAAAATATTTAAAGCATGTTTTATGTGTCGGTGGACCCCATTTCTTGACTGAAATTTGATTATAGCCTGTAAAATCGCCCATTTGTGGATTTCGGTCAATTTATATTTGGAATTTGGAAAACCTTTCTTCTGTAAAGTTGTAGAGAATTGAATTTCCAATGGAAAGTTGTGAGTTTCGAATTTTCTGACAAAAGGGCTATTTATTGTGAATTATTGAAGTTCCGAAGCTCCGAAATAATTGATTTTTGGAAGTTTAAAATATTTTAAATGACAAAAATGTTTTTTTCATTATGGTGTGTTACACATGTGTGTTGAATGAGCTGAATTCAGTTCTTGGAGGGTTCGCGTAGGAAAATTTAATTTATATATTAATATTATATTAAATTTTCTGCTTTGGTGTTCTAAGCATTTTTCTATAAATAGGGTGCTTAGGTTAGAATTGAAAATTACACAAGAAACTGAAGTTTTCTCTCTCTATATTATCGAGCGTATTCTTGTGAGTATTTTGAGTATATTTTAAGTATTGCTATACTGTGCAAGTTCAAGTCATAGCCTATATCCTGTTTCAAATTTAGAAGTCTTGATCTTCGAGGTAAGGGATATTATTTTTTAATGATATTATTTATTCTAACATCATTATGTCAAGTATTGATCTGAACTTTTTAATCAAATTTGAAACTTTTAGTGCTCTGGGTTACTTATTCACGATACTGGACTATTCACGATATCTGCATTATATTCACGAACACGACCTTATTCATCGAAAAATGAAAATTTTCATTTTCGCCTAAAATATCTATTCGGATACTAGCTTTGATTGTATCCATGTTTTGATCATTCTTGAATTTTACACCACTATGATTATTTTTGAGGTATTTTTGGACATGGATAAAACAAAGTACGAATCCTTAATCCTTAATCCTTGTCATTTTGTTTCACCGGATTCGCTTTCTTTAAAAATATTTTTCATCATCCTCGGTCTTAAATGATGATATTATTGAATATCTTTGGCCCAGTAGTGCAAAGATGAATGATTTCGATGAATATCTTTGCACGTAAAGATGAAGATGAACAGTGTTTAGATGAACATGACCAATCGATGAATATCTTTGGCATGTAATGCAAAGATGAATATTTGATTCCGTATATATATTGATTGATGTTACAGGATAAAAGATAGACGATGAACTTTTAAATTCATACATAGAAGATAGTAGTTTGCATTCTCTACTTAACTCTTCTAATGAATTATTATTTCACGCTAAATATTGATTTAAAACTTGTTGTCTATTGTATTCTATTAGATTTTTCTCATTGAAGACTAACGATAATTTGTTGTATATTATCTTAGTCATAATATTCTTTACTTTGGGCTAGTTGAGCTCACCGCTTTTCCTTTTTGTTCCATTTTTCTTCTCGGGATGCGAGAATATAGCGAGTACGAAGTGGGGTAATGGAATGAAGGTTCTAGAGAGAGTTGTTTAGTAGTCCTCACCATTTTTGTAAAATAATGTATCAATAAATGTGATGAGGATTTATTTGAGTATAAATATTGTCTAGAAGATAATATTTGTATTCAAACTCACAGTTTTACTGTTGTAATAATAAAGTTGTAGTTATTTCTGTACCATATATTGACAACTCATGTGAGACCCCAGATTTTATCAATAAAGATTTAAATTTTGTCGAAATAATTTTTAATATTATGGTGTGAATTTGAGATAATATTATAGTTGTGGGTAGTATTTATAAATTTTGCAAAGTATGCAAGTGGTTATATTATATTCGATTGGTCGGGGAATATTCGGTTTAGTAAGGAATATTCGTACAATGGCTCAATCATTGGTGGACCCCACAATAGAATTATTGTCGGATTGAGAAAACGACAAAAATATTTTATTGAAATAACGGCGGAAGTTTTACTGCTGATCTCGCTTGAACTACTCATTAGTAAAAGTACAAGAATACGTGTGGTTGCATAGTAGCACACTACCAGTATTGATTATCGATGCTTATGTGAGAAGTCACTCGGTTTGATTCCATTATTGTCGATTAATAATATGAATTATTGTAGTGATAATGACGCTTTTGTTTTATTCGTATTATTAACGTAATAAAATGTAAACATCTTTTATATAAAATGTAAATACTTTATTAAAGTTATTCTATAAATAGAATATATTATATTTTATTATGCATAGTGTTACATAGTGTTTTTGCATAGTGTTTGCATAGTAAAATGTTTTTATATAAATAGAATATATGATATTTTATTTAAAAGATTTTGCTTTAAATATGGACCGTCAGATTAAAGTAAATCAATCTGGACCGCTTCATGGATTAATTACTATGCATTCTATTTTCCTATAAATAGAAGCTCATTCCTTCATTATTTTCTTACTTAATTCACTAAAACTCTAGGGAGAGAAATTATAGAGAGAAGCTATAGAGAGAAAATCTATAGAGAGAAAGAAGAAGAGTATTCGGTACTTCACTACTTTGATATCCAAAGTCTTTTTACTAGGTAAGGGATATTATTTGTTGTACCTGTAAGGGGTATTATTCTTTCTTATTCATGAAGAGAACTTCATTATTCCATTCATTATTATTCATTGGAATAACTCGTAAAAGTGGCATACCCTATTCATAACTTTGTATACGCTGTGATACCCTATACTTGGTGAAATCCTTATATTATTCCATTCTTATTTATTCTGTTGGAATAACTCAGATAATGCTGAATCCCCTATACTTGGTGATCTTCTTCATTATTCTATTCTTTATTATTCTCGTTGGAATATCCTCATGCGTGTGTTTTACACCTTTACCGGTTCCATTGTTTATTATTCCTCATTTATTATTCTGTGGAATATCCTCTCGTGTGTTTTACACCGGACCTCAGTTCCATTGTTTATTATTCAAAGATTTATTATTCTGTTGGATCATCCCATGGGGTGTGAATTTCACCCCGACCGGTTCCGTTATTATTATTCTCGTTGGAATAACTCGCCTATCTGAAGTACCGCATGCATGGTGATTTCTCTTGTTATTCCATTCTTTATTATACCCAGTTGGTTAAAATTTTGACTTCTATACTCCATGAAATTAGTAGAATATTCTTGATATTTGCGTTTCATCCAATATCTTTTCATGGAAATATTCTTCTGATCATTCTTGAATTTTACTCTACAAAACAGTATCTTGTTGACAATTTGGACGTTAATAATTCCTGGATAAAATAATTCTTGAACTTGTTTTATTGAATTATTATGTCATTGTCATCATCCTCATGTTATATTATGTTATCTTTGGCTTACGTGCATAGATGAACTTAATATGATTATGACTAGGGATCATTCGGTATAATCATGGCTTGATATAAATGATGTGACAAAAGTCCTCAGTGGCCTGTAATGCAATGATGGATAGTTTTTGGTATGATTATGACCAGGGGTGATTCGGTATAGTCATGACCATTGATAATTTGATGAAAATCCTTGACCGTGGTACATGGATGATTAGATATTGTGGTTTATTCATTAAACTGAGTCTTAGTGATAAAAAGTGATGAAAACCTTTTAAATCATAAAAGATAGTAGACTTTATTTTCTACTTGACTCTTTTAATGGATTGCATATTCCGCTGCAGTTAAACTGGTTGTCTATTGTATTTTATCAGTTTAACACTGTTGAAGGCTAATGATAATTTATTCTGCATTATCTTAGTCATAATATTTCTTACTGGGCTAGTTGAGCTCACCCTTTCTTTCACTGTTCTCTTCAGGAAATGAGAATATAGCTGGGACGAGTCGGGGAACGGAGTAATGGTCCAGAGGATAGCATTAGTAGTCCTCACTATTCTGTGAAATAGTGTGATAATAGTTGTAATGAGGACTCCTTTTGAGTTTGTATAATATCTAGTAGACAATATTTGTATTCAAACTCACGCTTTATGTCGTATTGTACACGCACGCTTATATTAGTAAGTTGTATTTGAATTTATGTACCATGTAAGTGGCGACCCAAGATGGGTGACGATACCTAATTTTAGGGGCGTCAACATTGGTATCGAGCTTAGGGATATGATCCCCGATCGAGATGTGAGATAAGAACTAGGAGGGGAGAGACGGGAATTCCTTCGCTAGTATGACCTACCTAAATTTATTTGGTATTTAATTGGTCGGTCAGAGTATAGGGATAATATTGTTAGGTTTGTAATATTCATGGACGCAATCAAATTGCAAAATAATGCTGAAGCGTGTAAAAATCAGAGTTTAAAATTTTACAAATCATATACCCTTGATCACCCTTTATGCATAATTATTAATTAAACAAAAAGATAAAGAATAAAATCATACCCTTGAAGATCGAGCTTCCTCGGTACAAGTTCACCTCCAAATCCTTTCGCGTTCAACTTGAATCCACTGGTTTGGTTCCTTCCTTTGATCAACGTTAGCCACCCATATGTTTGGCCTCTGAGGTGATCCACCAAGGAAGAAGAAAATTCAAGAAAAGGGTATTGGCTCAAACCCTAGTTTTTCTATCTCTATAGAAAGGTGTACTCTCCCAACAATTGGAATTATGTCGTATGTTGAAAAATCAACCACCCCCTTCACCCATAATAAGACTCCTCTTATTAATAGATGTGGGCAACCCACCTTAACAATTAAGGAATTGAGTTTTATTTAATTAATTAAATTCTTTTAATTAATTAAGCTCCCTAATCTTATTAGGGATAATTAATTAAACTCCTTTAACTAATTTTTCCTCCTAATCCAATTAGGAATAAATGAGAGTACTTATATTAAATTAATTCCTAAACTCTTTTAGAAATTAAAATAATAATAATTGTAATAATATTAATAAGACTCCTCTTATTAATTTATATTTAATATTTCTAAAATATTAAATAATAAATATTAAGCTATTTAATTTATTCTATCACCATAGATTAAATTAAATATACATAACATATTATTACGATTATGCCATTAACTTCTTAAATAATTATTCTTCCTTTTTATGGTGTGACCCTTTAGGTTCTCCATATTAAACCTAAGTTGTGAATAAATCAATTAGAACAATTCTAATCTTATTTAAATAAATAAATTAAACAATTAATTTATTTAAATAAATAATATTTATTCTACAATAGGGATAAGCCTCCCTAGCGATCAACGACTTTCCGGATAATATAGATTTCAACATTAATCATTAAAAACCTTTGAGTAAATAGTTATTTGTACAATTCAATCCTTCCACCATACAATGTCCCAATTAAATATAAGACATGGAATTTCTGTCAAGTCTTATTTTATTTAATCATATGTATTTCGATCCTTAAATGCACAACTCCAAATAATGCAAATTAGAAACTCCTTTCTAATTTCATTCGCTTTAACAAGGACTCTTTGGGTTGTCATTTATCGAATCACATAGGACATTTCTCTTCTTTTATTAGAAGTGGTAGATTCTTTATTGATCATACATTATCTCCATGTACAACTTATTATACCCAAGCATACCCTTTGATATACCCTAAGGGTCTTAAGGAATAAGTCAAAGTATAACTCATCATACACAAGATACTATGATGATCTCAAGTCCAAGGATCACTTGTCTTACTATCACTACAGAATTTCTATTGACAGCAAGTAAAACTCCATTAGGTATTCCTTAGCGAGCCACGTTCAGTGAACTTATTCTCTAATAAGCACCTACATACTTGCTTTAGTGTCTCCACACAAATGATCATGAGATCAATCATCCTCATCCAATGAGCAAACAATGTATGTACCAATCTATCCGGATTCACTAATCCCCAATTTAGTAATCCAACGATTGGGAACTATTTTAGTTTTAAGCTTTCTAAGAATTTAGATCTCATTAGAATGATCATCATCATTATTCTAAAAGCATTGCTTAAAACTATGGGTTTATCACATATTATAAAACAGCATCATGTAGATAATTAAAAACCTTTAATAAATTAATACTTTTTATTAATAAATGAATAAGATTGTTACAAAGTATATGCTTTATCATCAAACATGATTGGCTTGTGTGCATACTACTTTCAATCTCCCACTTGCACTAAAGCCAATCGTCATGGTAACTCATACTCTTTTTCTCTAAGTGACGATTATCCTGCTGTTGGATAAGTTTTAGTTAATGGATATGTAATGTTGTTTATGAGAGTCCACTATCTCTATAGTGATTTCCATCTTTCAATGATTCTAATAATCAAATGAAAGTGCCACAACACATGTTTAGATCCAAGATGAGACTTAGGAACTATTCCTAGTTCTGTAATGAACTTTTAATCCAAACAATCAACTTGCAACTTCATTTATAGCTATTTACTTTGTCTTTATCACTAAACCAAAGAACTCTTTCTTTGTTTGGAACCTTTCTAATTCAACGCACTAATTGCTCAAGGTAACATTTTAACTTAAAGTGTATTTTCGATTGTCTTCTTTGAGTACATCTTCGAAAAACTTGAGTCCAGTAAAGCCCTCTAGTTTTAATTCGGACCCACCATGTATGCTCACATCCTTAGTGCTTAAGTTAAGAACTTTAAGATGTTTTTCACCGCCTTACGATGATCTTCTCGAATTATGACCGATCAACATCGGTCTCGTACATTTCATTGCATACATGATTGTCACTCATGCGATCTCTCTTCTTTGGAGTCTATGGGGACTATTAAGAGAGATACACTCCATAGCTCATCGACATGAGACATCTCTTGGAGTTTGCCATGCTAAACGACTTTAGCATCAAATGAATATACGTTCCTTGGATTAAGTCGAGCATCCTCTTAAATCTATCTATATAGATTTATATCCCCAATTAAGATACACTTCCAAATCATTCATGGAGGAATGTTTAGACAACTTTATCTTTACTGATTGTAGCATTGGTATGTCATTCCTTATCCGTAGTATATCAACATGTAGTACTAGGAATGTCACGATGCTCCCAATCGACCCTTTTGTGTACACACTAGGTTCATTCTTATTTTGATAAAATCAAACTCTTTTGATTTGTTTCATCAAAACGAATGTTCCATTTTTTGAGAATATTGCTTCAATCAATTTCTCTCGAGTGTCTACAACTCTTAACTCATCGTCGATGTAATCGATCATCATCTTCTATGATGCGTACCTCATCATCATCATCTATGATGAATCCATACCTCCTAGGTATCTTCGGTACTATTCCAGATTTACGATTCGGTTTGTGGTACAATAGGTCTATCTACAGGTTCCTCTTATTTGACTTATAGTGTTTTGTGGTTCTTGAACTTTTCAAGATCAATTATCCTCCCACTAGCCCCTTCAATGATAAACGCCTTTATCTTAGAAGGCAGCGTGTTTCGTAATAAACACCTTTTGCTAAGTAGAATTATAGAACATATACCCTAAACTTACTTTAGGATGTCCCACAAATCAACACTTGTCAAATCTTGTCCCAAGCTTATCCTTTTGAAACCTTTTCACATAAGTTGGACAACCCCTTATCTTAACATACTTAAGATTAGGAATCCTCTCTATCCATAACTTTTATGGAGTCTTGGGGCCGGATTTTGAGGTTACCATTTTCGTAGATATGCAGCCATTTCTAGGACATTATCTCAGAAGGATACTGGAATGTCAGTAAAATCATTATGGACCGCACCATGTCCAACAAGGTACGATTTTTCATTCAGATACATCAATCAATTATTGCATATCAGGATGTGTCCATTATGAGAAAACTATTTGAGATGATCTAGAAACTTATTGCACAAGTATTTATCCTTGATCTAATCAAAGAATCTTAATACTTTGCCAATTTGTTTCACTTCAATTCTTTGAACCTTTCAAATAATTCACACTTATATTTTAGCAAATACACACATTCAACTCTTTGAATGATCATCTCCTTTTCTTATACTAATTTGTTCAATATGCAAAATTATTTTCATGTAAGTCAAGTATACAAAATTTATTAAGTAATATTCCAGTTCTATACAAAACATTATTATTATAAATAGAACAACAATTGTTCTTAATTATAATACCAAAGTTTTCATTGTCCAACAATAAAATGGAAATAATATTTTTAACAAGAACTGGAATACAATAACAACTTATTGACTTAATAGATTTGCCCGTAGTAAGCGATCTAAACTATAAGTTTCTATAGCTAATGCAAAGAACCTTTGCTTCATTTTCCACACATAGGATTACTTATCTTTGTTTAACTTTCTACTTCTGCTTGGTCCCTTCATAAATCTATATTTATGATAACCAAAGTCGGTATCCAATACCCAAGTAGAACCTTGACTTAAAGAAAAATTTATTTCAATCATGAACAAAAAGCGTATTGTGAACCAAACTTCACTAAGCTTCTTTGGTTAGCCTCTGCAAGATGCTTCTCAGCTTTCTTTCCAAAGTGTCCGTGCTTATTGCGGTGGAAGCAAACTCCTTTGCTATCCATATCGGGCTTTTGTTCTTATTATCCTTTGTTTATGCCTTTCTATTTACCTTCTTTGAATCGTTCTTTATTTCGTAAGATCCTTTGGCCCCTACCAGTAAGACTTGATCTTTCTTGGTTGGAAAGTGACTCTCAACATTTTTCAACATGTTAAGCAAATCAGCAAAGCTGATATCTAGCTTGTTCATATGAAAAATTCACAACAATTGTGAAAGGAGTCCGGGAGTGAGTGCAAGATCAAATCTTGGCTCAACTCTCCATCCATGACAAAACCCGTTGTCCTAATTGATCAATCAAATTGATAATGTTAAGGACTTTTGTCTGTACTGTAGTGTCATTGGCCATTCTAGATCGGAAGAGCTCCTTAGATATCTGATATCTATCAGTCCTACTTTCCTCACCATCAACTACTTGATGTGCAGGAATATAGTAGGAGCATCCATGGTTTCATGCTGACGCTGAAGCTCGTTACTCATGGATGCGAGCATGATGCATTGAGCCAACAGTGCATCATCTTGCCACTTTCTAAAAGTAGCAATCTCTTCATCGAGGCATTATGCGCAACCATTGCGAGGATAGGCGTATTATGACATAAGATAGTTTTGACTATGAGAACTATTCTCAAATTCCTTAACCAATCCGTTTAATTCGGTCTGATTAATTTAGCATCTAATATGCTTCGTAGTGATAGTAATTTTAGACATTGTAAAATTCTATAAATGAATTTGTAATTAACAACATTTTAACATACATTCTATTATTAATTACCAAAATAAATTAGGTCTTATTTTAAATTGGTATCTCCCACTATTTTCTTCAAACTATATTACCCTCATTTATATAGTTCGGTAAAATCTAATTAAAGATTTGCTAGTGAGAATAAGGATCTCATTTCAAATGTATATAGCCTTGTGGTGACACAACAAACTATATATAAATAAATAGGTAGACAACTTTTATCAATTACATCAACTATGCAACTCCTTTTCTTTTGCCTCTTAGATTATTTTGATCAAGTGGTGGCACATCCGAATCAAAATTATCCAAGTTAAGTCCGACCTAGCACTCCATATATTCAACGAAGAAAAATATCATCCTTGTGGTGACACAACAAAACAATATTGTTCAATTTTCTTTATAAGCATCAAATGTGATAAATTAACATCTTAAATACTTAATACTTGCCTTGTGGTGACACAACAAACTCATATTAAATATTTAATACTCTATTAATTTTATCATGCTAGAAGGCGACGTTCGATATTCCAAATATCTTTGAACGCTTAGGACTTAATATAAAAATTGAGGGTTTTGTTATTAATTTGTCTCATCTTGTTTAGCGCGCATGCACATATATATATAAAATACGCGTCATATTAATTAACATGCGAAGCATGTTTGCATAATATATAATATATATAGTATAAGCATGCACATATAGAATACTATATTCTACCCGGATTGATTATAGACTTTTATTCTAGTTTGGTTCACTAGAGCCACCAAGTGATCCAAAAGGTCAAACCCTAGGGGTGCAAGAAATAATATTTAAATATAACTATTACATTTAAACCCGGGCTCTATTACAAACGGGTCTTCAAGCGCTTCTTATCCCTTGATCTCTAATTTTTCAAAATTAATTCTAAATATTCCTATTACAAAACTATTTTAAAATAATTAGAAACATTGCTCAGCAGTCAAGGGGAAGTACATAGGAGGGAGATAGAATTTATATTAAGAAAAAATTAGAGAAGACGAGGTACTTGATTCCCATTTAATAAAACTCATACATTCATGCATCCAACTAAAATAAAATCCAATCGCATTTAATCAATAGTCCATAATCAATCCCATTTATTATCATACACATCACAATATGCATCAATAAATAACATTCATCTCATGAATAATAAACATTTAATATATATATATATTGATATCATTTAATGGGCAAATTTAGTTAGTATAAAATCTATTTTTGAATCAAAATAAACTCCTTTATTTTAATCCAAATTTAAATCAAAATAAAACTATTTTATTTTAATTTATCCTATTTTGAATAAAATAAACTATTTTATTTTAATCAAAATCTTTAATCAAAATAAACTCCTTTATTTTAATTAATTATGGAATCCAATTCCATGTAATAAAAAAAAATTTGATTAAAATAAACTCTTTTATTTTAATTAATTATGGAATCCAATTCCATGTTAAAAAAAAAATTAAAAGGAAACACTATATTCTTTCCTATTCACAAATAAACTCCTTTATTTTGAATAATATGAAATCTTATTCCATATTTAAATAAACTCTTTTATTTAAGGAAATTAGGATTCTCTTTCCTATTCACAAATAAACTCTTTTATTTTGAATAATATGAAATCTATTTCATATCTAAATAAACTCCTTTATTTAAGGAAACATGGATTCACTTTCCTATTCACAAATAAAATCTAATTTCAACTCCAATTAGTTATCATGGAATCCAATTCCAACTCTAATTAGTTAGCATGAAATTCTAATTTTAAAATTAAAATAAATCTTTTTTATTTTAAGATTAAAATAAACCTTTTATTTTAAAATTAAAATAAATATTTTATTTTAATTATAAAATTATATATATATATATATAAAATATTACGTAAATATATATATATATATATATATATATATATATATATATATAATTATTACGTAAATATATATATATATATATATATATATATATAAAAGTGATTCTTTGGATGTTTTAAAAAGAAACGTGTATCCTGTTGAATGAATCCAACGTGGCCTCATGTTCCTGTTAACTTTGAAAAAAAATGCTTTTTTGGTGACCATCCTTGATTTGCGTCTTGCGTCTTTGCTTCAAAAAATGCGTCTTTTTTTTTTTTTTTTTTTTTTTTTTAATTTCATTTGCCTTGAAATCCGTACAAATTTCATTTGTTTTAAATTTTATACAATAAAATTATGCCCAATTAAATTGTTCTAAACACATATCAATATACATATTAAATCTGAACAATTAATAATTCGCATAAAGGTTTGGCTCTGATGCCACTGTTAGGTTTGTAATATTCATGGACGCAATCAAATTGCAAAATAATGCAGAAACGTGTAAAAATCAGAGTTTAAAATTTTACAAACCATATACCCGGATCACCCTTTATGCATAATTATTAATTAAACGAAAAAGATAAAGAATAAAATCATACCCTTGAAGATCGAGCTTCCTCAGGTACAAGTTCACCTCCAAATCCTTCCGCGTTCAACTTGAATCCACCGGGTTTGGTTCCTTCCTTTGATCAACGTTAGCCACCCATATGTTTGGCCTCTGAGGTGATCCACCAGGAAGAAAAAATTCAAAAAAGGGGTATTGGCTCAAACCCTAGTTTTTCTATCTCTATAGAAAGGGTGTACTCTCTCAACAATTGGAATTATGTCGTATGTTGAAAAATCAACCACCCCCTTCACCCATAATAAGACTCCTCTTATTAATAGATGTGGGCAACCCACCTTAACAATTAAGGAATTGGGTTTTATTTAATTAATTAAATTCTTTTAATTAATTAAGCTCCCTAATCTTATTAGGGATAATTAATTAAACTCCTTTAACTAATTTTCCTCCTAATCCAATTAGGAATAAATGAGAGTACTTATATTAAATTAATTCCTAAACTCTTTTAGAAATTAAAATAATAATAATTATAATAATATTAATAAGACTCCTCTTATTAATTTATATTTAATATTTCTAAAATATTAAATAATAAATATTAAGCTATTTAATTTATTCTATCACCATAGATTAAATTAAATATACATAACATATTATTACGATTATGCCATTAACTTCTTAAATAATTATTCTTCCTTTTTATGGTGTGACCCTTTAGGTTCTCCATATTAAACCGGTTGTGAATAAATCAATTAGAACAATTCTAATCTTATTTAAATAAATAAATTAAACAATTAATTTATTTAAATAAATAATATTTATTCTACAATAGGGATAAGCCTCCCTAGCGATCAACGACTTTCCAGATAATATAGATTTCAACATTAATCATTAAAGAACCTTTGAGTAAATAGTTACCGTACAATTCAATCCTTCCACCATACAATGTCCCAATTAAATATAAGACATGGAATTTCTGTCAAGTCTTATTTTATTTAATCATATGTATTTCGATCCTTAAATGCACAACTCCAAATAATGCAAATTAGAAACTCCTTTCTAATTTCATTCTGCCTTGGCCAAGGACTACTGGGTTGTCATTTATCGAATCACATAGGACATTTCTCTTCTTTTATTAGAAGTGGTAGATTCTTTATTGATCATACATTATCTCCATGTACAACTTATTATACCCAAGCATACCCTTTGATATACCCCAAGGGTTTTAAGGAATAAGTCAAAGTATAACTCATCATACACAAGATACTATGATGATCTCAAGTCCAAGGATCACTTGTACTACTATCACTACAGGAATTCCTATTGACAGGCAAATAAAACTCCATTAGGTATTCCTTAGCGAGCCACGTTCAATGAACTTATTCTCTAATAAGCACCTACATACTTGCTTTAGTGTCTCCACACAAATGATCATGAGATCAATCATCCTCATCCAATGAGCAAGCAACGTATGTACCAATCTATCCGGATTCACTAATCCCCAATTTAGTAATCCAACGATTGGGAACTATTTTAGTTTTAAGCTTTCTAAGAATTTAGATCTCATTAGAATGATCATCATCATTATTCTAAAAGCATTGCTTAAAACTATGGGTTTATCACATATTATAAAACAGCATCATGTAGATAATTAAAAGCCTTTAATAAATTAATACTTTTTATTAATAAATGAATAAGATTGTTACAAAGTATATGCTTTATCATCAAACATGATTGGCTTGTGTGCATACTACTTTCAAATATGTGATATGTTAATTAACCCTTGTTTTGTGACAGTGTTTGAGAATGCTATCTGAAAATGCTGAGATAAGCAATGAAGCACATGAGAGTGTTGATTCAGCTCAAACAAAAGGTAACGACCAACAACACGATAATAATCATACTGGTGGCAACGGCTATCAGAACAATGATAACCATCGTGGGGGAAATTATCATGCTAAGAATGGTAACCACTTCGGTGGTAATCATGGCAAAGATAATAGAAGTGGAAATTGCAAGAAGAGTTAGCTCAATTTTGTTGTGCACCAAAGTCAAGTCTAGCTGGGACGGTGGCACCAAAGGTGGATATGGACAAAACAAAGTCGTTGGTTTTAGGAAGTGCATTTTTCATGACTTCTCAAAAAGCGAGTAAACCGAACGAAGTTAGCACGGGTTAGTTAATTATAAATTGCGAAGTCTATACCTTATAAGATACCGGTTCTACCCATTATTTTATCTCTCTTGCTTGCGTTCAAATTTGACTCCGGAGAAGTTAGACTTTGACTTATTGGTTGAAACTTCGTTAGTAGGAGCCTTCGTTACCGCTACTATTTTTAAATCTTGTTTGATTCAAATAAACACTTTCACGTTACCTGTCGATCTTATCTCTTTGAAAATACTTGCCTTTGAGGTAATTTTTGAAAACGATTGATTAACTACTCGTTATTCTTTTTGTAAGGTTGTTAGCTTTCATATTCCTAACCAACCTGTTATACGAATTCAAAGTAACCAAACCCTAAAGTTAATCACTGTTATATCAAGCCATAAGTAAAGAGCCCCGATCCTTTCGTTGTTAACTTCCTTGTATGGAATGCACCGAAGCCAGACTTTCTGTAGGCGACGTCGTGAATGACGATGACAAGTTGATAAGTATCATTGTGAGGTGCTATCTAGGTTAAAGGATAGAAGTCACAGTTGGTATCAATGTAACGGATAAGAGTAGCAGTTTTGAACGATATTTCTATCATTAATAAATTTCTTGATGTATTCTTGAAGATTTCCTAGCCTACCCTAGAACGTGAAATCGAATTTTGTATTGACCCCAGTACACAAACCCATTTCTTAAACCCTCAAATATTTCTTCAACTAAAAGGATCTGTTTACGTGGATTATGATGAAAGTCATAATAAAAGTATAGAACTGATGAAAATCATGGGTATATGAAGTATTAGCAAGTTTTATGATGAGTTATGTTGGTTAGTATGTGAAAACATGGAAGTTTCTTAGAAATCACAAAGAGTTGAAAATCAGATTTTGGTGAAAAACGTAACATGAAATTCAATTGACCATATCTCCTATTATATTTTGAATTTTTGAGTGTGGTAAAGTCCTAGAGTTAGATCTATGAGTTACCTAACTAATCCAAGTGGAATTACTGGAAAAGGTGTTGTAGATTTTTGTGTGGACTGATTTTAGCAAAGGAGTGCAAAGCTGCAAAAACTGAAAAAGCTGCTGCCATGATTTTAGAGGGGTTGTTTCGGCCACTTAAATTATGAGAAAAATTCTGGCCTTTTGGGACATGAAAATATATGTTATAAAGTACATCCTGTCCAAAAATGAGCTCATTCTGACTTAAAATGAGCAAGTTATGACTATTTCAATATTTAGGTTTTTCCGACGAAAAACGCTATAACCGGAGTTCTATAACTCCGATGACCATGAAATTTAAACTGGAAGCTCACGTTAACATGTGTAATATTCTGTCAAGATTTGGGAATTTTTGGAGTTAAACTTGAGGTAGCTAATTTCTTAAGGAATTAATTAGAAATTGATTTTTGAAAATAGTAAATGAATTTTAAAAATTCCGAGAAAAATATATTTTCATTATGGGACTATATTATGCTAAATCCCAGAAAAGAAATATTTTTGGGACTGATTTAGTATTTATCATGAAAATAGTTTAATTACTGAACATATGAGTTAAATATGTTATGTGAAGTAACAAAGTTAAAAATAGGATTTTATGGCTAGAGAATCTATATAGAGTATATGCATATTTTTTTTGAGGATTTGATAATTGGTGATGATATCTTATGAGTATGGCATTTTTGAATGATTAAATGCATTATATGGTAAAGCGTAAACAATTGAGATAAATTGTTTATAAATTTAAGAAGTGATTAAAATATTGTTATAATATTAATGATATTAGATTATAAGATTATTAAGTGATTGATAACATGGGGATATTCTTGAATCCTGGATAAATTATATTATAAATGTTTAATATTTATCCTTTATCTCATTTGATTGATTCTTTATATCATTATCCTCATGTTTATATTATGTTGAAAGTCATATGTGGCCTGTAGTGCATAGATGGACTTGGTATGATTATGACCAGGGATTGTTCGGTATAATCATAACCGTAAATGAATACACGATTATCTTTGGCCGTAGTGCATGGATAATTTGTGGTCATGATACTAATGAATACACGATTATCTTTGGTCGTAGTGCATGGATAATTTGTGGTCGTGATACTAATGAATACACGATTATCTTTGGT
The DNA here is from genome assembly GCA_020205615.1 of Panax quinquefolius. Classification (NCBI taxonomy): domain Eukaryota; kingdom Viridiplantae; phylum Streptophyta; class Magnoliopsida; order Apiales; family Araliaceae; genus Panax; species Panax quinquefolius. The sequence continues at coordinate 24,486 of JAINUW010000797.1, read as the reverse complement.
AGTAGTGCATGGATAATTTGTGGTCGTGATACTAATGAATACACAATTGTCTTTTTGTAGTAGTGCATGGATAATTTGTGGTCGTGATACTAATGAATACACAATTATCTTTGCCGTAGTAGTGTATGGATAATTTGTGGTCGTGATACTAATGAATACACGATTATCTTTGGTAGTAGTGCATGGATAATTTGTGGTCGTGATACTAATGAATACATGATTATCTTTGGTAGTAGTGCATGGATAATTAAATGGTCGTGATACTAATTAATATCCTTGACCAGTAGTGCGGGGATGATTCGATGATATGGATTAATTATTGAAATTTGAGTCTCAAAGAATGAAATATTAATTCATGGATGTGGTAAAAGTCATCTTTGGTCAGAAGTAGTGCATTGAGAGACTTGGTATGATTATGACCAAGGATTATTCTTGTATAATCATGATCAGATTGAAAACACGAATATCCTTGGCGATTGGTGCATGGATAATTCGTGGTCGTGATACTATTAAGTCTGCGTCTCAAAGATTATTGGTTTTACAGTTGTATATATTTGGCCTGTAGTGCAAAGATGAATTGTTAATGAATATCTTTGGCCGGATTGCGAAGATGAATTTAATATTTTTAACGATAAAGGTATTCAAGGTATCCTCACCTCTTTATCATACCAGGTACGTACCCTAATTTCGAGGGCGAAATTCCATAAGGAGGGGAGATTGTGAGACCCCAGGTTTATCAATATAGATTTAAATTTTGTCAAATTTTTTTTAATATTATGGTGTGAATTTGAGATAATATTATAGTTGTGGGTAGTATTTATAAATTTTGCAAAGTATGCAAGTGGTTATATTATATTCGATTGGTTGGGGGAATATTCGGTTTAGCAAGGAATATTCGTATAACTACTCAATCATTGGTGGACCCTACAATGTAATTATTGCATGGATTTAGAAAAACGACAAAAATATTTTATTGAAATAACGGCGGAAGTTTTACCGTTGATACTGTTGAACTACTCGGTAGTAAAAGTACAGTAATACGTGTGGTTGCATAGTAGCACACGGTATTGATTATTGATGCTTATGTGAGAAGTCACTCAGTTTAATTCCATTATTGTCGATTAATAATATGAATTATTATAGCGATAATGACGTTTTGTTTTATTCGTATTATTAACGTAATAAAACAGAAACATCTTTTTATATAAAACAGAATACTTTATTAAAGTTATTCTATAAATAGAATATATTATATTTTATTATGCATAGTGTTGCATAGTGTTTTATAGTATTTTGCATAATGTTGCATAGTGTTTGCATAGTAAAATGTTTTTATATAAATAGAATATATGATATTTTATTTAAAAGATTTTGCTTTAAATATGGACCGTCAGATTAAAGTAAATCAATCTGGACCGTTCATGGATTAATTACTATGCATTCTATTTTCCTATAAATAGAAGCTCATTCCTTCATTATTTTCTTACGAATTCACCGAAACTCTAGAGAGAAAATTATAGAGAGAAGCTATAGAGAAAAATCTATAGAGAGAAAGAAGAAGAGTATTACGGTACTTCACTACTTTGATATCCAAAGTGTCTTTTTACTAGTGGGGATATTATTTATTGTACTAGTAAGGGGTATTATTCTTTCTTATTCATGAAGAGAACTTCATTATTCCATTCATTATTATTACGTTGGAATAACTTTTAAAAAAGGCATACCCTATTCATAACTTTGTATACGCCAGCATACCCTATACTTGGTGAAATCCTTATATTATTCCATTCTTATTTATTCTGTTGGAATAACCTGTATACGCGGAATCCCCTATACTTGGTGATCTTCTTCTGTTATTCTATTCTTTATTATTCTGTTGGAATATCCTGTTTGTGTGTTTTACACCGGACCTGGTTCCATTGTTTATTATTCAGCATTTATTATTCTGTTGGATCATCCTCGCTTGCGTGAATTTCACCGACACGGTTCCGTTATTATTATTCTGTTGGAATAACCTGTCTATGTGAAGTACCGCATGCATGGTGATTTCTTTTGTTATTCCATTCTTTATTATACCAAGTTGGTTAAAATTTTGACTTCTATACTCCATGAAATTAGTAGAATATTCTTGATATTTGCGTTTCATCCAGTATCTTTTCATGGAAATATTCTTCTGATCATTCTTGAATTTTACTCTACAAAACAGTAACTTGTTGACAATTTGGACGTTAATAATTCCTAGATAAAATAATTCTTGAAATTGTTTTATTGAATTATTATGTCATTGTCATCATCCTCATGTTATATTATATTATCTTTGGCTTACGTGCATAGATGAACTTAGTATGATTATGACCAGGGATCATTCGGTATAATCATGGCTTGATATAAATGATGTGACAAAAGTCCTCAGTGGCCTGTAATGCAATGATGGATAGTTTTTGGTATGATTATGACCAGGGGTGATTCGGTATAGTCATGACCATTGATAATTTGATGAAAATCGTTGACCGTGGTACATGGATGATTAGATATTGTGGTTTATTCATTAAACTGAGTCTTAGTGATAAAAAGTGATGAAAACCTTTTAAATCATAAAAGATAGTAGACTTTATTTTCTACTTGACTCTTTTAATGGATTGCATATTCCTTACGATTAAACCGGTTGTCTATTGTATTTTATCGCTTTAACATCATTGAAGGCTAATGATAATTTATTCTCGCATTATCTTAGTCATAATATTTCTTCTTGGGCTAGTTGAGCTCACCCTTTCTTTCACCGTTCTTCTTGAAATGAGAATATAGGCGGGACGAGTCTGGGAACGGAGTAATGGTCCGAGGATAGCATTAGTAGTCCTCACTATTCGTGAAATAGTGTGATAATAGTTGTAATGAGGACTCCTTTTGAGTTTGTATAATATCTAGTAGACAATATTTGTATTCAAACTCACGGTTTATGTCGTATTGCACACGACAGCTTATATTAGTAAGTTGTATTTGAATTTATGTACCATGTAAGTGGCGACCCAAGATGGGTGACGATACCTAATTTTGGGGCGTCACAACTCGTAATGGGTGATGTATACCTATTTTGGGGCGCCACAAATGGTATCGAGCTTAGGGATATGATCTCTGGCGGAGATCGGGAATATAACTAGGAGGGAGAGATGAGTAAATCCTTCGCTAGTGTGTCCTACCTAAGCTTATTTGTTAGTTGGTCAAGATATAGGGATATTATGTTATATATTGATTTCCTTAATTAACCCTTGTTTTATGACAATATTTGAGAATGTCGAATCGAGAATATTAATGAAGGAAATGAGACCGTGGAGACGCTGTACTCACCAACGAGGAGAACGCGTGCAACAGTGGCAATGTTCCTCCCGTGAACAACACCACCGGCGAGATGATGAACGAGGGGATGTTTAGAAGCTTTTTGCATCATACAAAATCGACGAGGGAAAACTCGTGTTCAAAATACATGAGGAAATGATAGCAATTCACGGGTTGTCACAACAAGCGCTTCAAAGAGTTGGGACCACCGAATTTAAGGGAAAGCCGGATCCGATCATGGGCGGAAACACGGGTCAAGCAAATTACCAAGATATTCGATGTCTTGGGATGCACGGAGGAACGAAGGTTCCATTCGCCACCTTTATGTTCCGTGGCGAAGCGGGCACTCTTCGTGGGAGTCTCGTAGCGTACCCATCCATCCAACAAGACTCAAAGATGTCTTGGGAGACATTTCAGAACTATTTAATGACAAATACTTTCCCGAAAGTGTTCGCTATATGAAGGAAGTGGAGTTTATTAGGCTGAGCGAGAATAACATGACGGTGTCCCAGTACGAGGTAAAGTTTGCAGAGTTATCCAGGTTTGCACCTCATTTGGTGGAGAATGAGGAACGTATGACGCGGATGTTTCTTAGAGGTTTGAAACCCGACATATGTCAGTATCTCATTTCTCATAAATTTTCTCTCTACTCAGATGTTGTAAACAAGGCTCAATTATTAGAGCGAGATAACGAGTACGGTCAACCGAGGGACCACAACCAGGATAATACCGGAGATAGCAGTCAACAAAACAACTATAACCAGCGGAGAAAGAAAAAGACGGACAAAAATGGTAACCACTCTGGTGGTAATCATGGCCATGAAAATAGAAGAAGAGAGTCAGGAGGAGATTTTAAAAAGAGGAGATTTAACAACGACCATGTGAAGACGACGGTCTTAAGAAAGAATCGGTTCCAAGGAGGGAACGACCACCGGTCGTATGCTATAAATGTGGAAAAGAGGGACATATCAGTCCAAACTGCCCATAATAGTTCAAGGTATGCTATAATTGTGGAAAGGAAGGACATATCGCTCGAGATTGTACGGTAGCGAAACCTAGTTCAGCGAGGACGGTGACTCAAAAGACTATCCCAAAAAAGTCAAAGTCAACGGTTCTTGGAAGAGCGTTTGTTGTGACTGGTCAAAATGCGAGGAACCCAAACGAGGTGATCACGGGTAAGCTATTTATAAATTCTTACGAAGTTTATACCTTACTTGATCTGGGTGCTACCCATTCATATATCTCTCCCGCTTGTGCTCAACGTTTAAACTTGACTCGAGAGTAATTAGACTTTGACCTATCTGTGGAAACTCCGTTAGGAGAAACTTTCATCACATCCACTGTTTATAAATCTTGTTTGATCCAAGTTGGCACCATCACCTTAACTATTGACCTTATCTCTTTAAAGATACTTGCTTTTGATGTGATTTTAGGATTGATTGGTTAACTACTCATCATGCCAAAATTGATTGTTTTCGTAAGGTTGTTAGTTTTCATATTCCTAACCAACCTCGTTGTATGCGAATTCAAGCAACTAAACCATTAAAATCAATCATCATCATATCTAATCATAAAGCTATTCGCTTATTAAAAAAAGCGGATGTCAAGCTTTCTTAGCCCATGTTATGGATTTAAATAAAGACACGTCAAATTTGAATAATATTCTCTGTTGTTATTGACTTTCCCGACGTATTTCTGAAGAACTTCCCTGCTTACACCCCCGTAACGTGAAGTTGAATTCTTTATTGATCTTGAACTCGGTACAAAGCCCATTTCTAAAACGCCATATCGAATGGCCCCTATTGAACTTCAGAGTTAAAGGTCCAACTACGTGAGTTGTTGGACATCGGTTTCATTAGCGTCCTAGTACATCTCATTGGGGTGCTCCTATTTTATTCAGTAAAGAAGAAAGACGGTAGTATGCGACTTTGTATTGACTATCGGAATTGAACCATGTCACCATCAAGAATAGGTATTCTCTACCTCGTATTGATGACTTGATTGACCAATTATAAGGAGCACAATTCTTTTCAAAAATCGATATTCGCTTACGGATATCATCACCAAGATTAGAACGGAGGATATTCCAAAGACGCCTTGAAACTCTATGCGGGCATTATAAATTCTTAGTCATGTCTTTCGGACTGACTAATGCTCCTGCGACTTTCATGGATATGATGAACCGAGTATTCAAGGAATATTTGGATCAGTTCGTTGTTGTCTTTATTGATGACATCCTCATATATTCCAAAAGTCGTGAAGATCATGAGCACCATTTGAAGTTGGTACTCCAAAGGCTTCGTGAAAATAAACTATATGCCAAATTAAAGAAATGCGAGTTCTGGCTTGAGGAAGTAGCATTTCTTGGGCACATGGAGTATCCATGGACCCGGCGAAGATTGAAGCAATACAAAGTTGGGAGCAACCAAAGTCGGTGACTGAAGTACGTAGCTTTCTGGGCTTAGCTGGTTATTATCGGAGATTCGTGGAAGGATTTTCTTTAATCGCTACTCCATTAACTCAGCTGACTCGGAAAGATATAAAATTCGTATGGAACGAGGAATGCGAGAAAAGTTTCTAAGAGCTCAAGAGGAGACTCATTTCGGCACATGTTCTAACAATACCATCTGGTTCGGATGGATTTGTTATCTACAGCGATGCTTCGGGCAAAGAGTTAGGATGTGTTCTCATGCAACGTGAGAAGGTCATAGCCTATGCCTCGCGACAACTTAAATAATATGAGAGAAATTATCCTACTCATGATATAGAGTTGGCAGCAGTCATTTTCGCGCTAAAGATCTGGAGGAACTATCTATATGGGGAGAAAGTGGAGATATATTCAGACCATAAAAGCCTCAAATATTTCTTCACGCAAAAGGAACTCAACATGCGGCAACGACGTTGGCTTGAGTTGTTGAAAGATTACGACCACACTATTCAATACCATCCTGGAAAAGCGAACGTGGTAGCTGACGCATTGAGTAGAAGATCATATGCAGGAATGAGTGCGATGATGTCAAGTATACGTATAGAGCCAACTTTAATAGAAAAAGTTAAGGTTGCTCAAGCCACCGACCCGGAGCTGATGCGTATAAAGAAGAAAGTACAATAAGGTACTATTCCAGAAGCGAGAATTGATGAAGAAGGAATACTTCGAGTCCACTCCAGACTTTGTGTCCCTAACGACTCTGATTTGAAGTACAAGATTATGATGGAGGCACATAATACACCATTTGCAATCCATCCTGGAAGTACCAAAATGTATCGTGATCTTCGACATACATTTTGGTGGAACAATATGAAGAGAGAGATTGCAAAGTTTATCTCAACGTGTTTAACTTGTCAACGTGTAAAGGCGGAGCATCTAGTACCTAAGGGTCCGTTGCAACCACTTGAGATTCCGAAATGGAAGTGGGAACACATTACCATGGATTTCGTTACGGGTCTTCCTACGATTTCTCAAGGCATCAATGCCATTTGGGTTATTGTTGATAGATTAACCAAGTCTGCTCATTTCTTGCCGATACGGGAGACTTATTCCCTTGAACGTCTTGCTAGTATATATGTAAATAAGATTCTGAGGATGCATGGCATGCCAGTATCCATAGTTTCAGATCGTGACCCAAGATTCACTTCAAGATTTTGGGTTAGCTTGCAAAAAGCTATGGGCACGCAGTTCTGATTCGATTCGGCATACCATCCTCAAACAGACGGACAATCAGAGAGGACTATTCAAACTCTTGAAGATCTATTAAGACTCTGTGTCCTAGACTTCAAGGGCAGTTGTGATAAGTATTTACCATTGGTGGAATTCTCCTACAACAACAGTTATCAGGCAAATATAGGTGTGGCTCCATTTGAAGCATTATTTGGACGAAAGTGTCGCTCTCCAATATGTTGGGATGAGGTGGGTGAAGCAACATTGTTGGGACCCGAGTTAGTACCTATGACTACCAAAAAGATCCAAATGATTCGACAACGTATACAAACGGCACAAGATCGACAAAAGAATTATGCGGATCTTCATCGAAAGGACGTGGAATTTAGTATAGGGGATCATGTATTGTTGCGAGTTGCTCCATGGAAGGGAGTTACAAGATTTGGGAAGAGAGGAAAGCTCAATCCATGATTTATTGGTCCATTTAAAATTCTTGACCGAGTAGGAAATGTAGCCTATAGACTCGCGTTACCTCCGAGTATGTCTCGTGTTCATAATGTGTTTCACATATCGGTACTTCGTAAATATGTGAAAGACCCGAACCACGTTATAGAGTTAGAACCGGACGAGATAGCCGAAGACTTAACGTACGAAGAGGTACCTGTCAAGATCTTGGATAGGAAGGAGCATGTCCTACGCACAAAGGTCATACCACAAGTTAAAGTTTTATGGAGGAATCATGCTATAAAGAAGATGACCTGGGAATTGGAAACGGAAATGAAAGCGAGGTATCCTCACCTTTTCGAAACACCATGTACGTATGTCAATTTCGAGGACAAAATTTCATAAGGAGGGGGAGGTTGTAAGACCCCAACTTATTATTAATGAAATTTAATTTTCTCTATTTATTATTTTGAAATAGTAAGGGTTGATTTGATTAATGTGGATAGTTATGGGTAAAATACACAAATATTTCAAAATAAGCAAGTGGTTATAAAATATTCATTGTTGTCGGGGAATATTAGTTTGGTCGTGGAATATTATTCTTTGTCGGGGAATATTAAATGCATTTACATGATCTTTATTGGGCCCCATAACTGGAAAGCGATTGAATGAAGAAAACGACAAATATAAGTTGTTTAAAAATAACAGTAGTTGTTATTCACAATTAATCTTTATTAAAATACTCGGTGGTTAAAACACAATAGCACGTGGTATTGCACCAATTATTGATTCTTACGTAAAAGGCACTACTCAATAATGGTTACGATAATTATCGCTCTCGATATTTTATTGATTTAATAATTGTTTAGCGTTGATATTATATATTCATTGTTGTTTGATAATTGTCATTACACAATTATTTTCATTATCTGAGCAATAATTCATATTATCTGAATAATATTATTAGATAACATTATTGGCAATGTCTAGAAAGTTCTGTCTAAGGAGAGGTTTGGTCACCTAATTGCGTGCTAGTAAGGAGAAATTCTTATTGGAAAGCCCCCTCTTTCCTAGGAACTGTCTGGTTGTCAATATTGTGATTTTGTAATATTATTTGTGAATAATTAATTATTGATTCATATGATGAGGAAAATATTGATTTTATGTGGATATAGATGGAGAAAATTTTTAATGTGACAATTGTTGAAAATTGAAATTTTATCTTTTTCTGATAAAATAATTCATTTAAATATATTATTATATTTTAATAATATAATAATGATGATATTTTTACGATGAATGTGGGATATATGAGTATATGTGGAGGAGGAGTATTTTTGTTACCAAAATATTTAAAGCATGTTTTATGTGTTTCATTGGACCCCATTTCTTGACAGAAATTTGATTATAGCCTGTAAAATCGTCCTTTTGTGAATTTCGGTCAATTTCTATTTGGAATTTGGATAACCTTTCTTCTGTAAAGTTGTAGAGAATTGAATTTCCTATAAAAAGTCGTGAGTTTTGAATTTTCTGACAAAAGGGCTATTTATTGTGAATTATTGAAGTTCCGAAGCTCCGAAATAATTGATTTTTGGAAGTTTAAAATATTTTAAATAACAAAAACGTTTTTTTCATTATGGTGTGATACACATGTGTGTTGAATGAGCTTAATTCAGTTCTTGGAGGGTTCGCGTAGGAAAATTTAATTTATATATTAATATTATATTAAATTTTCTACTTTGGTGTTCTAAGCATTTTTCTATAAATAGGGTGCTTAGGTTAGAATTGAAAATTACACCAGAAACTGAAGTTTTCTCTCTCTATATTATCGAGCGTATTCTTGTGAGTATTTTGATTATATTTTGAGTATTTCTATACGGTGCAAGTTCAAGTCATAGCCTATATCCGGTGTTTCAGCTAGAAGTACTGATCTTTCGAGGTAAGGGATGTTTTTTTTTAATGATATTATTTATTCTAATATCATTATGCCGAAGTATTGATCTGAACTTTTTAATCAAATTTGGAACTTTTAGTGTCGGGGTTACTATTCACGTATACGGCACTATTCACGTATACGGTACTATTCACGAATACGGCACTATTTATCGAAAAATGAAAATTTTCCTTTTCGTCCAAAATATCTATTCTCGATACTAGCTTTGATTGTATCCATGTTTTGATCATTCTTGAATTTTACACCACTATGATTATTTTTGAGGTATTTTTGGACGTGGATAAAATAAAGTACGAATCATTAATCCTTAATCCTTGTCATTTTGTTTCACTGGATTCGTTTCTTTAAAAATATTTTTCATCATCCTCAGTCTTAAATGATGATATTATTGAATATCTTTGGCCTGTAGTGCAAAGATGAATGATTTCTGATGAATATCTTTGGTCCGTAGTGCAAAGATGAACAGGTGTTTAGATTAACATGACCAACTGATGAATATCTTTGGCCTGTAGTGCAAAGATGAATATTTGATTCCAGATATATATTGATTGATGTTACGAGGATAAAAGATGAGCGATGAACTTTTAAATTCATACATAGAAGATAGTAGTTTGCATTCTCTACTTAACTCTTCTAATGAATTATTATTTCCGCTGCGAATATTGATTTAAAACTTGTTGTCTATTGTATTTTATTAGATTTTTCCCTGTTGAAGACTAACGATAATTTGTTGTATATTATCTTAGTCATAATATTCTTTACTGGGCTAGTTGAGCTCACCCTTTTCCTTTTTGTTCCATTTTTCTTCTCAGGATGTGAGAATATAGCGAGTACGAGTCGGGGTATGGAATGAAGGTTCTAGAGAGAGTTGTTTAGTAGTCCTCACCATTTTTGTAAAATAACGTATCAATAAATGTGATGAGGATTTATTTGAGTATAGATATTGTCTAGAAGATAATATTTGTATTCAAACTCACAGTTTTACTGTTGTAATAATAAAGTTGTAGTTGTTTCTGTACCATGTATTGACAACTCAGAATGGGTGATGTATACCTATTTTGGGGGCGTCACACATATCACAATAGACTTTGTGGTAGGTCTTCCAACAACTCAGAGAGGATGCGATGCGATTTGGGTAATAGTGGATAGACTGGCGAAATTAGTGCACTTTTTACCAATAAAGATTAGGTTCAATCTTGACCAGTTGGCAAGATTGTACCTTAATGAAATCATTTTGAGACACGGGATTCCAGTGTTAATTGTGTCCGATAGAGATCCGTGATTCACGTCAAATTTTTGGAAGAGACTACAAGAATGCATGGGAACGCATTTGCGAATGAGTACGGCTTATCATCCACAAACAGATGGCCAAAGCGAACGAACAATCCAGACATTGGAAGATATGCTGAGAGCATGCGTCATGGATTTTAAAGGTAGTTGGGAAGAACACTTATCGCTGGTGGAATTTGCCTATAATAATAGTTATCACGCGAGCATCGGTATGTTGACATACGAAGCATTATATGGTAGAAAGTGCAGAACTCCACTGTGCTGGGATGAAGTCGGTGTCGACGTCGGGATTTTTGGGTGTCCCTTTCCGTTACTTGTTCTTTGGTGTTCTCATTTTAGGTGAGATTTATTTGAAAAAACAAGTGAAAAAGGTCCGACATGTATAATGTTGACGATGGGACTATTAAGAGTCTCCAGTTGGTTTTTTAAATGGTTGTACCAACACAACCGAGAAAAGGTTTGCACAATGACCCCGTGATGTGACACTGATATACGGGTCGGCGAAACCGAGATTCGTTTAGGGTCCAGGGACTTGGTTATGCGAGGGGAAGGTGTTAGGCACCCCCCGACATCCGTGTTACCACTATGTCTGCCTCTTTTCAAGAAACTATTATATGTGTGTGTGTGTGGGGGGGGGGGGGGGGTCAATGTGTTTGTTATATGAAAGTTGTGCGAGGCCTCATTAGAACCTATATACACAGGGTTTGAATTTATGTAAAAATTCAGTTTTTAGCAAGATATGGCAATGATGTTTTATAAAAGAAGTTTTTCAAACCCTAATGCTCAATAGGAATTGAGACCTTTTACACCTCCATTTTTATTAAGTGAGCGGCTGAATTGATTTTATTTGACGGATGCGAGGCATCCGTATGAAAAATAATACATCCAAAAATAATGTCGACTTCCTCATGGGTATGGAAACCATCTGGGGAAATACAGACATCGCAGAATAATTTACAAGCTGCTTACAGCTGAAAATGTCCTTCATGGGAACCGAATCTAGATCCAATGAGATGAATCTGTGATCACATGATTCCTAGGCACACAGAATATTGCAATTTTTATAAAAGCAATAAGTAGGTATATATATAAGCGGTAAATATATATATACAGACAGGATCACCAACCACGAAGCACCTCCATGGGGGATCAAAAATTTAAATAAAGTTGTAGATATGGTCAATCGCCACGAAGGAAACTCCAGGAGGGACAGAATGTAAATAAAGTCAGAATATGCGATTACTCGCCACGAAGTAAACTCCAGGCAGGACTAAATGTAAAGAAAGCTGTAAAAGCGATCAACTGCCACGAAGGGAACTCCAGGCAGGACAAAATAAATAAATAAATATATATATATATATATTTATATATATATATATATAAGCAATAAACGCACCGGATGTAAAATCCAGGCTCATCGAACATAGTTCGACCACAGTACATATATATAAGTATATATATAAAAGCGAGTAAACGCACCAGACCGAAGTCTAGGCTCATCGAACAACGTCCGACACACAGTTGATATATAAAAGTATATATATATATATATATATAAATGAGTAAACGCACCAGACCGAAGTCTAGGCTCATCGAACAATGTACGACAAACAGTTGATATATATAAGTATATATATAAGTGAATAAATGCACCAGACCGAAGTCTAGGCTCATCGAACAAAGTCCAACAGACAGTTAATATATATAAGTGTATATATATATATATATATATATATATATATATATATATATTAAAGTAGTTAACACTCCAGACTGAAGTCTAGGCTCAATCGAGGCATAACTCGATAATGTTAGTCAATATATATATAAATATATATATATATATAATATATATATATACAGACTGGAATGAAACCACGGACCAAAGTTCGGGCAAAAGCAAGCAACACGACTCTCAACGTGTAGAAGGGTGTGTGCAAGGATGAAGAGAAAGACTCTAAAGTGTGTGAGAAGGCTTACAGCTGACTGATAAAAAGGGCTTCTATATCTTTAGAGTGGGTAAACACTGGGCTTTTGTGAGTACAAAAGAGGCTTTATATGAGCTCACAGGTGTTTGAAAGTGAGAAAATACTCTATATGGCAAGTGTAGAGCAAATTGTGCAGGGTTTCCCCATCTTTTTTCTCTTAGAAATCAGCACCTCAAGCCTCTTATTTATAGGCAACAGGTGCTGCAAGTGTACCAGAGGTGGGTCAGGTCGGCTCGATTACGTCGGGTGAATTAGTCTCAAGTATGTGTGCACTCGAGCAATCGTAATGTCCACTCAGATTTTGAGAAGTGCAATCCGGGCATCCGTTTTGAGGTATTCAGGACATATTTCGGACCGCCGTTGTCGAGAGTTGTACGATGGCATGGGATTAGAGTTTGTACGAAGTCTTTGAAGATGGGACGATGCCCTCCGGTCTTCAAGCTTCAACTTTCATCCGTTACCCCACACAATAGTCACTCGGGATTGGTTAGCCTTGTGGGACATTGTTGCGTAGAGACGAGACGTGGCATCGTGTTGGACGAGATGGCGATATTGCCTCTTAACGGTGTTACTGCCGGATTGGGCCGATAAGCGAGGCGTTGCTCGAGACTTGGCGAGATTGACTGCCGCATTTGGTGAAGGTCCTCATTGTCATCTTTGAGGTGTGCTGTCTTCCGATGTCATTCTGAGTGTTGGCACAATGTATATTTTATTGTGAGTCTTGAGATTGAAGTGATGGCATTTGAAACAAGCATTTAAAGGCTATCTCCGAAACTGCATTCCTTAGGGTTATCACCAAGGTTGGTGGCTATTCCCATGGTTGGGACTTAGACTGGATACCTCGGGGTTATCTCCAAGATTAATCGGTCTTCTCCGGTGTGTGTTCCGGTATTGTATCTGCAGGTCTCGGGGTTAGATCCGATGTTAAAACCGTTACTCCCAGATTGCGATCCGGGGTTGATCTGAACTTCCGGTAGTATCCGGTATGGATTTGGATTGTCTTTCGTGGTTCTCTCTTAAAAGACGAATCTATCCTCCTGCAATGTTAATAATGTGATGTAATGAAAAAATTTAGAGTGTCTCTGATGCCCCTCTTTATCATACTCATGCATGGCGATGCATGGGTTGGATAAAGAATCCTAGACACTTGAAACGCAACAAGATAAACATGGTACTATGGATAGTAACATGATGCATGTGTGTCTGAGGTTGTGGCCCAACATCTTTGGGATGATTCTTTGGTTCCTGTTGCTTCAATCGGGATTGGCATCTTGACCAGAATCGATGTGCAAGCCAAATCTGTTAAGATATTGGTGTTGGAGTTATCACCAAATTCCTATGCTCTTGATAACAATTTGATACTGAAGGGGTATCTCTTTTGTATAAGAGATCTGTGGGGATAAAACTTGATCTATTTGAGGATGTGTATAACATATTCCATCATCTATCCTCTTGGATAATGTTGACCTCTCCTGGTTAGTATCGCCAGAATATGTCATGATTCTGTTGGATTTACTGCCAACAACAAATGTTGTCAGGGATGCCTGACCTTCGTTGACGTGTGAATCAATGGTTGAAACATCCTGTGGGATATACTGTCAAGGTTGCTTGACCTTCGCTGACGTGTGAATCAACGACTGAAACTCTGTGAGGAGATCGTCAAGGTTGCTTGACATTCGCTGACGTGTAGAGCAACGGAGCATTGCATTGTGACCCCCGCCAGGGATCCGCTGGGGAATATGAGCAGCTGAGTATGAGAACCTCGAACAGCTCTATAGCTCTAACAGGTTTAAATGCTATCGGCTGAAATGATGTCAAGGCTGTTTGACCTTCGTTAATGGACATGTCAACGGTAACCCCTGTCGGGGACTCACGTTGTAACCCCTATTGGGGACTCACGTTGTGACCCACGTCAGGGACTCACGTTGTAACCCCCGTCGGGGACTCACGTTGTAACCCCCGTCAGGGATTCACGTTGTAACCCCCGTCGGGGACTCACGTAGGGTAACGACCTGGAATCGGCAGCATCGGACCTGTATAAGGTATTGCCGTATCTGATTTGTGATAATTGAGGTCATCGGTAGAGTATACCTTGTGTTCAGGCGACTACCAATGAGTGATGTGCAGATTCAAAGTCTCATCGGAGAAGACCAGGATTGTATGCTGTATTGCTCAATCGCGTGGCATTTTTATTCTCGATTTGAACTTTCTAGCCCGTAAGAACTCCTTTGCAACTCGAACTGGACCGAGCCGGAGGGCTGTGACCCACATAGGGGTGCCACAAATAGTTGTTGGGCGGTTATGCCCCATTTCCCTGTATTTGTAGTTGTACAGAGATGATGTATTAGATGATGATATACTTAGGAATGTATGCTCCATTTTTCATTCCCTATATCATATTGCCATCCATTATCTGTTATGCATGTATCATGTTATGCATATGTATGTATGTCCAGAGATATTCGGCATTGACCTGAATGGTCTTATGACACGGCCGTATAGAGATGTCTTCTTGACGATTAGTAGTATAGATCATACCCCACCGTCAGTGGTGGCATTAGGTATGCGATCGTGGTACGATAGCATGTCACCCCCAGATAGAGTGACCGTAGATCAGTTGATGCAGCATACCATGACTTTATTGATGTTTCAGGTTCCTGCAGGGTTTGTAGATGGGATGCTAGAGCATTGGATACCGGATAGGCAGGTATTCCGATTTGGCACCCATGAGTAGACTCCTACTCTGGAGGAGTATGCACGGTTGACGATGCTGCCTTTAGAAAGACCTTGCGTGCATCTAGCTTTGGGAGACATGAGTAGACGATTCATGACTCTCACAGGATTGAGGCGCAGAGTAGTGCAGGACGAGCTGACATCTAGCCATGTGATCTCCTAGCATGTTCTGTACGATAGATTTGGCTCAGAGGATATCTACTCATGACATTCCGGGGATTTCATTGTGTCGGAGGATCATTGGCGTTTGGCCAGAGTTGATGTACTGATGCTATGTGTACTGTCATACGTGTATATGCCACAGTATATGGATGAGATATATATGGGGGTTATCATGGCTGTGAGAGCTCTCAGGGAGGTTCGTTCCATTGTACCTATGATCATGGCAGAGACCCTGTGATCAGCATCCTACTGCAGTACTTACCTGTCAGGCGTGTTTACTAGGAGTTTGGTAATGCTGTATGTGTGGTTTATGTCACACTTGCGACCGGTTGGTACCCTTAGACGGCATGGGTATTGTTTTTCCCATGATGTGGCTATGTCATACTCCTTTAAGCCATCGGAGTGCACAGATGCTCAGTCCTGGTCCGCATTTTTGGCAGATATCAGAGATCCATTTTGCATATTGCTATGCTCGGGGCTTTGCTCACAATACAGCTTCATTACTCATGCTCCAGACATGGATTTCCTTCCTTTGGCTGGCTTGAGGGGCGTGACTACTTATCATCCATTGGCCGTGATGTCGTAGTTTGACCCGGTTCGAGATTTTCATCCTTCGAGGCGGCGGTCGTCATTTCGACTTCTCGATACCTCTCAAATAGAGGACCGATCTCGTGTATATGCTTGCTGGGATTAGCGTGAGCTAGCTGTTTTTCCTGCCAGTCGTCCCGGTTATTCCGCAAAGTACTCCGCATGGATGGAGACGGAGGTTTTATCGGCTGCAGCAGTATTTGCAGTATCGGAGATTGAGTTAGACGATGTATAGCCTATAGAGGACATTTATATCTACATCGAGGAGGATACCGCTGTTGGGTTGTCAGCATTTCTTTCGGATTCTCCTAGTACCAGTACTTTCGTGATCCAGCACTTGGCACAGTATTTAGAGTAGAGTCTTCATCTGATGACCTTTGAGAGAGACCAGATTCGATATATGATGTCGACTGCTCTTGATGTGAGGGACGCCGCCCTATTAGAGAGAGGCGAGGCATTAGCTTGTAGAGATACCGCTGTTGTTGAACGGGATGAGGCCAGGTCAGTCAGAGACGCAGTGATAGTTGAGCGGGATAGTGCTATATCTGTCCGGGATGTGGCTGTCACAGATAGTACTGCAGTGAGGTCCCTTACCACTGGTATGATAATAGAGATGAGCGCTTATATCGATGAACATATGGTCATCATGCAGATGGCAACAAATCTGTTGGGTCGTGTGGATATTCTTATCCAGGAGACTACAGCTTTACTTCCTTCATTTGAGAGGGATGCCATGTTGGTCTTGCTAGCTCGCATGTACCCTGATTCGTAGATGAGCTTGTATTTACCGCCTGCAGACTAGCTTAGCCATTTTGTCATGTATACAGTTCACATTGTATATATATCAAACAAAGATTATATATGATAGGGAAATATATTTTAGATCACTTCCCTTTTAGATATGCCTTCTATTTGCTTGATATTTACTTTCTTGCTTGAGGCTTGTGATCTTGATGAATTCTAAATTCTTCCTTGGTGGATGGACATTGAGCTGTCTCTGGATAGTTCAGAATAGATCATCGATTTATGTATATCCCTACCATCTTTGGTGTCTTGGGACTTATTTCTGAATGGAAATGTGGAGAGGAGTGTGGCTTTCCTCTCTGAGATTGACCGCACCACATATGGTCGCCAGTACTTCTATTTAGGAGAAGCCTAATTAATTCCACCTCTTATGGTTTGGTGTTGCTCTTTGAGGTAGGACTGCAGCTTAGATGGTCGCCAAATCTCTTATTTGGGATGAGTTCAGGTAATTCCATCCCTTTGGTCTGAAGCGGAATGAAATGTAGTGGATTGAAAGGGAATCCCAACACCCATTGACAATGGTTTATGTTTTGGTAGGGGGTGAGACCGCACCATGAATGGCTGCCTACGTACACCTATTGAAGAGGAGATCAGGTCTGCGTAGTTCGAACCTGGTGTAAGAGGTTCAACGTTGTATATGGCTGATATGGTGTAGGAATGTTTTTGGTTGTTTTTGTTTTTGTAAGGAGAAGATGGTAAATGTTTTTGTTGTTTTTGTTTTATTGCGACCGGGCTATATGAAATGGTTGCCTATGTACTCCTATTGAAGAGGAGATCAGGTCGACGTAGTTCGCCCCTCAGGGCAAGAAGAAAAGCGTAATCCCATGTGCAGGTCAGAGTGCGGGGAGGAGAAAGTTTAATCCTAGGTTGAGGATAAACTGCAGGTATAAGAAGTTTGATCCCATGTATGGGTAGCCAAACTACGAACGCAAGAGGTTCAATCCGCGGTGGGATGACCTAAGTTGTATGAGCGCAAAGGAGAAAGCCAGGCTGCTGGCTTGAAGAGTATGTTTCCTTGAGGGGCAAACTGTAGATAAGTTGTATGTGGTAAAGGGTTAAAGAACCGGAATGACTGGTGACCTGATGATGATGCAGCAGGGTGTTTGCTGGTTACTTCAGACATAATACCGTTTCACGGTGTCTGAGTTGATGAGTTATGGAAATTCATCGCTGTCCATTTCTTGTAATCTGAGAGCGCCTCCTGTCAATACTTCCTTGACAATAAACGGGCCTTCCCAGTTAGGAGCGAATTTTCCTTTAGCCTGATCCTGGTTGTCAAGAATCTTCTTCAGAACCAAGTCATGTTGTTTAAATTGTCGTAGCTGGACTTTTTTGTTGTAGGATCTGGCGATCCTTTCTTTGATATAATGACCATGGAAGATAGCATGGTTATTTTCGCCTCTATCGAGAGACAATTGGTGATACCAGTCTTGTACCCATTGCTTTTCATCCAGCTGAGCGTCGATCAACACTCTGAGAGATTCTATCTCAACTTCTACGGGGAGCACTGCTTCCATCCCATAGGTTAAAGCGTAGGGGGTTGCCCCAGTTGAAGTACGCATTGTGGTCCTGTAGTCTAACAGAGTCAGAGGCAATAGGTTAGGCCAATCTTTGTGGTTGGCTGACATCTTTTTCATAATCTTCTTGATATTTTTGTTAGCCGCTTCAACAACACCGTTCTTCTTCGGACGATAGATGACAGAGTTAAGATGTTTGATATGGAATCTACTGCATAATTCCTCCATCATTTTGTTGTTGAGGTTTTTGGCATTTTCTGATACAATCACCTCTGGTTGTCCATATCGAAAAATGACATTGTTTCTGATGAAAGCAATGATGATTTCTTTAGTGACCCTGGGGAAAGAGGCTGCTTCTACCCACTTGGTGAAGTAGTCGATCATGGTGAAGATAAATCGGTGACCATTATTGGCTTTAGGCTCAATGGGCCCAATAACGTCCATTCCCCATATTAAGAAGGGCCAAGGAGAACTCATATTGTGGAGCTCCCGTGGAGGGGCGTGTATAGCATTCTCATGAATCTGGCACTGATAGCATCTTCTGACGTGGTCGTTGCAATCAGCTTTGAGAGGCGACCAAGAATGTCCCGGCCCCGAGGACTTTCTTGACAAGGAGGGGGCCACTCATATGGGGGCCACAGACTCCGCCATGGATTTCATCCATAAGCCTTTGGGCTTGATCTTTGTCTAGACACCTAAGGAGACCTAGTCCTACATCTCTTTTATAGAGTGCATCTCCACTCAAGTAGAACTTCATAGCAAGTCGATGGATCCGCCTTTTCTCAGTTATGCTCGCCTCAGCGGGTGTAGATCCATCTCGTAGATATTCCTTGATATGCTGATTCCAAGGAGGTTGGATGGGAGGTAGCTCATCCGATACTTCTCCAACATAATTCCTATATGCTGGGGCATTGTGCAGGGAAATTGTGACGCTTTGCAAGTGTTCCTTGTCTGATAAGCGAATCAAGGAGGCCAAAGTTGCTAATGTGTCCATGAAATCATTCCTATTATGAGGAATGTGTAGAAAGGAGATTCCTTCGAACTCCAAAGCCATCTTCAAAACCTCCCGATGGTAAGGCAGAAAATGTAGTTCATTGGTTTGATATACTCCGGTGGATTGTCTGATTACCAACTCTGAATCTCCAAAGACGGTTAACCGTCTGATGCTCATCGAACGGGCAAGTTTTAGCCCCATGAGACAGCCTTCATACTCAGCCGTATTATTGGTGCTGACAAACCGTAATTTGACGGCAACGGGATACTGCTCCTCCGTATCAGATATTAGAATTGCTCCAGCTCCAGAACCTTCCATGTTAATAGCTCCATCAAAATACATCCTCCATGATTGACGCGTATCGTACTGATGGTGTTGTTGTACTGTCATTACTCCTTCATCGGGGAAATATGTTTCCAAGGGTTTGAAATCCCCTAAAGGTGCGGCGGCCAGTTGATCTGCGATTCCTTGACCTTTGATGGACTTTTGAGTCACATATACGATGTCAAATTGTTGTAGGATCAACTGCCATCTGGACAACCGGCAATTTAACATGGGTTTGTTGAACACGTACTTGAGAGGATCCACGCGGGATATGAGGTGGGTTGTGTGACCATGGAGGTAATGCTGCAACCTCATGGAGGCCCATGCTAAAGCACAACACGTGTTCTCGATCAGAGTGTACTTATGTTCACCGTCTTCTTTGAACCTTTTCTTTGAGGTAATAGATAGCTCGTTCTTGGCCTCTATCGTCTTTCGTCGACCTCTGATATGTGGCATTATCATTTATGGTCATATACATGAACAGGGGAACATCATCCCTGGGTGGTACCAAGACAAGAGCTTTGACTAGCTATTTCTTGATTGTAAGGAAGGCATTCTGGCACTCATCATTCCATTTCATGGAGGAGTTCTTCCTTAATAACTTGAAGATTGGCTCACAGGTTGTTGTGAGTTAGGAGATAAACCTGCTGATGAAGTTGATCCTTCCCAAAAATCCTCGTATTTCCTTCTCTGTCTGAGGAATGGGCATTTCTGTGATGGCTTGGATTTTGGCAGGATCCAGCTTAATCCCTTTATGGCTGACTAGAAATCCTAGCAACTTGCCTGACTTGACGCCAAAGGCGCACTTAGCAAGATTCAACTTCAAGTTGTACTTACGCAACCTGTTGAACAACTTTTTGAGATGGTCTAGATGGTCATCCTCCTTCCGGGACTTGACAATGATGTCATCCACGTAGATCTCAATCTCTTTATGCATTAAGTCATGGAAAAGAGCCATCATAGCTCGTTGATAGGTAGTTGATGAGGCCGAATGACAACCGTCTATAGAAAAAAGTTCCCCAAGGAGTGATGAAAGCAGTCTTCTCACGATCTTCCTCGGCAACCATGATCTGATGGTACCCCGCAAAGCAATCAGCAAAGGAGTACATGTGGTACTACTCAGTATTGTCAATGAGAATATGGATAAATGGCATGGGAAAGCTATCTTTTAAGCAAGCTTTGTTCAAGTCCCGGTAATCCACGCAAACTCGCACCTTCCCTCCAGGTTTAGGTACGGGTACAATGTTGGATATCCACTCAGGATATGTAGACACCATGATTATGCCGGCTTGAAATTGTTTCACAATTTCTTCTTTCACCTTTAAACTCCACTCAGGTTTCAATCGCCTGAGCTTTTGCTTGACTGGCTCAAATCCCTCTTTAATAGGAAGGCGATGAAGGACAATGTCAGCGGACAAACCTACCATGTCTTCATGAGACCATGCAAACACATCCTGGAATTGTGTTAATAGCGTAACCATGTCATTCCATTGGTTTGGGGTAAGGTCTGAATCAATCTGGATTAACTTAGGGCTTTCTAAGGTTCCGAGATTGAAAGAAGTGGTTTGATAAAGGTTAGGTTTGGGTTTGTCTTTGACCCATTCTTGAATTTCTGGAGGCACCTCAATGTCATCCTGGAGATCTATCAAGGCTGAATTCATCTCTACATTAAAGGTACAATCATTGTGTAGGAGAGGCATCGTATCCGCAAATACAGGCACATCTAAATTCAGAGTCCTGAAACAAAATATGCTTTCACTTAGTATATAAGAAATGCGTTGATCATACACGTGTTAGCATATCTTTGGAAAAATAAACCGCTAATCTTGTCATGTAAAAAGTAAGCATTTATTGTATCTACAGAGCGTAAAAAAATTTACCGCTTTTTACCTTGTCGACCAAAAACAAGGAATGTTGTTCCAATTGGTGAGGTAAAGTCCGGGTGGACCGCATGATGATGGAGGGATTGTCATCATCCTCCTTGTCCCGAATGATAGCCATTACGTCAGGGCAATCATCATCTGCGGTGTATCTGTTAGTATGTTCATTATGGACGATGATCGCGTACTCGACATTATTCTGGACAACGTTTTCCTTGATTCTCTGCTCCTCTTCTTCGATTGCGGGATCCGGAATAACGATTTTCTTTTCCTCCACCAATTTCTTGCTTAGAAATAACATGGCCACGACATTGGTGGCACCTTTCTTGGAGGTTGTGCGGACTCGGAGTTTGAAGGCGGCCGAAACGCCACATGGTTGAAGTCAAGGAATCTGTTGATGCTTATGAGGATTCTGTTACTAGAAAGCTAGCGTAATAGCCTAGTCCAAATTGCTCCAACTTGCTTGCTAATCGAATGGGGTCTTGGATACCACAGGCCATAAAGACCCCAACTTATTATTAATGAAATTTAATTTTCTCTATTTATTATTTTGAAATAGTAAGGGTTGATTTGATTAATGTGAATAGTTATGTGTAAAATACGCAAATATTTCAAAATAAGCAAGTGGTTATTAAATATTCATTGTTGTTTGGGAATATTCATTTGGTCGTGGAATATTCTTTAGCGTGGGAATATTAAATGCTGACCATAAATATTTTGTGGGCCCCATAACGAAAGCGATTGGATGAAGAAAGCGACAAATATAAGTTGTTTAAAAATAACTTGGCGTAGTTGTTACCATTAATCTTGTTAAAATACTAAATTGGTTAAAAACACGAAGACACCGGTATTGCACCAATTATTGATTCTTACGTAAGAAGGCACTACTCAATAATGGTTACAGATAATTATTATTCGATATTTTATTGATTTAATAATTGCTTGCGTTGATATTTTATATTCTTTGTTGTTTCAATAATTGTCATTACACGGTATTTTTATTATCGAATCAATAATTCATATTATCTTAATAATATTATTAGATAACATTATTGGCAATGTCTAGAAAGTTCTGTCTAAGGAGAGGTTTGGTCACCTAATTGCGTGCCAGTAAGGAGAAATTCTTATTGGAAAGCCCTCTCTTTCTTGGGAACTGCCTGGTTGTCAATATTGTGATTCTGTAATATTATTTGTGAATAATTAATTATTGATTCATATGATGAGGAAAATATTGATTTTATGTGGATATAGATGGAGAAAAATTTTAATGTGACAATTGTTGAAAATTGAAATTTTATCTTTTTCTGATAAGATAATTCATTTAAATGTATTATTATATTTTAATAATATAATAATGGTGATATTTTTACAACGAATGTGGGATATATGAGTATACGAGGAGGAAGAGTATTTTTGTTGCAATAAATGTTTAAAACATGTTAAACATGTCGGTGGACCCCATTTATTGACTGAAATTTGATTATAGCCTGTAAAATCGTCCGTTTGTGGATTTCTGTCAATTTTTGTTTGGAATTTGGAAAACCTTCCTTCTGTAAAGTTGTAGATAATGGAATTTCCTATAAAAACACGCGAGATTCAAATTTTCTGACAAAAGGGCTATTTATTGTGAATTATTGAAGTTTCGAAGCTCCGAAATAATTGATTTTTGGAAGTTTAAAATTTTTTTAATTACAAAAACGTGTTTTTAATTTTGAGGCCCTTATGTAACATGTGATAGAGGCTGAAATCAGTTGGAAGAAGTGTGCGTATGAGATTTTGGAAAAATATAATAATATTTAATAAATTTTCTGCTTTGGTGTTCTAAGCAATTTCCTATAAATAGGGTGCTTAGGTTAGAATTGAAAATCACACTAGAAACTGAAGTATTTTCTCTCTATATTATCGAGCGTATTCTTGTTAGTATTTTGAGTATACTTTGAGTATTGCTATACGGTGCAAGTTCAAGTCATAACCTATATCCGGTGTTTCAACTAAATCTTGTCTTTCGAGGTAAGGGATATTATTTTTTTAAGTAATGATATTATTTCTTCAATATCATTATGTAGAAATATTGATCTGAAGTTTTATTAAATTTGGAACTTTTGGTGTCGAGTTACTATTCACGTATCGACACTTATTCACGATATCGACACTATTCACGAATCACGACATTATTCATCGAAAAATGAAAAATTTTCTTTTAGTCCAAAATATCTATTCTCGGATACTAGCTTTGATTGTATCCATGTTTTGATCATTCTTGAATTTTACACCACCTGTGATTATTTTTGAGGTATTTTTGGGCGTGGATAAAACAAAGTACGAATCCTTAATCCTTAATCCTTGTCATTTTGTTTCACCGGATTCGTTTCTTTAAAAATATTTTCATCATCTTGATCTTAAATGATGATATTATGGAATATCTTTGGCACGTAGTGTGCAAAGATGAATGATTTCTGAAGAATATCTTTGGCCCTAGTGCAAAGATGAGCAGTGTTTAGATGAACATGACCAACTGATGAATATCTTTGATGCATAGTGCAAAGATGAATATTTGATTCGGATATATATTGATTGATGTTACGAGGATAAAAGATGAGCGATGAATTTTTAAATTCATACATAGAAGATAGTAGTTTGCATTCTCTACTTAACTCTTCTAATGAATTATTATTTCCGCCGCTAATTTTGATTTAAAATTTGTTGTCTATTGTATTCTATTAGATTTTTCCTGTTGAAGACTAACGATAATTTGTTGTATATTATCTTAGTCATAATATTCATAATAATTGGATTTAGTTGGGTATGGAATTAAAG
>JAINUW010000081.1:0-200000 GCA_020205615.1 Panax quinquefolius | reverse complement strand
TCCGCTATTTCATCCAGGTTCTAACTCAATAATGTGGTTCGGGTCTTCCACATATTTACGTAACATGGATATGTGAAAACGTTATGAACACGAGACATACTTGGCGGTAAAACGAGTCTATACGCCTACGCCTCCTACTCGATCGAGGATTAAAAATGGGCCAATGAATCGAGGATTGAGCTTTCCACTCTTTCCAAATCTTGTAACTCCTTTCCATGGAGCAACACGTAACAACACATGATCTCCAATATCAAATTCCACGTCCTTTCGATGAAGATCAGTATAACTCTTTTCATCGAATTGTGAGGTTTTTATATGTTGTCGGATCATTTGAATCTTTTCCGTAGTCATACGTACCAACTCCGATCCCAACAACGTTGCTTCACCCACCTCATCCCAGCATATTGGAGAACGACACTTTCTTCCATACAACGCTTCGAATGGAGCCATGCCAATACTTGCTTGATAGCTGTTGTTGTATGAAAACTCCACCAACGGTAAGAACTTGTCCCATCTTCCCTTGAAGTCAAGGACACAAAGTCTTAATAAATCTTCAAGAGTTTGAATAGTCCTCTCTGATTGTCCATCCGTCTGAGGATGATATGCCGAACTAAATCGTAAGTCCGTGCCCATAGATTTTTGCAAACTAGCCCAAAATCGTGAAGTGAATCTTGGGTCTCGATCAGAAACTATGGATACTGGCATACCATACAGTCTTACAATCTCGTTTATGTACATACGAGCAAGATGTTCAAGGGTATATGTAAGACCCCAAATTATTAATAAATGAAATTTATTTTCCTCTATTTATTATTTTGAAATAGTAAGAGTTGATTTGATTAATGTGGATAATTATGGGTAAAATACGCAAATATTTCGAATAAGCAAGTGGTTATAAAATATTCATTGTTGTCGGGGAATATTCGTTTGGTCGTGGAATATTCTTCATTGTTCTGAAATATTCGTATGATGGTAGCGATCTTTTATGGGCCCCATAACGAGAAAGCGATTGGATGAAGAAAACGACAAATATAAGTTGTTTATGAATAACTTGGCGTAGTTATTACAATTATCTTGTTGGAATACCCTGGTTAAAAACACACTATACGCATTGTTGAACAAGAGCTATTACGGTATTGCACCAATTATTGATTCTTACGTGAAAGGCACTACTCAATAATTATTACGATAATTACTTTATTCGATATTTTATTTTATTGATTCAATAATTCTTTGCATTGATATTTTATATTATTTGTTGTCATTACATAGTATTTTCCATTATCGAGCAATAATTCATATTATCCTCGAATAATATTATTGGATAACATTATTGGCAATGTCTAGAAAGTTCATCTAAGGAGAGGTTTGGTCACCTAATTGCGCTACCAAGAAGGAGAAATCCTTATCGGAAAGCCCCTTCTTCTTCGGCTGCGGGTTGTCAATAATGTGATTACGTAATATTATTTGTGAATAATTAATTATTGATTTATATGATGAGGAAAATATTGATTTTATGTGGATATAGATGGAGAAAATTTTAAAATGACAATTGTTGAAAATTAATATCTTATCTTTTTCGATAAAATAATTCGTTTAAATATATTATTTTAATAATATATTAAAGGTGATATTTTTACAACGAATGTGGGATATATGAGTATACGAGGAGGAAGAGTATTTTTGTTGCAATAAATGTTTAAAACATGTTAAACATGTCTGGTGGACCCCATTTCTTGAATTTGAAATTTGATTATAGCACAGAAAATTGTCCGTATGTGGATTTCTTGTCCAATTTCTGCTTTGGAATTTGGAAAAACTTTCTTACGCAAAGTTGAGAATTGAATTTCCTATAAAAATTCGCGAGATTCGAATTTTCTCACAAAAGGGCTATTTATTATGAATTATTGAAGTTCCAAAGTTCAAATAATTGATTTTTGGAAGTTTTAATTATGTTTTTAAGAAAAACGTTTTTATATGTTGTAGGCATATTTAACATGTGCATGGTGGCTGAATTCAGATTCAAGATGTGGGCGATGAATTTTGTTTATATATAATATTATTATATTCAATTTTTCGCTTTGGTGTTCTAAGCAATTTCCTATAAATAGGGTGCTTAGGTTAGAATTGAAAATCACACCGTAAATCCAAGTTTTCTCTCTCTATATTATCGAGCGTATTCTTGTGAGTATTTTGAGTATACTTTGAGTATTGCTATACTGATGTCAAGTTCAAGTCATAACCTATATCCTGTTTTTTAACTAGAAGTATTGTCTTTCGAGGTAATGAGATGTTATTTTCTTCTCAAATGATACTATTTCTTCAATATCATTATCTTTGAAATATTGGTTGGAACTTTTATCAAATTTGGAACTTTTTCATGTCTGGGTTACTATTCACGAGTTACTATTCACGAGTTACTATTCACGAGTTACTATTCACGAGTTACTATTCACGAGTTACTATTCATGAAAGTTACTATTCATGAGTTACTATTCACGCAGTACTATTCATGAAGCGTGAAGATATTTTTTTGAAATTTCTATCTTTTGGTGTGTGAGTTACTATTCACGATATCTGGCACTATTCACGATATCTGACACTATTCACCTAAAAATGAAATTTCTTCTTTTCATCCAAAATATCTATTCTCGGATACTAGCTTTGATTGTATCCATGTTTTGATCATTCTTGAATTTTACACCACTATGATTATTTTTGAGGTATTGTTGGACATGGATAAAACAAAGTCTGAATCCTTAATCCTTAATCCTTGTCATTTTGTTTCACTAGATTCGCTTTCTTTAAAATATTTTTCATCATCTTCACCTTAAATGATGATATTATGGAATATCTTTGGCACAGTAGTGCAAAGATGAATGATTTCTTGATGAATATCTTTGGCCGTGAGTGCAAAGATGAACAGTGTTGAGATGAACATGACTGATCGATTAATATCTTTGGCCGTAGTGCAAAATGAACATGTGTTTAGATGAACATGACTAATCGATGAATATCTTTGGCTGTAGAGCAAAGATGAATATTTGATTCCGGATATATATTGATTGATGTTACAGGATAAAATATCGACGATGAACTTTTAAATTCATATATAGAAGATAGTAGTTTGCATTCTCTACTTAACTCTTCTAATGAATTATTATTTCATTGCGAATATTGATTTAAAATTTGTTGCCTATTGTATTCTATTAGATTTTTCCCTGTTGAAGACTAACGATAATTTGTTGTATATTATCTTAGTCATAATATTCTTTACTGGGCTAGTTGAGCTCACCCTTTTCTTTGTTGTTCCATTTTTCTTCTCAGGAGGCGAGAATGTAGCGAGTACTAGTCGGGGTATGGAATGAAGGTTCTAGAGAGAGTTGTTTAGTAGTCCTCACCATTTTTGTAAAATAATATATTAATAATTGTGATGAGGATTTATTTGGGTATGTATATTGTCTAGAAGACAATAATTGTATTTAAACTCACAGTATATATGTTGTCGTATTTTGCACGACAAATGTATTAATAAAGTTGTAGTTATTTCTGTACCATGTATTTGGCGACTCAAAATGGGTTGGATGGAATGGACCTATTTTGGGGGCGTCACAGTATAAGTTTCTCGTATTGGTAAGAAATGAGCAGACTTGGTCAATCTATCAACAATTACCCAAATTGCATTTATGCCTTGAGAAATCTTGGGAAGACCAATAACGAAATCTATGGTAATGTGCTCCCACTTCTATTCTAAAATTTCAAGTGGTTGCAATGGACCTTTTGGTACTTGATGCTCCGCCTTGACTCGTTGACAAGTTAGACACCTTGAGATAAACAACACTATTTCTCTCTTCATATTGCTCCACCAAAATGTATGACGAAGATCACGATACATTTTGGTACTCCTAGGATGGATTGCAAACGGTGTGTTGTGCGCCTCCATCATGATTCTATACTTTAAATCAGGGTCGTTAGGAACACAAAGTCTGGAGTTGACTCGAAGTATTCCTTTCTTCATTGATTCTTACTTCTAGAATAGCACCTTCTTGCACTTTGTTCCTCATACGCATTAGCTCCAGGTCTGTAGCTTGAGCAGCTTTAACTTTATCAATTAAAGTAAGTTCTACTCGTCTATTCGCCATCATCACATGGGTCCCTGGAGTCCTTAACTCTATCTCCATCCTTTGCAAGTCACACAAAATGGGCATTTGCGTTGACAATATCGCTTTTCGTGCGCATATGATCTTCTACTCAATCGTCCGCTACCACGTTCGTTTTTCCGTGGATGGTATTGGATGGTATGATCATAATCTTTCAACAGTTCAAGCCAACGTCGTTGTCGCATGTTGAGTTCCTTTTGAGTGAAGAAATATTTGAGGCTTTTATGATCCGTAAAGATCTCCACTTTCTCCCCATATAAGTAATGCCTCCAAATTTTAAGTGCGAAAATAACAGCTGCCAACTCTAGATCATGAGTGGGATAATTCCTCTCATATTCTTTGAGTTTTCAAGAGGCATAGGCTATAACTTTCCCATGTTGCATGAGAATACATCCTAACCCTTTGCCCGAAGCATCACTGTAGATGACAAATTCCTCCGAGCCAGATGGTATTGTCGAGCAACTTTGAAAAAAGAGTCTCTCTTGAGTTCTTGAAAACTCTTCTCACATTCCTCGTTCAACCGAATTTTGTATCTTTCCAAGTCAAATTTGAGTTAATGGAGTAACGATTCGAGAAAACCCTTCTACGAATCTCCGATAATAACCAAATGTAAGCGAAAAGCTACGTGACTTTGGTCACTTATTTAGGTTGCTCCCACTTTGAATAGCTTCAATCTTTGTTGGGTCAATGATATTCCATGACTTGATACTACGTGCCCAAGGAATGCTACTTCCTCAAGCCGAACTCGCATTTCTTCAACTTGGCATAAAGCTTATATTCACGAAGCTTTTGGAGTATCAGCCTCAAGTGTTGCTCATGATCTTCACAGCTTTTGGAATAAATAAGGATGTCATCAATAAAGACGACCACAAAGTGATCCAAATATTCCTTGAATACTCGGTTCATCATATCCATGAAAGTAGCAAGAGCATTAGTCAATCCAAAAGACATGACTAAGAATTCATAATGCCCGTACCGAGTTCTGAAAGCCGTCTTTGGAATGTCATCGGTTCTAATCTTCAATTGGTGATATCCGGAACGAAGATCAATCTTTGAAAAGAATTTTTGGTGCCTTGCAACTGGTCAAACAGGTCATCAATACGAGGCAATGGATATCTATTTTTGATAGTGACATGGTTCAACTCCCGATAATCAATACAAAGTCGCATACTCCCATCTTTCTTCTTCACGAATAGAACAGGAGCACCCCAAGGTGAAGTACTAGGACGAATAAAGCCAATGTCTAATAATTCCTGCAGTTGGGTCTTTAACTCCTGAAGTTCAATAGGAGCCATTCGATATGGGGCTTTGGAAATGGGTTTTGTACCGGGTTCAAGGTTGATACAAAATTCAATTTCATACTCTGGGGGTAGGCCAGGAAGTTCTTCAGGGAATACGTCAGGAAATTTATTAACAATAGAGATGTCATTCAAAACTGACGTATTTTTGTTTAAATCCGTGACATGAGCTAAGAAAGCTTGATATCCATTTTTCAATAAACGAATAGCTTTATGGCTTGAGATGACAGTGATTGATTTTAATGGTTTGGTTGCTTGAATTCGCATAATAGGTTGGTTAGGAATATGAAAGCTAACAACCTTACGAAAACAATCAATTTTTGCATGATGAGTAGTTAACCAATCAATCCCTAGAATTACGTTAAATGCAAGTATTTTCAATGCAATAAGATCGACAGGTAATGTGAGGGTACCGATTTGAACCAAACAAGACTTATAAACAGTGGATGTAATGAAGGTTTCTCCCAATGGAGTTCAACAGATAAGTCAAAGTCCAATTTCTTCGGAGTCAAATTTAAACGTTGAGCGCAAGTAGGTGAAATAAAAGAATGGGTAGAACCGATATCAAATAAGGTATATACTTCGCTAGAGTTTATGATAAGCTTACCCGTGATGACCTCGTTCGGGTTCCTTGCTTTCTGGGAGGTCACGACAAAAGCTCTCCTTGAACTACCGGCTTGTCTTGTTTGGGGACTACCTTTGATGCCTCCATCCCACCGGGACTTGTCTTGATTGCATCAAAAAAATCGGGCCAGGTGACCTTCTCTTCCACAATTGTAACATGCTTTGGATGGCATTGCGCAGTTTGGACTAATGTGTCCCTCTCCTCCACATTTGAAGCATATGATAGGTGGTCATTCTCCTTCCTTAACGACAAGTGTTGATGTTGACGTCTTTCCATCATTGTTGAATCTCCTCTTCTTGAAATGTCCATTCTTATTGTTTTGGCCATGATTACCACCGAAGTGGTTACCATTTGTGGTATGTTGATTCCCTCCACGCTTATTGTCACCACTTCAATGACTGTTATCAGTGGTATTATCATTTTGCCGGCTGCTCTCTTTTGGTTGAGTTGACTCATTATCGCGCTCCAATAATTGAGCCCTACTAACAAAATCTGAATACAAACACAGTTTATGAGAGATAAGATATTGACGTATCTCGGGTTTCAAACCTCTTAGAAACATTCGCGTCATTCTCTCCTCACTATCAACCAAATGGGACGCAAACCGGGACAACTTGACAAACTTGGCTTCGTACTGTGACACGGTCATGTTGTTTTGCTCCAGCTTGATGAATTCTACCTCTTTCATGTGACGAATACTTTCGGAAAAAGTACTTGTTGTTGAACATTTCTTGGAACTTCTCCCAAGACATCTTCAGTGCGGCAGGTTGAGTACGCTTTACAGATTCCCACCAGTAATCTACCTCTGCCCACAACATGAAGGTGGCAAAGGGAACCTTTTGCTCCTCGGAGCACCCCAAGACATCAAATATCTTATTGATCTACTTTATCCACGTCTCCGCCTTAAGTGGTTTTGGCTCTCCAAAAAACTCCGGTGGTCTCAGTTTCTTGAACTGCTTAACGGTGACCGTCCGAGAGTTGCCAGTGTTTCCACCTGCATTTTGGACAGGAGCCTCTCCCCCCTGATGTTGCATGAATTGCATAAAGCCTCTGAACATTCCATCGTTCATCATCTGGTTCGTGTTGTTGTTTGCATTAGGATTGTCGCCTTCTTGATGCACATTATCTTGATTATTGATCTGTGGAGACTCAACGATCTCTTGTGCTCCATTGCTATTCTCAACATTCTCGGATGTCATTTTCAAATACTGTCACAAAACAAGGGTTAATAATTAACATATCACATATTATCCCTATACTCTGACCGACCAATTAAATACCAAATAAACTTAGGTAGGTCATATTAGCGAAGGAATTCCCCGTCTCTCCCCTCCTAGTTCTTGTCTCACATCTCACCAGGGATCATATCCTAAGCTTTGATACTAAATCATGACGCCCTAAAATAGGTATACATCACCTATTCTCGAGTCGCCAAATACATGGAACATAAATACAAATACAATCTTAAATATACTGACATGAGTGTGAGTTTTAATACAAATATTGTCTTATAGGCAATATTAAAACTCAAAATAAGTCCTCAATACATTTATTAACACACTACTTTATAGAATAGTGAGGACTACTAATGCTATCGTTCGGACCGTCACTCGCTTCCCGACTAGTCCTCGCTACGTTCTCATTTCCTGAAAAGAACAATGAAAGTAAAAGGGTGAGCTCAACTAGCCCAGTAAGAAATATTATGATTAAGATAATGCAGAATAAATTATCATTAGCCTTCAATAATGTTTAACTGCAGAGGAACAAGCAATCCATTAAAAGAGTCAAGTAGATAATAAAATCTACTATCTTTTATGATTTAAAAAGGTTTTTCATCACTTTTATCGCTGAGACTCAGCTTAATAAATAATCCACATCATCCCTGCACTACAGCCAAGGATATTCATTAGTATCACAACCACAAATTATCCGTGTATTCATCAATGGTCATGATCATGCCAACAATTGTCCATCAATGCACTACGGGCCAATGAGGACTTTTACCACATCATTTGTAACATTACGGTCATGATTATACCGAATAATCCCTGGTCATAATTATACTAAGTCCATCTATGCACAACAGGCCACAGATGACTTTCAACATAATATAAGCATGAGTATGATGACAATGATATAAGAATTCAATAAAACAAGTTCAAGAATTACTTTATCCAGAATTCAATAACGTCCAAATTGTCAACATGATATTGCTTTGTAAAGTAAAATTCAAGAATGCTCAGAAGAATATTTCCATGAAGAGATACTGGATGAAGCGCAAATATCAAGGATATTCCACTAATTTCATGGAGTATAAAAGCCAAACTTTAACCAATTTGAGTATAATAAAAATGGAATAACAAAAGAAATCAACAGGCATGCGATAGATCGCATGATGCAGTTATTCCAAAGCGAATAATAAATAATAGAACCGTGTCATGCGTAACGCATTGCATGTGATATTCCAATGTAATAATAAACAAAGTAGAACCAGGTCATGCGTAAACGCACAGACAGGATGTTCCAACAGAATAATAAAGAATGGAATAACAAAAGAATTTCACCATGTATGCGGTACTTCACATAGACAGGTTATTCCAACATAATAATAAAAAGTGGAATAACAGAAGAATTTCACCAAGTATGCGTTACTTCGCATAGACAGGTTATTCCAACATAATAATAAAGAATGGAATAACAAAAGTTCTCTTCATGAAGACGAAAGAAAGAAATAATACCCCTTACCGTAAAAGAAGAGTATTCCGACTGGTAGGGCGAGGATATTCTTGAAGAAAACTTGCACTACGCTCAAAGCTTCTTAAAATTCTAAAGAAATACGCTCAAGATTGTAGAAGAATTCTCTGAACTTCTGGTGTGGTTTTTAATTCTAACTAAGCATCCTATTTATAGGAAAATAGAAAGGATACTATGATGCACTATGCAATAAAATATAATATATTCTATTTATAATCAAATAAAACAAAACTTTATAAAAAGTATTATGTTTTATATAAAAAGATTTTACTATGCAAACACTATGCAGGCAATATGCAAACACTATACATAATAAAATATAATATATTCTAATTATTGTCTAATAAAACAAATAACTTTAAAAAAGTATTCTATTTTATATAAAAAGCTTTTCCATTTTATTACATTAATAAAACTAATAAAACAAAATTTATATATATATATATATATATATATAAACTTCCGTGACTTCATAAAAAGACACCTCAATATATCTAACAACATTTATCATTATTATTATAATTCACAATATTAATCGACCAAGTCGTTCCCAGAAAAGAGGGAGCTTTCCAATAAGGATTTCTCCCTATTGACGTGCAATTAGGTGACCAAATCTCTCCTTGGCAGAACTTCTAGACATCGTTAATATTGCAAATAATAATATTAATAACTCTGTCATCTCAATTATTGATTATAAAATATCGACAATAATTGAATCAAATAACATGAGATACTATGCAACAATTCTTTGTGCAATAATTGAACAAAACCGGTGACTGACTTCAAATAAGCATCAATAATCAATACCGGTGCTACTATTGCAACCACGCCAGACATCTTTATTTTTTACTACCGAAGTAGTTCAACAGGTTTAATCGTAAAACCTCCGCAGTTATTTTCATAAATATATTTTTGTCATTTTCTCAATCCGACAATAATTTCGTTGTGGGGTTCACCAATGATTATGTCGTCATACGAATATTTCCTGTTAAAACGAATATTCTCCTACCAATCGAATATTATATAACAACTTGCGTACTTTTGTAAAATTTATAAATATTATCCACAACTATAACATTATATCAAATTTATTCCATAATATTTAAAAATGATATTTATAGAAAAATCATCTTTATTAAAAAGTTGGGGTCTTACAAATGATATTAGAATTATTTATTAATTATATTAAATAAATAATTTAAAAATGATTTTAGTTATTTAAAATTCATTTAAAGGATATAAATGAATTAAAAATATTTTAAGTTATAATTAATGACTTTTAATATTTGGATAAATAATACATTAATATTTAAATATTAATGGTAATTATTTAAAAATGATTTTAAATGTTTTAAAAATCATTTAAGGTTAAAATAAATGTTTTAAAATATTTTGAGTTATTATTAATAACTTAGATATTTTGTCAAGTATTTCATTAATATTTTAATATTAATGATAATGGAATTATTATATATTTAAATCATTTAAAAGTGATTTCAGTGTTTAAAAAATCATGATCAATTATAATAATTATTTAAAAATTATTATAATACATTTAAAAATAATAAGATTAATAATTAATAGTATTGAAGTGACAGTATAGAGTTTAAGTAAATATAAATTCGATTATTATTCGATAAAGCCGCCGGTACACTGAAATTTTACCGAAGTTGATCCAAACTTATATAGATTGACTTGATAAGTAATTATTTATGTTAGAATGACTGCTATAACTATATGATAATGTGTTTAAGCTATATGATGACTGGAAATAATAGTGTTATGTGTTATGATATATTATTCTGATTAAAAGAATAATCTTATGAATGATAGGTTTCAGTATAAAAGATAAAACTAAGTTGTTTAAACAGCAGATCAGACAAGTATCCTTACTTTTTTTATCTACTTATGCAATACTCCTGTATAAGTAAGTTATCGAATTATACTCATGTTATATAAGTTATTAAACTCCACAGTTATCAATCATATATTTTAACATTAGTATCCATGCTAGTTATCAAACTTTATTCGTTTACCAGTACAATAGTAATGTATGATCAATATATACCTTGTTGATAGATAGCTAAGTTAGATTATTCAACTGCCCTCACTTGGATAATGATTGTATTTAATCTCATGTTGGCACATACCTACTAGTTTTCAGGTATGTGTATGTTATATAAAAATTGTCTAAGCTATTTAACTCAGCTAGACATAGAATGAAAGAATATTGTAGAATATGATAGAATATTATTATTATTAAATTGAAATGTTTTATTTTGAATGCCAGATTAATTATGAGTATATGATAAACCTTCTTTGAGATATCTTGAAATAATAAGAGTGAGGCAGTTATGACAGTTATAGTAGTTATAATGGACACATTAGTTTTAAGTGGTTCAGAGCACTAAAAGCTCCTAATCCACTCTTCTACTCCTTGAGTAGGAAATCCACTAAGGATGTCTGTTACACTTCTTGAATCTCAAAGATTCCTTCTAGACCAGTAGTCTAGGCACTTCTTAGTTCACTCTTGAACTCTTTAAGTCCCGCAGACTTAGTTCTTTACAGTTCACTTAGAACTCTTCAAGTCCTTCAGACTTGGAACTTCTCACTTCAGTTGATTGGTTGTTGTTGAGATTGTGATTGGTGCTACTCAGTTGCTATTAAGCACTTGTTTGAAAGAACTGAGTAGCTGAGCAAACTTTCTCTTTTTCTCAGATCGTAGAGTTGAGCATTGAGTGTTCTTGGACGTTTTTGTTCAATGCTTGCTTATCTTTCCTCATCTGTCTGTGTTCTTTATATATGTGATCTTGAAATCTATCCGTTGAAGCCTTTTGAAGAAGCATTAAATGCGTTTGACCTTTCTGAACTTTGATGGAGACTTTTCTGCACATCTTCTGAATTTCACTCTGGCCCACTGACACATCAGACTGCTTTCTCACCTAACACCTGAAAAGGTGTTTTCCTCTGCCCAATGGTCCTTTTCTTAGCTTCTTGAATACGTTCCTTTTGATCAATACTAAGGATATCTTTTGTACCGTTGGGACTGATGAGTGCTTCAACGTTCAAAACCCATTCCATATTTGTTGGAATTCATCTTCAAACAAAAGGTAGGGCTTGATGCTTCTGACACAAGGCAGATGACACTCTACTATCCATATCGTAGTGTCTTGTCATATTGGTGCTTGTTCTTAAGAGAACACTACAATTTCTCGCAAGGATTTGCACACTACGATCTTTTCACACGAATGCATCACAGGTTGGTATCAGAGCCGTAGGTTATAAAACTTAAGAGGGGAGAACCTTAGGCTATAACCTTGGTAATAGTAGAAGAAGTCAAAAGTGAATGAATTCAAATATAGTTCTTAAGTAATGTAGTGAGGAGACTCATTGCAAGAAGATTTAAAAGATGAAAAGTAACCTTAAATAAATTAAATGTGATTTATGCTTATAATATTTTGTGTTATGTACTAATCAACATGTTATGTGTTATTGCAGATCTCAATCGATAGATCTATGTGTAGGGATATACATATGGTAAGCGAGGAGTCAGTGAACATGATTGAGCCAATACCAATGCCAGTTGAGGAGGTACCGATGGTGAATATAAAAGAGTTAGAGTCAGAGGAGGAGTATCCGTCTGAGGACTTCAAGAATCTAGGGTTGGCATCATACTTTGATGTGGTGGCAAATGAGGATGATGACATGGAGGTAGCATCGTTTAATACGGTGATACCAGCACTAGAGCCAACACTACCAGAGGTAGTGAGGGCATTGTATCTGACGGTGCTTGACTGGAATGTGCAACTGCGCACTGATGTGCAGAATCTGAGGGAGGAGGTTAATGACCTCCATGAGGCAAAGGAGTATGTAGCAATAA
This sequence comes from Panax quinquefolius, assembly GCA_020205615.1. NCBI lineage: Eukaryota > Viridiplantae > Streptophyta > Magnoliopsida > Apiales > Araliaceae > Panax > Panax quinquefolius. The sequence continues at coordinate 187,283 of JAINUW010000081.1, read as the reverse complement.
ATTTTGAGTTAGATCATTATGAGAAAGTGCTCATGAGAGATAAGGCTAGAGACTATAAGCACGAGGCCGATGAGCTTCATAAGGAATTAAGGGAGAAGAACCAGAAGATAGCTCGGATGTCTTACATCCATAAGAGTGCTCATGAGATTTCAAGCTAAAAATTGTTTGTTATTCGATTGAGGCGGGGCAGAATCGTCACACTATCTGTCGAGATATTGTGGCAATTCTTGTGAACGAGAAGCATGAGAATGTCATTAGGCAGTGCTAGTAGTAGTAGAGGAAGTATAGATATGTAACTACTGTATATCTATGTAGTGACGTAAAACCCTTTTTTGTATAATCAAAGGGTAGTCTTTTGTAAATCCTATCTTTTGTAAACCAATCGTGGGATAGAAATGCAATAGCTATGACTATGGAACAAGAATGTAAATAGTTTTAACTATGAAGAATCATATTAATATAACAAGGTTTTTATTAAATGTGCTTGATGTTAGTATGTGTTATTGTTTGATGAATAATAACCAAGTAAAAGAAAGGAATAAACTTAATTTATTTAAATAGAAAAATGCTGCTAATGAGAAGACAGTGTAATCAGGAAGTTGAATCACGTAAAGAGAATAATCAAGAGGGTCAGAACAACCCTATGCAAGAGTTTGTTAATTTATTAACGGCTGCATTTAATAGAACTGGGGGTAATGTACCAGTAGTTCCTTGGGTAATATGTGCTACTATTTTCAAGGAGTTTAAGAGTGTGGGTCTTCTAGAGTTCAAGGGAACTATGGACCCGATCGTGGCCCAAACGTGGGAAAAAGAGATCGAAAAGGCGTTTGTGATTATAAATGTCGGTGAGGAGCAAAAAACTTCTTTTGTTGCTTACATGATGAAGGGAGAGGCTAACTACAGGGAGGAAAACCAAAGTAGGGCTAGAGAGGGAGTAGTGACATGAGAAAAGTTCAAAAAACTTTTCTTTGAAAAATATTTTCCTACTAGGATGCATAGTAGGATGGAGATTAAGTTCTTAGAACTTAAACAAGGGGACATGACGGTTCTGGAATACGCGGCCACCAGGTGGATACTGAGGTGAGAAAGGCGCGAAGATTTGAGCAAGGCTTGAAGCCTTGGCTCTATAATAGAATATCGATGTTTCGGAGCAAAAAGTTTGGGACCATATTGGAAAAGGCTACAATTGTCGAGGGTGGAAACAAGGCTTTAAGCCAATACCACAAGGATAAGAAAAATAAGAGTTTTGGAGGGGTAAAGACTGAGGGAGCTAGCGGCAGAGGAAGTGATCTAAAGAGGAAGGGTTTTAACTCTGGGAATACTGAAGCAAAACAAGGAGATCCTAAGAGAATGATCGAAGCTTTTTAGACGTGTGGGAAGGCTCATTTAGGAGTCTGTCTCAAGAGAAAGTTAGTTTTTAAGTTGTGGGCATGAGGGCCATATTTTTCCTAACTATCCTAACCCTAAAAAAATCATGGTTATTTTGTGTGTGGGTCAACTGACCACATGACGAGGAACTATCCTAAGAAAGGGTCAGAGGGTAGTAAGGGTACTAGTAGTGGGAAATTAGCTATTACTGCACCAACACCACTGAGTAGACCTCAGCGGATGTAGTGGCAAGTATTATCCCAGTCAATGAAATAAATACTTGTGTGTTATTTGATTCAGGTGCTGCTTGTTCGTTTATAGTATGTGAATTTGCTAGACTTTTAGGATTATTCCCACAAAACTTGCAATACCTTTGAATATTAAGGTATCGAGCGAAGAAACAATCCCGGTTGAACATATTCATAGGAATTATTGCGTAGAGATAAGAGGTAAAAAATTATCGGTAGATTTAATACCGATAAAGTTAAGAGAATTCCATATAATTCTCGAGATGGATTGGTTGTTTAAACATGGGATGATTATTGATTTCCAGAGGAAGAGTGTAAATCGTAGGATTTTAAAGAAGCCCAAAGTAGTGTTCTACGGTAGTAAATCACTGGGATGCTCTTGTTGTCTGACCATGATGACACAAGCTAGAAAATTATTGAAGAAAGAATGTGTAGGATATCTGTGTCATGTTGTTGATACCCAGAGAGTGGTAGCATCATTGGAATAGATACCTTGTGAAATAATTCGCGAATGTATTTCCAGCTTAGTTACTAAGTCTTTCGCCAGATAGGGAGGTCAAATTTGTGATCGATGTGGTACCAAAAGTGTCATCAGTTTCTAGGACACAATATTGGATGGCGCCTGTGACGCCCCCAAATTCGAGTTACCTAACTCCAGGTCTGGTGCTCACGATCCATCGTACAAATAACATCTAACTATCCATTTATTTATGAATATCATTAAACATACCACTAGATAACATAATTAATACAATATCCCAGGTTGTCTAACCTTAACATAACATACACACCTTCAGTTATACAAAAAGGCTTACATAATAACATGATAACTAAAGTCATAATAACTACTCCTGAATTTTATCCTTGCCCTTGTCTTTCTCAGCCCTTTCTGCTACTTCGTCATTAGCTGAAATGTTATATTTAAGCAAGGGTGAGCAACGAGTTTGCTTCGCAAGTTTAAAGCATACAATAAGAAATATGAATCAAGGATATTAGAGTCTAGATTCGGTAAGAATTCAATAATACTCAACGGATTTTGAAGTAGCTGAACAACTCATTTATCAATAACAAGACTTTATCAAATTTCATGATAAACAACAATTCAATGTTGGAAGAGTAAAACTATTACGAAGTTTTAATAATATTCAATTGATTAACAAGAGATAATAACACTACAATAACAAAGTGGGATATTCCCATATTTTATGATGAGTGATCACAGTGGGATCATGAACGTCTTGAGGCATTATCAATATTCAATACTGAATTATCCCATAATTATAAATTAGCTATAAAACTAAACTATAACCCTTTACAAGTACCGGAGCGGCCAACCCCTTATACCCAATATTATGTCAAGCTCGCGCAACGGTCGTATATCCGACCACAAGGTTCCATTTTTATATAAAGGTTGATCATCTCAGTCTTACATCAAGAATTCGTATCACAATAATATAATTGGATTTAAAGAAATGTTATGATTTCAACATCTAATATCTATCTCTATCTAGCCGAAATAATTTGCATTGATCTTTCAATAACAATTGAGTACTTCAAACAGTAGAATGTATCAAGTTTCAACAAATATTCGTCTCGCCAAAACAATTAGCTAAGACCTACCTCAAAAACTTTTCAATAATAGGCAAAAATTAATTGCCCTATTTGTAATCAACACTTCTATTTATAGATATGAATAACCTGTAAGGTTTTGTGAAAATTAAAGTAGCAATTAAATTGCAAAATTAGCGGAAGCAAAGTAAAATCAGATTTTAAAATTTTTCACAAACCAATTAGCCGTATCATACTTTACGCATATTATTAATTACAACGAAGGAAAAGAAGTTATGGAATCATACCCTTGTAGATACGAGCTTCCACAGGTACGAGTTCACCTCCTACTTCTGCGCGATCTCCTTGAATCTCCGGGTAGATTCCTTCCTTTGATCAATGTTAGCCTGTGACAACCCGAGAAATTAGACAATTTATTAAAATCTTAAAGGATTGATTTAAGGTCAAATAATAGACCTAGACAGAAAATAAGTGTATGCGTTTGATATTTTTGGGATGGAATTTTGAGGATTTCAAAATTCTGTGTAGGATTTTGGAGAATTATTCAGGATTAAGTATATATGTGTATATGTTATGTGGATATGGTATTATATGTGTTCAGAATATGTGGTTAAGGGTCAAGGGTTGACCAGATAAATTTTATCAGTGTCAAACCCTAATATTATTGACGAATGTCAACGTTCAGTTAGAAAACCCTAGCAATGGATAAGAAACCCTAGAAACCGATTTTGAAACCCTAATTTCAGTTCCGGGAATTCGAAACCCTAATTTGGGAAATCAAAGGCTAAATATAATGGCTTAAGTGTTTTTGTGTAGGGATAACCCTAATTGCTAAATTAGGAAGCCTAATGTTTTGTATAAAACCCTAAGGGATTAAAAGTTATGTGTATAATGAATATGAATATTATGTATTTGTTTATTTGTTTATTATATAAACAAATAAAAGAAACTAGGATAATCTAATTATATATTATGAATGAAAAATTGAATAACTTAAAGGTTATGGTATGGGAGAATATTATTATTTATATATATATATACTAATTCTAAGAGATTTATTTTATACATCTCAATTAATTAATTTTAAAACCTAATTATAGCAAGTCTAATTGGGTTAAGAAATTAGGTGTATGTAAGTAAGGATTTAAATTATAATTGTGTACATGAAAACCCTAATTAAATAATTAGGGAGTAATAATATTAAAAGTATTGAACTATGTAAATTTCATGGCCCAAGAAATTAAATTTAAAGTCCAAAAGATTATTTATGGAAAGCCCAAAACATCAATTATAATGGCCCAAAGAATTAATTTGTAGCCCAATAAGAGAAAGGGTACTTTAGACATTTTGTATAATAGATATTTCACAACTTAGCCATGTATCAATTTATTTATGAAGTCACATTAATTAATAATCTCCCATATATCTATGTAATGATTAAGGAGAGTGAGAAAGCTAGAGTGGGGTAATATTTATGGGATAGTTGTGAAAAGACTAAATTGCCCTTCAAATTATAGTGGAAATGACCAAAATACCCTTAGTAGGTGCGAAATTATAAAAATACCCTTTCATCTTATCTTTTACTAAAAGATAAGACTAAATCTTGTGAGTCATCAAAGGAAAGATTTGAGCACATGTGATTTATTTTCAAAGATTTGGCAAGATTTAGTAAGGATAGGAAAGAGAAAGATGAGATATTGCTAAGATTTTGCTAGGATATTGTAGATATACATATGTTATATCTAAACATTTAGAGGACTATAAATAGCACCTCCCTCACTACCTAGCAAAAGTTAATTCATTCTATCTTCTAAGGTTTCCAAAAAAACTTAATAAAATAGAAAGAGAGAGGATAGTGTTGGTTCGGCAGCCCCTTGATGGAAGAAGGAAGAGAAGTTTCCATGCCTCCAAGCTCCATAATCACTCTTGGAAGGAGAGGAAGAAAAGTCATCAAAACAAAAGGTTTAAAAGTTCTCCTATTTCAAAACTCTAGTTAGTTAATATGATTTATTGTGATGGTTTTTGTTAAAATAAAGATCTATGTTTCTTGAACTCTAAAACCATAGATCTGCAAGTTCTAGTGTGTTTTATGAGTAGATCTAACCATTTTTCGTAGTGAAAAGCTTAAACAAGAAAAAGGAAAGAAAACTAATTTTCTAAAGTGTGAAAACTAGTAAACTGCTGACCTAAAAAGGAAAATTCGGAATTAGCTAGGATGTTCAGAAAATTCTGTGCATTTGGTAAGTTATACTACACTCAATAAGCTTTCTATAGACTCCGGAACGGACTAAATCCGACATCGGAGGAGAGAGTTATGACATTTCAAACTAATAGTGTCAAAACTGTCCAACAAGTGCGGTGCAGTCCACTTGAACGGAATTTTCTGGGCTGATATGTTTGGAATCTGGAAACACATCAGTAGGGAAGAGTTTTAGTCCTAGAAGTTAGCTTCGCGTGGGCTTAAGAATCGGCTAAAAATGTTTTAAAACGAAAAGGTTATGACTGTTTTAGCGAAAGAGGGTAAATCTGGGAAAAAGATGAAAACTGTTGCGAGTGGACATTTTTGGGGTCTGTTTTAGGCTTCCTAAGAGGTCTGAAATTACTGGGTTATATTTTTTAAAAATACTTTGGTGTACTATGTATAACATATCCAAAGTTGGGAATTTTCTGATAAACGAGCAAGGGGTGAGAAAATCGCAAAGTGGGCTACTCGCTAAGTATTGCAAAGAGCGGCTTGTTGGGCAGCGATTCAAAGAGCACTTTCAAGAAACATCGGCGCTTTGATCTGCGGTTGGTCAAGAAACCATTTTTTGAACCCTGTTTCGAATGATTTCTGTTGTTCGTTTTTGCGGTTAGAAATTTTCTAAAAATACTATGACATGCCCAAAATCTCACTCTTATATGATTCACGATTTGAGAATTAAAAATCTGCAAAGGAGCATGTCAGAACTTAAAAACGAGCGAACGCCGTGCGTCGGCTCGTCGAGCGATTTTGACGTTCGACGATTCGAATCGCGTTCTGGTAAAATAATAAGTATTAATAAATCTAATAAAGTCCTGCGGGACGAGATTTGGCTATAAATGATATTTTACGCCAATAAACTTCTTTTCAGGCATAAATAAAGTAATAAAAATATGTAATAAATATAAATTACATATTTAAGTGAAATAAAAACTACAATTGCCTATAAAATTATATTATGTTATTTTTAATGACTTTTGATATTTTGTAATGAGATTCATTAATAAATTAATATTAATGGTGATTAATTTATTTATTTATTTAATAAATATATAAATAAATTATGGAAAATTAGAAATAATGCTTTGAAAATCATATAAAAATGATTTAAGGGTTAGAAAAATATTTTAAATATAACTTTCAATATTTTGTCATGAAAATATTAATATTTTAATATTAATATCAATTATCGTGATAATGAATTTAGTTGCTTAAAAATCATATAAATATGATTTTAAAGTATTAAAAATCTTGTGTGATATTATAAATATATTATAATATTATGTTATGATTTTCATTAATATTTGGTATTAAATAAATATTAATAATAAAGTAATTATGTGGTATTTATATTATATAAATATGATATTAGTGATTGAAAAATCATGATAAATGATAATAATTATCTGAAAATTGTTACAAGCCTATGATTAATGTTTTGACTGATAATAAATTATCTAAGATAATTGTTAAGCATTCAGGCAGAGTTTAATTAAACTTAGACTCGAGAAAAGTTCGACTAGACGGTCAGGATGTTAGAATTGTACCGAACTCAACTCGGACTGCAATAGTTTGACTTGAGGCTAGGTGTTATGTGTTGTATAGACTGATAGGGTTATGTGTTATGTGTTTAGGTTATTTTTAAATACTGTGAAGATATTATTCTAACTTAGAAATACATATTATTAATAATAGGTCTTCGATTAAAGCTTATTAAATTGCATAAGTGAATCAATCTGCTTCGAGCAAGTTTTACTTAACTCTACTAAGAGTTGTTTCATTCAAATATGCTTATGGTTAATCATTGCTGATTGCCATGGATAATTGTGCTCTATACATATTGCATGTATAAGTCAGGTATGAAAGGCTGATCACCTTCATTACCAGTTAGTCCAGATATATTTGTTCATATTCAATACTTGTTCAGTCAAAAGTTTGTTCGTGCTAGTTCTCAATTATATTGATGAATTATAGCCAACTTATTATTCAGACTCTTTCAATCATGATATATCCTTAAATTGTATTTAAACTTGCTGGGCAACTTTCATGCTCACTCTTGCTATATCATGATAAACATTGCAGATAAGGCAAATGCGTTCGGATACAGGAAAAGGTTAATGCCAAGTTCAGCTTGGGATAAAATGTGCAGCTAATTTGTAATAGTATAGTTTGATAATAATGTTAGGTGTTAGATAGTTTATGAATTGTGTATAAGTTAAGGTTACTCAATTTTGGGGAAATAGTGTGTAGTGTATTGTATAAACAATTTATGTTTATATCTTCCGCAATAGTAATAGAATGATTGAACCGAATTCGTGGTGATTTGGGCCCCGAATTCGGGGCTCCCACAGTTGGTATCAAAGCTGTTGGTTATGAAGCTTAGGTAGGAATACCTGAGACCAATAACCGCAGTGATTAGGATAATATCTAACTTTGGATAGAGTTAGTTGATCGATAAGATTCAAAGACTTAATCTCTGCATGAAGTTTGTTAAGACACGAGTTCCCTAACTCGATAATAAAGTTAAACAATGAGTGGTGAATAGATCGAGTCTAAAAGACTGAAAGTACAGGGATAGGAGATCGTAAAACAAAACGATCAAGACATAGAAATAAATCGTAATGTATACGATGAGATCACTCCATGATCTGATAAGATTATAATATGGGAAAAGAATCAATCTGATGATTGGAAAGTTTACAGCAAGATTGCTGTGTGAATTGGTACAGATTCAGAAAAGGATTATGAATACGATGAAATTCGTATTGAGAAGGGAGTTAAGATTAGGTGGAGATTTCAATTGAGGACTCATGTCAGCAGCTGAGTTGTATGATTCCTTGTATGGGCGGGGAATTGTACTTGGTGTAATAACTACTTAGTTTCTGGTACTGATAATAATTGAAATGTTTGTGTCGTGTTATTTGCTATATGCATGTTAAGAGGGTGATTCCTTTCTCATGTGTATAACAGATAGATAGGTCATAGGTAGAGAATATAGGGTTAAGTACGAGTTCTTAAAACTCATACTTATGTAACATTCTTGACTCATAGTTATATGAAATGTTTAGATCCCCTCAGCGAATGGACGCCAAAGGTCTAACTAGGGTAAGTTCTTAAACTCATATGATTGTGGCAAGTTTATGAACTCATAAGTGTGGTTTGACGAACTGGGTATAGTTGTGTGTGAATGGAGAATTGAGGATTATAGGAATAGATAGATTTTTAAGCAAATGATTATTAGTGGAGACATAAGTTTTCCAAAATTCCTAGCTATGCTAGACTTCAAAATTTTGACATCAAGCTAAATACGCACTATGTGCTTTTTTTAAATAAAATAATAATAAAATATAGACTCGTAATCATTTTTGAAACGGTTTAAAGTACAGTCTATGCTACTTATTTCGGCTGGGTGCAAATGATTTGAAATATCAAAATATATTTTATTTATCACTCATGTACCATGTAACCTGGTGCAAAGATGATAAAAAGGTGATGGAGTTGTAAATACAGGAATACTTAGTGTGAATTTGATCTAAAATCGTTATTCCATTATTGTATGATGTGTTATGACGAAGTCATACAATGACGGCATCCTCAAACGAACTGTTAATACAGTACGACATCATGACGTCATTCTCAAAAATGTTTTCAAAATTTTAATTTGCCAACGGGGTTTGGCTACACCTAAATAATTCGATTGAATTGAATTATTGATGTGAGTCTACGCTATTCAATTCAGCTAGACTAATGTTTATGAAAACTAAGTGTTCATTGAAAGAAATTTCCCGAACCAAATTATTTTGGTGCGAAATCCTATGATAAGACTGAGGTGAACTATGTTGTTTGGATAAATAATCCAATCAAGTAGCGTAAATATTCGCTAGACATGATTAATACGTTATGCATGACGCACTAATCACCCAAAGTACTAGCAACGGTAGTTTACCTTCTTTGTGATTGTAAACATACCAAGTAATGTATTGTTTTGCGGTATGAATACCGTTAAAACTATGTGTTCATGGTCTATATGATCCCTCAGCACAATTTGAAAACTTTTACTCTTGTGAGTGGTGTATTGGGTAGTATGTGATGATGTGTGAATGGTGTAAGCTGTATGGTGTAAGGTGTAATGTGAATTTTGGGGACGAAATTCTTAGAAGAAGGGGTGAATGTGACAACCCGAGAAATTAGACAATTTATTAAAATCTTAAAGGATTGATTTAAGGTCAAATAATAGACCTGAGCGGTAAAATAAGTGTATCGTTTGATATTTTTGGGATGGAATTTTGAGGATTTCAAAATTACATGTAGGATTTTGGAGAATTATTCAGGATTAAGTATATATGTGTATATGTTCTGTGGATATGGTATTATATGTGTTCAGAATATGTGGTTAAGGGTCAAGGGTTGACTAGATAAATTTTATCAGTGTCAAACCCTAATATTATTGACGAATGTCAACGTTCAGTTAGAAAACCCTAGCAATTGATAAGAAACCCTAGAAACCGGTTCTGAAACCCTAATTTCAGGTTCGGGAATTCGAAACCCTAATTTGGGAAATCAAAGGCTAAATATAATGGCTTAAGTGTTTTGTGTAGGGATAACCCTAATTGGTACCAAAAGCGTCATCGGTTTCTGGGACACAATATTGGATGGCACCTATGAAGCCCCCAAATCCGAGTTACCTAACTCTGGGTCTGGTGCTCACGATCCATCATACAAATAACATCTAACTACCTATTTATTTATGAATATCATTAAACATACCACTAGATAACATAATTAATACAATATCCCAGGTTGTTTAACCTTAACATAACATACACACCTTCAGTTATACAAAAAGGCTTACATAATAACATGATAACTAAAGTCATAATAACAACTCCTGAATTTTATCCTTGCCCTTGTCTTTCTCAGCCCTTTCTGCTACTTCGTCATTAGCTGAAATGTTATATTTAAGCAAGGGTGAGCAACGAGTTTGCTTCGCAAGTTTAAAGCACACAATAAGAAATATGAATCAAGGATATTAGAGTCTAGATTCGGTAAGAATTCAATAATACTCAACGGATTTTGAAGTAGCTGAACAACTCATTTATCAATAACAAGACTTTATCAAATTTCATGATAAACAACAATTCAATGTTGGAAGAGTAAAACTATTACGAAGTTTTAATAATATTCAATTGATTAACAAGAGATAATAACACTACTGATAACAAAGTGGGATATTCCCATATTTTATGATGAGTGATCACGATGGGATCATGAGCGTCTTGAGGCATTATCAATATTCAATCTTTGAATTATCCCATAATTATAAATTAGCTATAAAACTAAACTATAACCCTTTACAAGTACCTAGAGCGTGACAACCCTTATACCCAATATTATGTCAAGCTCACATGAATGGTCGATATCCGACCACAAGGTTCCATTTTATATAAAAGGTTGTTCATCTCAGTCTGACATCAAGAATTCGTATCACAACAATATAATTGGATTTAAAGAAATACTATGATTTCAACATCTAATATCTATCTCTATCTAGCCAAAATAATTTGCATTGATCTTTCAATAACAATTGAGTACTTCAAACACTAGAACGTATCAAGTTTCAACAAATATTCGTCTCGCCAAAACAATTAGCTAAGACCTACCTCAAAAACTGTTCAATAATAGGCAAAAATTAATTGCCCTATTTGTAATCAACACTTCTATTTATAGATATGAATAACCTGTAAGGTTTTTTGAAAATTAAAGTAGCAATTAAATTGCAAAATTAGCTGAAGCAAAGTAAAATCAGATTTTAAAATTTTTCACAAACCAATTAGCCGTATCATACTTTTTCGCATATTATTAATTAAAACGAAGAACAAGAAGTTATGGAATCATACCCTTGTAGATATGAGCTTCCACAGGTACGAGTTCACCTCCTACTTCTGCGCGATCTCCTTGAATCTCCGGGTAGATTCCTTCCTTTGATCAATGTTAGCCACCCAAGTGTATGGCCTCTAGAGATGATCCACCAAGAAAGAATAATTTTCAAGAAGAATGGTGTATTGGCTCAAACCCTAGTTTTTTCTATCTCTATAGAAAAAGGGGGCGTACTCTCCAACAATTGGAATCATGTATATTTTGATATCTGATATAAGACTCCTCTTATAAAGATATCAGGTAACCCTATTTAATTAAAATAAAGTATTATTTATTTAGTTAAACTCCTTTAATTAATTGGGCTCCCTACTCTTATTCGGGATAATTAATTAAACTCTTTTAACTAATTTTCCCTCCTAATCCTATTAGGAATAAATGAGAGTACTTATATTAAATTAATTCCTAAACTCTTTTAGAAATTAAAATAATAATAATTTAATAATATTAATACGAATCCTCTTATTAATTTATATTCAATATTTGTAAAATATTAAATAATAAATATTAAGCTATTTAATTTATTCTATCACCATAGATTAAATTAAATATACTTAACATATTATTACGATTATGCCATTAACTTCTTAAATAATTATTCTTTCTTTTATGGTGTGACCCTTTAGGTTCTCCATATTAAACTGGTAATTGTGAATAAATCAATTAGAACAATTCTAATCTTATTTAAATAAATAAATTAAACTATTAATTTATTTAAATAAATTATATTTATTCTACAATAGGGATAAGCCTCCCTAGCGATCAACGACTTTCCAGATAATATAGATTTCAACATTAATCATAAAAGAACATTTGAGTAAATAGTTACCGTACAATTCAATCCTTCCACCATACAATGTCCCAATTAAATATAAGACATGGAATTACTGTCAAGTCTTATTTTATTCAATTATATGTATTTCGATTCCTAAATACACAACTCCTATTGAATGCAAATTAGAAACTACTTTCTAATTTCATTCCACCTTGGCCAAAGATTCCTAGGTTGACATTTATCGAATCACATGGGACATTTCTCTTCTTTTACTAGAATGGTAGATTCTTTATTGATCATTCATTATCTCCATATATAACTTATTACACCCAAGCATACCCTTTGATATACCCTAAGGGTCTTAAGGAATAAGTCAAAGTGCAATTCATTATATATAAGATACTATGATTATCTCAAGTCTAAGGATCATTTGTACTACTATCACTACAGGAATTCCTATTGATAGGCAAGTAAAACTCCATTAGGTATTCCTTAGCGAGTCACATTCAGTGAACTTATTCTCTAATAAGCACCTACATACTTACTTTAGTGTCTCCACACAAATGATCATGAGACTAATCATCCTTATCCAATGAACAAGCAACGTATGTACCAATCTATTCGGATTCACTAATTCCCTTTTTAGTAATCCATTGATTGGGAACATTTTAGTTTTAAGCTATCTAAGAATGTAGATCTCATTAGAATGATCTCATCATGATTCTAAAAGCATTGCTTAAAACTATGGGGTTATTACATATCATTAAACAGCACCATGTAGATAATTAAATGCCTTTAATAAATAATTCTTTTATAAATAAATAAATAAAATTGATTATAAAGTATATGATTTATCATCATACATGATTGGCTTGTATGCATACTACTTTCAATCTCCCACTTGCACTAAAGCTAATCATCGTGGTATCTCATACCCATCTTCTCTAAGTGACGATCGAACTGCTGTTGTGTTAACGCTTTAGTAAATGGATTTACAATATTGTCTTGAGAGTGCATACGCTCTAGGGTGACGTCTCCTCTTTCAATGATCTCTATGATCAAATGAAACCGCCGCAACACGTGTTTGGATTTCTGATGAGACCTGGGTTCCTTAGCCTGCGTAACAGCTCCGGTGTTGTCACAAAATAAAGGTACTAGTCCTGTAATGCTAGGAACCACACCAAGTTCGGTAATGAACTTCTTCATCTAAACAGATTCTTTTGCAGCTTCACTTGCAGCTATTTACTCTGCCTCTGTCACTGAATCATCAACTATTTGCTGTTTGGAACTCTTCCAACTCACTGCGCCACCGTGAGTTGGAAGAGTTCCAAACAGATTTACTGTCATCTTGGTTCATTTGAAAACTTGAGTCTGTGAAGCCCTCTAGTTTCAATTCAGATCCACCGTAGACAAGAAATACATCCTTAGTTCTTCTTAAGTACTTTAGGATATTTTTCACTGCCATCCAGTGCTCTTATCCTGAATTCGATTGATTTCTTCTTGTTACACTAAGTGCATGAGCGACATCCGGTTTAGTACATATCATATCGTACATGATAGATCCTATTGCTGAAGCATAAGGAATCTTACTCATACGGTCTCTCTCCTCAGGTGTCTTTGGGGCCTGTTTCTTGGAGAGATTTATTCCATAGCTCATCGACATTAGACCTCTTTAGGAATCTTCTATGCTAAACCTCTTTAACATCGAGTCAATGTACGTTACTTGGGATGAGCCAAACATCCTTTTAGATCTATCTCTAAAGATTTTTATCCCCAAAATATAGGATGCTTCTCCCAAGTCCTTCATGGAGAAGTGTTTAGATAACCAGATTTTAATTGATTGTAGCATAGAAATATCATTCCCTATCAGTAATATATCATTAACATATAATACGAGGAATGAAACAGCGCTCCCACTAACCTTCTTGTACACATATGGGTCATCATCATTTTTGATAAAATCAAACTCTTTGATTGTCTCATCAAAACGGATGTTCTACCTACAAGAAGCTTGCTTCAATCCATAAATGGATCGTTATAGCTTACAGACTTGATTTGTTCCAACCTTTGAAACAAATCCCTCTGGCTGTGTCATATACACATCCTCCTCAAGTTTCCCATTGAGGAAGGTCGTTTTCACGTCCATCTACCATATTTCTTAGTCGTGGTAAGCTGCACTCGCAAACAAAATCCTAGTCAACTCCTTGTAAACCTGTTGCGACCAGTCGGGCCTTATAGGTCTCTATCTTGCCCTCTAATCAAGTCTTTCTTTTAAAGACCCATTTACACCCAATAGGCTTAATGCCTTCAGGTGGTGAAACCAAAGTCCATACTTGGTTTTCATATATGGAGTCCATCTCGGATTTCATGGCTTGTTGCCACTTCTCTAAGTCTTTATTACTCATAACCTGTTTGTAATTCAATGGATCATCATCATCTATGATGCGTACCTCATCGTCATCCTCTATGACAAGTCCATATCTATCAGGTATCTTTGGTACTCTTCCAGATTTATGAATAGGGTGTGGTACAGAAGGAATCTCTACTTGGACAGGTTCATCCATTTGATCTGTAGTGGTTTGTAGTTCTTGAATTTCTTCAAGATCTATTTTCCTCCCACTGGCCCCTTCAAGGATAAACTCGTTTTCCAAGAAGGCAGCATGTTTGGAAACAAACACCTTTTGTTCAGTAGGATTGTAAAAATAATATCCTAAACTTTCTTTAGGATATCCCACAAAAGTACTTATTAGATCTTGTCCCAAGCTTATCATTCTGAAACCTTTTCACATAAGCTGGACATCCCCAAATCTTAATATTCTTAAGACTAGGTTTCCTCCCTGTCCACATCTCATATGGAGTCTTAGGGACGGATTTCAAGGGAACCTTATTTAGTAGATATGAAGCCGCTTCTAGGGCATATCCCCAGAATGACACCGAAAGATCGGTAAAACTCATCATGGAACGAACCATGTCCAACAGTGTTTGATTTCTCCTTTCAGATATATCATTCAGCTGTGGCATCCCTAGTGGAGTCCATTGTGAGATTATACCATTTTCTTTGAGATAATTGAGAAACTCACTGCTTAAGTATTCACCTCCTCGATCTGATCAAAGAATCTTAGTACTTTTTCCAGTTTGTTTCTCTACTTCATTTCTGAACTCTTTGAACTTTTCAAATGATTCAGATTTGCATTTCATTACATACACATATTCAAATCTTGAGTGATCGTAAGTGAATGTAATAAAATAAGAATACCCTCCCCGTGCATTCGTTGTTATAGGTCCACATACATCTGTGTGTACCAACGCTAACAACTCTGTAACTCTTTCTCCTTTTCCACTAAAAGGAGATTTAGTCATTTTTCCCATGAGACAAGATTCACAAGTTGGATATGATTCATAATCTGATAGCTCTAGGAGCCCATCTTTATGCAACTTAGATAATCTTGTTTCATTAATATGACTGAGTTTACAGTGCCACATGAAGGTATAATTTACATCATCTCTTTTCCTTTTCTTAGTTTATTCAACTTGAAATATATTTTCATGAAAGTTAAGAATGTAAAGTCCATTTCGTAAATTACCAACACTATATAAAACATTATTATTATAAATAGAACAACTATTGCTCTTTATTATAATATTAAAACCATCCATATCCAATACAGATATTGAAATAATGTTTCTAATAAGTGACGGAACAAAATAACAATTATTTAAACTAATGGACTTGCCCGTAGGCAGTGCTAAACATTAAGTCCCTACAGCTAATGCAGCAACCTTTGCTCCATTTCCCACTCGTAGGACGACCTCATCCTTACTCAGCTTTCTACTTCTGATCAGTCCCTGCATATTATTACATTTGTGAGAACCATAGCCGGTATCCAATACCCAAGTAGAAGATTGACTTTCAGAAAAATTAATTTCAATCATAAACAAACCTTGATTAGGATTCGAAGCTTCTCCAAGATTTTTTTTTCTTTTGTTCTGCAAGATAATCCTTGCAGTTCCTCTTCCAGTGACCCGGCTTATTGCAATGGAATCAAATTCCTTTGCTAGCTGGATTAGGTTTCTTTTGATCCTTTACTTTCGCCTTTCCCTTAGCCTTCTTCGATTTCTTCTTTTTAGAAGATACCTTGGGCCTCTTCCTTTCCTTGGAAGAATCATCCACTAGTAAGACATAGTTCTTCTTGGATGGGAAGTGACCTTCAGCAGTTTTCAACATGTTAAGTAACTCAGGCAAGCTGACGTCCAACTTATTCATGTGAAAATTCACAACAAATTGTGGGAAGGTGTCAGGGAGTGACTGAAAGATCAAATCTTGATTCAACTCCCCATCCATGACGAACCCAAGCTGTCCACTACGTTCAATCAAATTGATCAACTTTAGGACATGAGTCTCAACAGTAGTGCCCTCAGTCATCCGAGATCGGAAGAGCTCCTTAGATATTTCATATCTAGCAGTCCTACTTTTCTCACCATACAGTTCTTGCAGGTGCAACATTATAGTAGGAGCATCCATGGTTTCATATTGACGCTGAAGCTCGTTACTCATGGATGCGAGTATGATGCACTAAGCCACAGATGCATCATCTTGCCACTGTTTAAAAGTAGCAATCTCTTCCTCGGAGGATGTCTTTGCAACTTTTGCAGGTACGGGCGAATTTAGGACATAAGAAATCTTTTCAGCAGTGAGAACAATTCTAAGATTCATTAACTAGTTCGTGTAATTCGGTCCGGTTAGTTTGTTAGCATCAAGTATGCTAGGCAGTGAAATTAGTGAATGTGACATTTTCAAAATTCTGTATTTAAAAAGATAATATTTTAGCAGACATTTATTTAATTAATTATCAAAATAAATTAGGTCTTATTTTATATGGGTATCTCCCACTATTTTTTTCAAACTATATTATCCTCATGAATATAGTTCGGCAATATCTAATTAAAGATTTGCTAATGAGAATAAGGATCCCATTTCAAATGTATATAGCCTTGTGTGTGCACAACAAACTATATATAAATAAATAGGTAGACAACTCTTGTCAATTACATCATTATATAACTCCTTATATTTTGCCTCTTAAATCATAATGATCAAGTGTGTGCACATCCAAACTAAAATGATTTAAGTTAAGTCATACCCAGCATTTCCATATAAGTGAAGAGAAAGCTACAGCCCTTGTGTGTGCACAACAAAGCGATAATGTTCAATTCCTTATAAACATCAAATGTAATTAAAATAACATCTCAAATATTTAATACTTTCCTTGTGTGTGCACAACAAACTCATATTAAATATTTAATACTCTATTACTTTTATCATGCTGGAATATATAAAAACTTTGAGGGATTTATTATTATTTAGTCTCATCTTGTTTAGCGCGCATTATATATAAAATACGCGCCATATTATTAAACATGTGAAGCATGTTTGCATAATATATAATATATATAATACTAGCATGCACATATAGAATACAATATTCTACCCAGATTGATTATGGACTTTTATTCTAGTTTGGTTCACTAGAGCCATCAAGTGAACCAAATGGTCAAACCCTAGGGTGCAAGAATAAATATTTAAATATAACTA
Source organism: Panax quinquefolius (assembly GCA_020205615.1). Taxonomy (NCBI): domain Eukaryota; kingdom Viridiplantae; phylum Streptophyta; class Magnoliopsida; order Apiales; family Araliaceae; genus Panax; species Panax quinquefolius. The sequence goes on along the minus strand of JAINUW010000081.1, from coordinate 169,554 downwards.
TTACATTTAAACCTGGGCTCCATTATAAACGGGTCTTCGAGCGCTCCTTGCTCTTTGATCTCCGGTTCTTCAAAAAAATTCTAACTAATCCTATTACATAAACTATTTAATTTAAATAGAAACCTTTATCAGCGGTCAAGGGGAAGTACATAGGTGAGAGATAAAATTTACATCAAGAAAAAAATCAGAAAAGACGAGGTACGCAGTTCCCATTTAATAAAACACATTCATTCAAACATCCAACCAAACTAAATCCAATCACATTGGTCAATAGTCCATAATCAATCCCATTTAATATCATACATATCACCATATGTATCAATAAATAAAATCATTCCATATATATATATATATATATATATATATATATATGAATATCATTTAATGGGCAATTTTATGTTGCATGAAATCCAATTTCAAGATTAAAATAAACTCTTTATTTAATTATAAAATTATTAAAATAATATATATATATATATATATATATATATATATATATATATATATAAACCAAAACTTATATATATAAGTTATAGATTACCTTTAACTTATGATCCTGTTGCTTGAGTTATTCATATATATTTAACTTATGATTCACAAATCATTTGAATTGAATGACCGTAACCATATGGTTACTTTTAATATATATATATATATATATATATATATATATATATATATATATATATATATATATATATATATATACTAACTTAACCAAGTTATAATATTAATATATATAAACGTAATCATGCAACAGTTCACAATTTTGAAAAACCGTGATTTCGCAATAGTTCGCGATTAACAAGCTTTCACGATTTTTATTTTTTTTCATAAAATAATAATTTTATACAATAAATTATGCCCAATAATAAATACATACCCATACATATATGGAATCAAAACAGTTAATAATTCGCATAAAATTTGGCTCTGATACCACTGTAAGGTTTTGTGAAAATTAATGTAGCAATTAAATTGCAAAATTAGCGGAAGCAAAGTAAAATTAGATTTTAAAATTTTTCACAAACCAATTACCCGGATCATACTTTATGCATATTATTAATTAAAACGAAGAACAAGAAGTTATGGAATCATACCATTTAGAGATACGAAGTCACGATTGTGAGTGCGAGTTCACCTCCTACTTCTTCGCGATATCCTTGAATCTCCGGGTAGATTCCTTCCTTTGATCAATGTTAGCCACCCAAGTGTATGGCCTCTAGAGGTGATCCACCAATAAAGAATAATTTTCAAGAAGAAGGGTGTATTGGCTCAAACCTTAGTTTTTTCTATCTCTATAGAAAAAGAGGGCGTACTCTCCAATAATTGAAATCACGTATATTTTGATATCTGATATAAGACTCCTCTTATAAAGATATCAGGTAACCCTATTTAATTAAAATAAGGTATTATTTAATTAAACTCCTTTAATTAATTGGTCTCCCTAATCTTATTAGAGATAATTAATTAAACTCCTTTAACTAATTTTCTCTCCTAATCCTATTAGAAATAAATGAGAGTACTTATATTAAATTAATTCCTAAACTCTTTTGGAAATTAAACTAATAATAATTGTAATAATATTAATAAGACTCCTCTTATTAATTTATATTTAATATTTCTAAAATATTAAATAATAAATATTAAGCTATTTAATTTATTCTATCACCATAAATTAAATTAAATATACTTAACATATTATTACGATTATGCCATTAACTTCTTAAATAATTATTCTTCCTTTTATGGTGTGACCCTTTAGGTTCTCTATATTAAACTGGTTGTGAAAAAATCAATTAGAATAATTCTAATCTTATTTAAATAAATAAATTAAACTATTAATTTATTTAAATAAATAATATTTATTCTACAATAGGGATAAGCCTCCCTAGCGATCAATGACTTTCCTGATAATATAGATTTTAACATTAATCATAAAAGAACCTTTGAGTAAATAGTTACCATAAAATTCAATCCTTCCACCATACAATGTCTCAATTAAATATAAGACACGAAATTACTGTCAAGTCTTATTTTATTCAATTATATGTATTTCGATTCCTAAATGCACAACTCCTAATCAATATAAATTAGAATCTACTTTCTAATTTCATTCCACTTTGGCCAAGGATTCGTGGGTTGTCATTTATCGAATCACATATGACATTTCTCTTCTTTTACTAGAAGTGATAGATTCTTTATTGATCATTCATTATCTCCATATATAACTTATTACACCTAGGCATACCCTTTGATATACATACCATAAGGGTCTTAAGGAATAAGTCAAAGTGAAATTCATTATATATAAGATACTATGATGATCTCAAGCCTAAAGATCATTTGTACAACTATTACTACAGGAATTCCTATTGACAGGCAAGTAAAACTCCATTAGGTATTCCTTAGCGAGTCACATTCAGTGAACTTATTCTCTAATAAGCACCTACATACTTGCTTTAGTGTCTCCACACAAATGATCATGAGATCAATCATCCTTATCCAATGAGCAAGCAACGTATGTACCAATCTATTCAGATTCACTAATCCCTTTTTTAGTAATCCATTGATTGGGAACATTTTAGTTTTAAGCTATCTAAGAATTTAGATCTCATTAGCATGATCTCATCATGATTCTAAAAACATTGCTTTAAACTATGGGTTTATTACATATCATTAAAACAGCGCCATGTAGATAATTAAATGTCTTTAATAAATAATTCTTTTATAAATAAATAAATAAGATTGATTACAAAGTATATGCTTTATCATCATACATGATTGGCTTGTATGCATACTACTTTCATAACTAATAATAGTTATTCACCCGTCACGCTTTTGAAATTTAAAGCTAGATTTAAGTTAGTGGATTTGCACTAATTGCGAATGATCAATAATAATTTTAGATGTGGTGTAATCAGCAATAATTACCCACTTCACATGATAATAATTCAAATTTAAGTCAAAGAAATTACAATACATACGAATATTCAATAATAATCAATAATTATCTACTGACATGTTTGAAAAGTAATAACTCAAGTTTGAGTTAAGAAACTTTCCTTCATCGTGGACTACTACTACACAATATAACTTAGCTGCGTTTGAAAGACCTATAATCAATAATATCGGTCTCCCAATTAGCGTAACATTTCACAACACATAACACTCTCATTTAAAGCCACTATATCATTTAGACACGTAATCATGTACTCATAACAATGTTTATAACCTATACAAACACTTATTAGGTCTAACTAGTTCAGTCTGGTTGGACTTCAGTCTTAATTCAAAGTCTTAACTGTTATATCCGACAATTAACGAGTTTATTTTCAATAAAATTCAATTCTGTAGCTTCAATATTATTTTAGATAATTAATATATCCCTTATAATATTTTTCGAAAGCTTATAATAATTTTCAAATAATTATTATCTTTTATAATAATTTTTCAAACAACGATATCATTTTTAAATGATTTAAATCTTTGAATAATCACATTATCATTAATATTAAAATAATATTAAAATATTAATGAAATCCTTGTCAAAATATTAAAGTTATTTATAATAACTCAAAATATTTTTAAAACACTAATATTCCCCTTAAATGATTTTTAAAATATTTAAAATCATTTTTAACTAATTACCATTAATATTTAAATTGTAATATATTTTCATCAAAATATTAAATGTGACAACCATGAAAATCGGATTGTCCAGAATTTAAGATTTAAAGAATTAGTTATTAATAAAGGAATTTTTATTAATAATATGTTGTGCTATATGTTTATTAATCGTTCTAGAACCTAGGATGATTAGAATGCGAGAGGATTTTGGCTACGAGCTAGACTGAACGAATAAGAATTTTCAAGACAAAAATAAATTTTTTCCAGGAACAAAAATATTTCTGGGAAAAAAGACGAAATAAGCACTATTCACCCGACGAAACCCTAAGGGTTAGGGTTTGAATAACCTAAGCCTTTCCGAGAGTTCGGTATGTCGAAATGACATTCTGTCTAAAGATTTGACGATAATATATCAAAAAAAGTTAAGTAAGCCGATAAATTTTTTTCTCAAAAAACGTGCAGAAATCGTACGAAATAAAAATGACGAAAAGTACTGTTATGTACTTTTCATTCGTTTAACTACATTAAAAGAAAACGTGAAGGAAAATGCTTAACGTCGAAACATGTTTTTCAGTTTTTCAAAGATCCAAAGAATACGTAAAAGTTAATCGGTAAAGGAAATACGAAATATCCAAAAATATTTGGATTTCGAGAATCGCAGATTTTTAATCGCGTATTAGGACCGAATTCATGAGAAGCGGAAGCACGAAGCTTCCAAGGGAAGCTTCGTGAGTAGTAAGGAGGTGGAATAGTAAGGAGGTGTGAATAGTAATTTATGGGCGAAATGATTATTTTGCACCTAGCTTTGAAAATCTATAAAAGGAAGCTTATTTTTCATTTGTTGGTGATTTTGAAAATCACCAAAATTTGAGAGAGAGAGAGAGAGGGTTCAGATGAGGAAGAAGAGGAAAAGGAGGAGAAAAAGCTTGCTCGTGTGCAAACTTTGTCCGACAGAAGGAGATTAAAGGAGAAAGGTAATCCGAAACCTTGTCTCATATAAATTTTCTTTAAGTTTTATATGTTTAAATCATAGCTTAATGAGAATAAGAAGTAAAAGATGTTAGGAATGATTTCATATGGTTAAAATCATGAGAAAATTAAGAAATAAGAATTAGAAATTTATTTTATAAATTTCTTAAGGAAGTATAAGATTCGTAATGAATTTGAGCAATCCGAATGAATCATATGAATGATTCAATGAAATAAGTAAGGAATGGTGTTTTTTAACATCGAATTCCAAGAAAAAGTGAAATCATAATCAAAATATCGATTAAAAATAAAGAACGAACGAAGAACGCGAAGAACACGCGAAGAACGTTGTTGATGGAAAAATTTAAAACCATTATAGTATAATTGTTGTTGATGGACAAGTTTAAAACCATCGCGTATAAGTTACTTGCTTATTGCTTGGTTAGGAACGGTAGAAACATTCATGAAGAACGGATTAAACTTAGCTATAACGAAGTTATGGCGAAAATTTCGTAAAAGACAAACGAGAATTAGAAAGTTAATAAATGGACCCAAACATGTGGGGTTTCATAAGAATGTAAGAGAACGTAGAAAACATGAGTCATGGACTCAAGAACGAACGAGTTCCGAGATCAGATGACCGAATTACGGACGAACAAACGAAGAACGTTAATAACATAAAATGAACAAAGGACGAAGATTAAACCAGTCGAATGGCATGTTAATGGATTCAAAATGAAGTTATGTCCAAGGGGAATTGAAGTACATAAGATAAGGAAGAGAATGGCTTTGGAATGACCTCGTTCTGAGTTATAACAAATAAGTTATGGGATCGGGAAATAAGCATCTCAAAACGATTAAACACTTAGAATTTTTTTTTAAGAGTTAGGGCTTAGCGCCGCAGCGCCAACCATGCTTTGTAAGGTGGCGCTGTAGCGTGAGACCGGGAAGTTGAGCACTGCAAACTCGTTCTGTAGCGCGAGCTATAGCAAGGAGGGTGGCGCCAGAAGGTGGCGGCCAAATGGCAATATGGTGATTGCGGTGCCAAAGATAGTGAAAGGAAACCGTGACAAGATCGATCGTCGCGGTATAAAGCCTAGTGATGAGCTTTTAACTGCTCAAATCCTAGGGGAAGGGTAACAAAAGATAATGAATGTGTAGTTCATGTAATGTAACACTTAATCAAAGTGAATTAAACCTTTATTAAAGGTTAAACGAAAAGATTAAATGAGATTAAAAGACAAAGAATGTAAACGCGGGTTACGGAACCGATATCCGGGAACCGTGGTCGCGATAAACGAACGTGGAGGATTGCTATGATTGTGATTCCTTAGATGTTGAGTGACGAGGGTAATGAATAATATTTTGATGTTATATTGTGGTAATGAGAGATAAGTGTAAAGCGTATAGACGTTGTCAATGCAACGTTGTTGCGATGAACGATCGGTCTTATCATACAATGAACGATATGGCTTCGACATTAAGAATGAGTAATGAACATGGGGTTCATGTAATGGATAACGAAAGTATTAAGTAAGATATGAATTATCAAGAAAGCCGTAATGAACGGTAATAAGATTAATGAAAGCCGAATGTGAGTCGGATAAAGAATGAATCCTGAGGTATGGCATTTAGTCGCCAGAAAGCCATAAGGAATAAGAAGTTCACTTAACGAACATTATAGTTTAATGGTTCGGATAAGTTAAGATAAATTTCGGTTGTGGTGCAATAGTATATTTGATGGTTGACATATGGTAGCTGGGCTAAACAATTCCTTCAGAGAGCAAAGGTATATACGAAACCGACAACCGATCTAACTCACTGTGATGGCAGTGTAGATGAGACAGGAACTTGTTTGTAGAAAACCACTTAGAGTACCATATGGACTACTAGTAGAAACGCGATTTGTGCTAAGTCCTAGAGATATAAAAAGAAGATAAGAACGCAAATCATCAAAGATGATGAACGTATTGAGTAAGACATCTCCGTATGTCATGAAGCCGCAAACCGATAATGAAAATTGGTCGCGTAAACTTAGGTTGCAAGAACGCGAACCCTAAGAAGTAAACCAATGCGTAAGTCAAGTATATCACTAATTGGTGTATGTGTTATTTCCTTATGTGTTTTATAGGGATTAGAATGAGCAGTTCAGTGTAAGTTGTAGCTGTACATAAGGTAAGTTTCCTAACTTCATTCATATTACAAATGAATGTTAGTTTCTTAAACTTCTCATATGTTAGTTTCTATGTGCAAATGTGCGATATTTGTACATGGTGGTAGAACGTATGAGACCTTGTGCCATAATTTGAACACTTCGGTATGAGACCTTGGTGTTTCTTTCGACCGGGACCCACTGATTCATCACATACAACATTCTCATATGGACCATATGTCATTTCGGATTATAAAGCTCTATTTGGCTACTGTTATCTATAAAGTATGGAATGAACGCAATAGACGAGCCCATGGTGAAACCCCCCGTGCTGCTACTACTCTTACTCAAGATTGTGTTAGGACTGTTAAATGCAAATTGTATTCAGTTAAAAATTTTAGTTCTTATATTGTAAAATTTCCCAATCTTAGATGTTGGCAATTATAGCCTTGGATATAGCAAGTGCATCATTGGCCTGTCTCTGATGTGGTTGCTATATTTCTCTCGTGGGGTATGCCCCTAGATATGTTTTTTTCTTTGTTTTATAATACTCACAATTTAGCAAAAAAAAATTGTGTATGAAAAAGGTAGAAGAATGGAAGTATTTCAAAGTGAATGTGACTAATGTTTTAAAATGTTAGGAATCAGATTTATTTCTATTATTCAAGCTGCTTCATAACCTTTGTTCGGTTATCGAAGTTCTAAAGGAATGTTGGAATTCTTGAAATTTTTTGTTCAACTGTTATGACTTTTTGGGCAATTAAATGCTCACACTTGCTTTAAGTGAAAAACATTTTCAGCGTACGAGTAAAAGAACCTAAGGATCCCGTAAAGATCAAGCTGGCCGGTATCCAGAAGAAGTGTCATTCATTAAATGAATGAGCGTGAAGATCAAGCGAAGACTTGTAATGTAGAATGATCAAATTAAACTATAGACTAGTTTGATGAACTGTTATGTATCCTTAGTGGTGGATGAAAGTCACTCGTGTAAGATGTAAAGAATAATATAATTATCATTATTTGTAATGAATGAGGTTATAAGGTATTAGAACCTGGGAATTGAGAATGTATGTTGTTATATTTAACTATATAATGATGTATGTTTGGAAAGGAGTGGGACCGTGACGTATGGAATCCGGGTGTGAAGATAGACCGAATTTCGGGGCGTTACAGAGTGGTATCAGAGCTGATATGTTATAAATCTTAGGTATGAGTACCTAAGACTATAATCGTGGAGAGAATGATAAGAAGATCATTGAGTTAAACGATTAAGGAAGAAGATCACCACGTGATCATAGTGAATCGTAATAACAGATGATCTATTAAACGATGAATGATTTATAGCTAATGCTATTGTAAGACCCCAACTTTTATGGAAAAAGAATAATTTTCTCGAAATATATTTTTGAATATTATGGTATGGATTTGATATAATGTTATAGTTGTGGGTAATATTTATAAATTTTGCAAAGTAAGCAATCGGTTATATAATATTCGATTGGTCGGGGAATATTCGTTTTAATAGGAAATATTCGTACGACAGCATAATCATTGGTGGACTCTACAACGAAAGTATTGTCGTAGTTAGAAAATGACAGAATTATCGTTTTATAAAAATAACGGCGAAAGTGTTACCGTTAAAACTGTTAAACTACCCGGTAGTAAAAGCACAGTAATACGCGTGGTTGCATAGTAGCACACGGTATTGATTATTGATGCTTACGTGAGAAGTCACTCAGTTATACTAAATTATCGCTACAGTACTTGTTGCATCATATCTCTCATATTATTGATTCAATTATTGTCACAGTATCATCTGCATAATATGTTATATTATTAAATCAATAATTGAGACGACAAAGTTATTCATATTATTAAATTGCAATATTTACAATGTCTAGAAGTTCTGTCAAGGAGAGGTTTAGTCATCTAATTGCGCGCCAATAAGGAGAAATCCTTATCAAAAAGCCCCCTCTTAACTGGGAACGACCTGGTTGTTAAATATTGTGCGTTATAATATTAATGATGAATAAGTTCGTGTTGATTAAAGATGAAATTGATAGTTCCATTGTGTTAGAATTATTAGTGTTAGTGAAAATTGACATTTATTTCGATAATAATTGATGTCTGGGTGTTATATTGACCAATCGGGTAATTAACCAGATAAATGAGCAATTAATTGCTATTGATTCACATGATTATAACTATTTGTTCACATGTGTGTACTATTGATTCACATTCTTGTACTATTAGGGGAGTTGGTGCAACATTGATAATACTTGCATGACTAAGTTAAAAATGGAGGTATAGATGGAGGTACTATACTGTAATTCATATTTTCACATGATTATAACTATTGATTCACATGATTGAACTATTGATTCACATTATTTACTATTAGGGGAATTAGGGGAGGTGGTACAAGTTTGATAATACTTGTAGGACTAAATTAAAAATGAAGAAAAAGAGGAAGGTATTATACTGTAATATTTTGAGCCCCAAAACGTGCAATTATCGAAACTATATTTTCCTATAAATATAAGCTCATTCTTCCTTCATTTCTCACCAATTCACAAAAACTATAGAGAAATTATTATAGAGAGAAATTATAGAGAGAAAGAAGAAGAAAAGTCAGCATACATGGTGAAATTCTTCTGTTATTCCATTCTTTATTATTCTGTTAGAATAACCTGCCTGTTCGGTCTATCGCATGCCTGGTGAATTATGTTGCTATTCCATTCTTTATTATTCTGTTGGAATATCATGTCTGTGCGGATTACGAATGACCTGGTTCCATTCTTTATTATTTTGTTGGAATATCCTGTATGTGCGGATTACGCATGACACAGTTCCATTCTTTATTATTCGTTGGAAAAACACATGCATGCGATTCCTATCGAATGCATGGTGAATTCTTCATTATTCCATTCTTTATTATTACTGTTGGAATAACTTTTGTCATGTGGATTACCACATGCATGGTGAATGATCCTTCGTATTCATTCCTTATTAAATTGTGGAAATGATCTCTGATATCGTGGATTACTGCATGGCGAAAAAAATCCATTTGCAGTTTCATATATTCTATTATACTTATTTGGTTAAAGTTTTTGCTTCTATACTCCATGAAATTAGTGGAATATCCTTGATATTTGCACTTCATCCAGTATCTTTTCATGGAAATATTCTTCTGAGCATTCTTGAATTTTACTCCACAAAGAAGTATCATGTTCACAATTTGGACGTTATTGATTTCTGGATAAATTAAAATTATAAATCTTTAAAATTTATCCTTGAACTTGTTTTATTGAATTATTATGTCATTGTCATCATCCTCATGCTTATATTGTGATAAAAGTCATCTTTAGCTTACGTGCATAGATGGACTTGGTATGATTATGACCAGGGATTATTCGGTATAATCATGACCGTAATGTGACGAATGATGTGGTAAAAGTCCTCATTGGTCTGTAATTCATTGATGGACAGTTGTTGGTGTGATTATGACCAGGGATTATTCGGTATAGTCATGACCATTGATGATTACATGAATATCCTTGGCCGTGATGCAGGGATGATTCGATTTTATTTATTATGTTGAGTCTCAGCGATAAAGTTGATGAAAAACTTTTTAAATCATAGAAGATAGTATATTTTATGCTCTACTTGACTCTTTTAATGGATTGCTTGTTCCGCTACAGTTAAACTTGTTGTCTATTATATTCTATCAGTTTAACATTGTTGAAGGCTAATGATAATTTATTCTGCATTATCTTAGTCATAATATTTTTTACTTTGGGCTAGTTGAGCTCACCTTTTCTTTCACCGTTCTCTTGTGAAATGAGAACGTGGCGGGACTAGTCGGGGAACGGAGTGGTCCAAATGATAGCATTAGTAGTCCTCACTATTCTGTTAAATAGTGTGACAATAATTGTAATGAGGACTCCATTGAGTGTGGATATTATCTAGATGACAATATTCTTATTAAAACTCTTAGATTATGTTTTTGTCGTATTTTACACGACTGTTGTATAATTAAGTTGTATTTTAATTTTGTACCATGTATTTGGCGACTCAAGATGGGTGATGTATACCTGTTTTGGGGGCGTCACAGTTGGTATCAAAGCTTAGGGATATGATCCCTGGCTGAGATGTGAGACTAGAACTAGGAGGGGAGAGACGTGGAATTCCTTTGCTAGTATAACCTACCTAAGTTTATTTGGTATTTAATTGGTCGGTCAGAGTATAGGGATAATATTTGATATGTTAATTAACCCTTGTTTTGTGACAGTATTTAAAAATAGCATCCGAAAATGTTTAGATAAGCAATGAAGCACATGAGACCGTTGAGTCACCACAGATTAATACCCAGGATAATGTGCAACAGGAGGACAATAATCCTCAGGTAAACAACAACAATCAAATGATGAACGATGAGATGTGTTCAGAGGTTTTATGCAATTCATGCAACATCAGGCGAGGGCGGCTCCTGTCCAAAATACAGGTAAAAAACACTGACAACTCTCGGACGGTCACCGCTAAGCAGTTCAAGGAGCTGGGACCACCAAAGTTTTTTGGAGAGCCAAAACCACTTAAGGCGGAGACGTGGATAAAACAGATCAACAAGATATTTGATGTCTTGGGATGCTCCGAGGAGCAAAAGGTTCCCTTTGCCACCTTCATGTTACGAGCAGAGGCAGATTACTGGTGGGAATCTGTAAAGCATACTCAACCTGCCGCACTCAAAATGTCTCAGGAGAAGTTCCAAGAGCTGTTCATCGACAAGTACTTTCCTGAAAGTATTTGTCACATGAAGGAGGTAGATTTCATCAAGCTTGAGCAAAACAATATGACCGTGGCGCAGTATGAAGGTAAGTTTGCCGAGTTGTCTCGGTTTGCATCCCACTTGGTTGATAATGAGGAGAGAATGACGTTGATGTTTCTAAGAGGTTTGAAACCCGAGATACGTCAATACCTAATTTCTCACAAGCTGTGTTTGTATTCAGATGTTGTGAATAGGGCTCAGTTATTGGAGCGCGATAATGAGTCAACCCAACCAAGAGAGACCAGCCGACAAGTCGATAATACCAGTGGTAGTAGTCATCAAAGCGGTGACAACAAGTGTGGAGGGAATCAACATGCCAAAAATGGTAATCACTTCGGTGGTAATCATGGTCATGATAATAAGAGTGGACATTTCAAGAAGAGGAGATTCAACAATGATGGAAAGACGTCAGCACCAACACCTGTTATTAAGGAAGGAGAACGACCACCGGTCGTATGTTACAAATGTAGAGGGGAAGGACACATCAATCCAAACTGCGCGATGCACTCCAAAGCATGTTATAATTGTGGAAAAGAAGGTCACCTAGACCAATTTTGTCGTGCACCAAAGTCAAGTCCAGCTTGGATGGAGGCATCAAAGGGTGTCCCAGACAAGACAAAATCGGTAGTTCAAGGGAGAGCGTTTGTCGTAACCTCCCAAAAAGCGAGGAATCCGAACGAGGTGATCACGGGTAAGCTAATCATAAACTCTAGTGAAGTTTATACTTTATTTGATACCGGTTCTACCCATTCTTTCATTTCTCCTACTTGCGCTCAATGTTTAAATTTGACTCCGGAGAAATTAGACTTTGACTTATCTGTTGAAACTCCGTTGGGAGAAACCTTCATTACATCCACTGTTTATAAGTCTTGTTTGATTCAAATCGGTAACCGCACGTTACCTGTCGATCTTATTTCTTTGAAAATACATTTGATGTGATTTTAGGGATTGATTGGTTAACTACTCATTATGTTAAAATCGATTGTTTTCGTAAGGTTGTTAGCTTTCATATTCCTAACCAACCTATTATACGAATTCAAGCAACCAAACCACTAAAGTCAATCACTGTCATATCAAGTCATAAATCTATTCGTTTATTGAAAAATGGATGTCAAGCTTTCTTAGCCCATGTCACGGATTTAAATAAAAATACGTCAGATTTGAAGGATATTTCTATTGTTAATAAATTTCCTGACGTATTCCCTGAAGAACTTCCTGGCCTACCCCTAGAGCATAAAATTGAATTTTGTATCGACCTTGAATCCGGTACAAAATCCATTTCCAAAGCCCCACATCGAATAGCTCCTATTGAACTTCAAGAGTTAAAAACCCAACTACAGGAATTGTTAGACATCGGTTTCATTCGTCCTAGTACGTCTCCTTGGGGTGCTTCTATTCTATTCGTGAAGAAGAAAGATGGAAGTATGCGACTTTGTATTGATTATCGGGAGTTGAATCATGTCACCATCAAAAATAGGTACCCGTTGCCTCGCATTGATGACCTGTTTGACCAATTGCAAGGAGCCAAATTCTTTTCAAAGATTTATCTTCGTTCTGGATATCATCAGTTGAAGATTAAAAATGATGACATTCCAAAGACTACTTTCAGAACTCGGTACGGACATTATGATTTCCTAGTCATGTCTTTTGGATTGACTAATGCTCCTGCTGCCTTCATGGACATGATGAACCGAGTATTCAAGGAATATTTGGATCACTTTGTGGTCGTCTTTATTGATGACATCCTTATATACTCCAAAACCCGTGAAGACTATGAGCAACACTTGAGGCTGATACTTCAAAAGCTTCGTGAAAACAAGCTTTATGCCAAGTTGATGAAATATGAGTTCTGGCTTGAGAAAGTTGCATTCCTTGGGCACGTGATATCAAATCATAGAATATCTGTTGACCCGGCAAAGATTGAAGCAATTCAAAGCTAGGAGCAACCAAAGTCAGTGACCGAAGTACGTAGCTTTCTCGGATTAGCTGGTTATTATCGGAGATTCGTGGAAGGATTTTCACGAATCGCTATTCCATTAACTCAGCTGACTCGAAAAGATACAAAATTCAGTTGGAGAATGTGATAAGAGTTTTCAAGAACTCAAGAGGAGACTCATTTCAGCACCTGTTCTGACAATACCATCTGGCTCGGAGGGATTTGTCATCTACAGTGATGTTTCGGGCAAAGGGTTAGGATGTGTTCTCATGCAATATGGGAAAGTCATAGTCTATGCCTCACGATAACTCAAAGAATATGAGAGGAATTATCCTACTCATGATCTAGAGTTGGCAACAGTCGTTTTTGCGCTTAAGATTTGGAGGCATTACCTGTATGGAGAGAAGGTGGAGATCTATACGGATCATAAAAGCCTCAAATATTTCTTCACTCAAAAGGAACTCAACATGAAACAACGACGATGGCTTGAGCTATTGAAAGATTATGATCATATTATCCAATACCATCCTGGAAAAGCGAACGTAGTAGCTGACGCATTGAGTAGAAGATCATATGTGGGCACGAGTGAAATATTGTCAACGCAAAGGCCCATTTTGTATGACTTAGAAATGATGAAAATAGAGTTAAAGACTCTAGGGACCCATGTGATGATGGAAAATATACGAGTGGAACCGACTTTAATCGATAAAGTTAAAGCTGCTCAAGCTATAGACCTGGAGCTGATGCGTATGAGGAAGAAAGTGCAAGAAGGTGCTATTCCGGAAGCAAGAATCGATGAAGAAGGAATACTTTGAGTCAACTCCAGACTTTGTGTTCCTAACGATTCTGACTTGAAGTATAAAATCATGATGGAGGCGCGCACAACACACCGTTTGCAATCCATCTTGGGAGTACCAAAATGTATCGTGAACTTCAACATACATTTTGGTGGAGCAATATGAAGAGAGAGAGATAGCGGGGTTTATCTCAAGGTGTCTAACTTGTCAAGGAGTCAAGGCGGAGCATCAAGTGCCAAAAGGTCCATTGTAACCACTTGAAATTTCATAATGGAAGTGGGAGCACATTACCATGGATTTTGTTACTAGTCTTCCCAAGATTTCTCAAGGCATAGATGTGATTTGGGTCATTGTTGATAGATTGACCAAGTCTGCTCATTTCTTCACCTCAATCGAAAACTTATACACTTGAACATCTTGCTAGTATGTACATAAATGTCGATTGCAAGATTGCATGGTATGCCAATGATCCATAGTTTAACGATCGAGACCCAAGATTCACTTCAAAGATTTTGGATTAGTTTGAAAAAAGCTATGGACACCTCGATTCAATGGCCCATTTTTAATCCTCGATTTAGTATGTCTCGCATATCATCCTCAAAGACCCAAGATTCGAATGGGTATTTTGTTCGAAAAGGGTAGTTATTCAAATTTTTGAAGATTTATTAAGACTCTATGTCCTTGACTTCAAGAGAAGTTGGGACAAGTTCTTACCATTAGTGGAGTTTTCCTACAACAATAGTTATCAAGCAAGTATTGACATGGCTCCATTTGAGGTGTTGTATGGAAGAAAGTGTCGTTCTCCAGTATGCTGGGATGAGGTGGTTGAAGCAATGTTGTTGGGATCGGATTTGGTACGTATGACTACGAAAAAGATTCAAATGATCCGACAACGTATAAAAACCTAACAAGATCGACAAAAGAGTTATGATGATCTTCATCGAAAGGACGTGGAATTCAATATTGGAGATCATGTGTTGTTACGTGTTGCTCCATTGAACAGAGTTATGAGATTTGGAAAGAGACGAAAGCTCAATCCTCAATTCATTGGCCCATTTATAATCCTCGATCGAGTAAGAACTGTGGTCTATAGACTCGCCTTACCGCCAAGTATGTCTCATGTTCATAACGTTTTTCACATATCTATGTTACGTAAATATGTAAAAGACCCGAACCACATTATTGAATTAGAACCAGACGAGATAGAGGAAGATTTAACGTATGAAGAGTTACCTATTAAAATCTTGGATAAGAAGGATAATATTCTACGCTCCAAGGTTATACCTCAAGTCAAAGTTTTGTGGAGAAACCACGATGTAGAAGAAATGACCTGGGAGTTAGAATCTGAGATGAAGTCAAGATATCCTCACCTCTTTGATATACCAGGTACGTACCCTAATTTCGAGGATGAAATTTTATAAGAAGGGAAGGTTGTAAAACCCCAACTTTTATGAATAAAGAATAATTTTCTCAAAATATATTTTTGAATATTATGGTGTGGATTTGATATAATATTATAGTTGTGGGTAATATTTATAAATTTTGCAAAGTAAGCAAGTGGTTATATAATATTATTCGATTGGTTTGGAATATTCGTTTTAATGACGACACAAATCATTGGTGGACCCCTACAACAAAAGTATTGTCGTAGTTAAGAAAACGGTAATTATCATTTTATAAAAATAACGGCGAAAGTGTTACCGTTAAAACTATTGAACTACCCAAAGAGTAAAAAATACGCGTGGTTGCATAGTAGCACACGGTATTGATTATTGATGCTTACGTGATAAGAGTCACTCGCTTATACTCAATTATTGCTACAAAGATGGTTGTTGCATCATATCTCTCATATTATTGATTCAATTATTGTCATAGTATCATCTGCATAATATGTTATATTATTAAATCAATAATTGAGACGACAAAGTTATTCATATTATAAAATTGCAATATTTACAATGTCTAGAAGTTACACGAGGAGAGGTTTGGTCATCTAATTGCTTGGCGCTAATAAGGAGAAATCCTTATCAGAAAGCCCCCTCTTTCCTGCGAACGACCTGGTTGTTAAATATTGTGAGTTATAATATTAATGATGAATAAGTTCGTGTTGATTAAAGATAAAATTGATAGTTCCATTGTGTTGGAATTATTAGTGTTAGTGAAAATTGACATTTATTTCAATAATAATTGATGTCTGGAGGTTATATTGACTAATCGGGTAATTAACCAGATAAATGAGCAATTAATTGCTATTGATTCACATGATTATAACTATTTGTTCACATGTGTGTACTATTGATTCACATTCTTGTACTATTAAAGGAGTTGGTGGAAAATTGATAATACTTGCATGACTAAGTTAAAAATGGAGGTATAGATGGAGGTACTATACTGTAATTCATATTTTCAAATGATTATAACTATTAATTCACATGATTGAACTATTGATTCACATTATTTACAATTAGTGGAGGTGGTGCAAGTTTGATAATACTTGCAGGACTAAATTAAAAATGAAGAAAAAGAGGAAGGTATTATACTGTAATATTTCGAGCCCCAAAACGTGCAATTATTGAAACTATATTTTCCTATAAATAGAAGCTCATTCTTCCTTCATTTTTCACCAATTCACAAAAGCTATAGAGCAATTATTATAGAGAGACATTATAGAGAGAAAGAAGAAGCGAAGTCTGCTACCTCACTATTCCAAAGATCCCGCTTTTTTCTAAGGTAAGGGTATTATTCTTTCGTATTCATGAAGAGAGTTATTTTCTTTCAATACTCGTAAGGGTTGTTATTTCATTCTTTATTATTCTCGTTGAATAACATGTCTACATGCGTATCGCATATATGGTAAAATTCTTCATTATTCCGTTCTTTATTATTACATTGGAATAACTCATGCATGCGATCTATCGCATGCACGGTGAATTCATTGTTATTCCATTCTTTATTATTTTGTTGGAATAACTTTGTCTGCATGCGGATTACACATGACACGGTTCCATTCTTTATTATTCTGCTGAATATCCTCAGATGTATGCGATTACGCGTGACTTCGGTTCCATTCTTTATTATTCTATTGGAATAACTTGTCTGTGCGGTCTATCGCATGCATGTTGAATTCTTCTGTTATTCCATTCTTTATTATTCTGTTGGAATAACCTGTCTATGTGGATTACTACATGCATGGTGAATGATCATTCATATTTATTCCTTATTAAATTATGGAAATGATTTATCTACGTGGATTACCGCATGGCGGGCGAAAATTCATTTACAGTTTTAGATATTCTATTATTATACTCAGTTGGTTAAAGTTTTGGCTTCTATACTCCATGAAATTAGTGGAATATCCTTGATATTTGCGCTTCATCCAGTATCTTTTCATGGAAATATTCTTCTGAGCATTCTTGAATTTTACTCCACAAAGAAGTATAATGTTCACAATTTGGACATTATTGATTTCTGGATAAATTAAAATTATAAATCTTTAAAATTTATCCTTGAACTTGTTTTATTGAATTATTATGTCATTGTCATCATCCTCATGCTTATATTGTGATGAAAGTCATCTTTGGCTTACGTGCATAGATGGACTTGGTATGATTATGACCAGGGATAATTCGGTATAATCATGACCATAATGTGACGAATGATGTGGTAAAAGTCCTCATTGGCACATGTAGTTCATTGATGGACGATTGTTGGTGTGATTATGACCAGAGATTATTCTTTATAGTCATGACCATTGATGATTACATGAATATCCTTGGCCGTGATGTGATGCGAGGATGATTCGATTTTATTTATTATCTTTGAGTCTCAAATGATAAAGTTGATGAAAAAATTTTTAAATCATAGAAGATAGTAGATTTTATGCTCTACTTGACTCTTCTAATGGATTGCTTGTTCCGCTACAGTTAAACTTGTTGTATATTATATTCTATCAGTTTAACATTGTTGAAGGCTAATGATAATTTATTCTGCATTATCTTAGTCATAATATTTTTTACTGGGCTAGTTGAGCTCACCTTTTCTTTCACTGTTCTCTTCAGGAAATGAGAACGTAGCCGGGACTAGTCGGGGAACGGAGTGGTCCAAATGATAGCATTAGTAGTCCTCACTATTCTGTTAAATAGTGTGACAATAATTGTAATGAGGACTCCATTGAGTGTGGATATTGTCTAGATGACAATATTCTTATTAAAACTCTTAGATTATGTTTTTGTCGTATTTTACACGACTGTTGTATAATTAAGTTGTATTTAAATTTTGTACCATGTATTTGGTGACTCAAGATGGGTGATGTATACCTGTTTTGGGGGTGTCACAACTATAAATGAATGGTACTACGAAGTAGTATGGGAAGAAGAACTCAGATTGAGTTGTGAAGGATAGCTTACGAATTAAAGAAAATTTGTACTAAGTAAAGAGAAAATTAGAAGTTGTAATATTTCAATTGAGGACTCATGTGATAGCTGAGTTGTATGAACCTTTGTTATAGGCAGAGGTTTGTGCTTTGGTGTAACAACTACTTAGCTTATTACAGTGATAATCATTGGAATATTTGGTCGCGCTATCAATATGTATATGACAAAAAGGTGAATCTTTTCTCATGTATATGTGTGATTGGTAGAGAATTTTAAGATTAGGTGCGAGTTCCTGAAACTCATACTTATGGTAAGTTCGTGACTCATAATAATATGGTATATTTTTTAACTTCTCAGCGAATGGGGATGCCTATGGTTTAACTGGGATAAGTTCTTAAACTCGTATTATTTTGGAAAGTTCATGAACTCATAATTTGTGGTAAGTTGATGGAAGTAAGGTATAGGGATGTTTAGACTGAAAGCGTGTTTCAGTGTACTTAGCATTGAAGGTGCTAGAGAAGATTAAGTATTGTCGCAAGTAAGACAATGAAGGAAGATGGAAAATAGGATATTCCAAGTCATCTAGCTATGCTAGATTTCGAAGTTTCTTGAAATCGTGCTTATGTGTGCACGTTTTGAAAACAAAAGATTTTGTTCAACTTTTGGAACCAATGGATTTTAAAATAACTATCATGGTATGTCTATGCTAATTGTTTCGGCTAGACAGAAATTGATTTGAAATATCAAAATGAATTTTATATCATCAGTGCATTTGATGCAAAGATGGTAAAATGATGGAGTTGTTAATGCAATTGAACCTAGTGTTGGATGTGATCTTAGGATCAACAACCCACTATGGTATGATGTATAATGACAAAGTCATAAACTAACGAAGTGCTCAACGTACTGTGAAAAGTACGGTATCATGACATCATAAAACATTTTGATGTATTGCGAAAGGAATTTAAAGGGTAGTCGATGTCAATTGATTTGACTATACGAATATTTCAAGTTGATATCCAATTTATTAGTATGGTGTACATTACTTGATTTGGCTAAGACAAATTGTATGTCATGTTTAAAAGAAAATCGAGCTTTCTTTGGAGAAGTTGTGCCAAACCAAATTGCTTTGGTACAGAATCTAATGATCAAGTCTGAGGTGAACACACCCTGAAATGGGGTTATACGATGGGTTGATCGCCTACGTATGAAAGAGGTAGTTTACCTTCTGGGTGATTTTAAACTGACCGTGAAAGAAGGGTTACGGCGACATGCTGTTAAACCTAGTAAGAGTTCATGGTCAATTTGACCCCTCAACAAAAGTATGAAATGTTTTAAAGGAATTCTTATATTCCTTCGTTGTTCATTCTACTTCATAATTCTTGATAAGTTATGAAGGTGATGGAATGTTTGAAAGATAAGAAGTTCTTTGAAGAGAAGTTGAGAAGAAGGGTAGGTTAAAATTTTGAGGACGAAATTATGTGAAGAAGGGGTGAATGTGATGACCCGGGTATGGGTGTGGTTTTAGAAATTCCGAGGACGAAATTTTTATAATGGAGGAAGAATGTGACAACCCGAAAAATCGGATTATCCAGAATTTAAGATTTAAAGAATTCGTTATTAATAAAAGGAATTTATATTAATAGAACGAATAAGAATTTTCAAGACGAAAATAAAAATTTTCCGGGAACAAAAATATCTTTGGGGAAAAAGACGAAATATACACTATTTACCCGATAAAACCCTAAGGGTTAGTGTTTGAATAACCTAAGCCTTTTCGAGAGTTCGGTATATCGAAATGACATTCCGTCGAATGATATAACAATAATATATCGTGAAAAGTTAAGTAAGCCGATAAAAGTTTTTCTCAAAAAACGTGCAAAAATCAGACGAAATAAAAATGATGAAAAGTACTGTTATGTACTTTTCATTCGTTTAACTACGTTAGGGGAAAACGTGAAGGAAAACGCTTAACGTCAAAAAGTGTTTTTCAGAGATCCGAAGAATACATAAAAGTTAATCGGTAAAGGAAAGACGAAATATCCAAAAATATTTGGATTTCGAGAATCGCAATTTTTGAACTGTCGGACGAATTCCGCAAGACGGAAGCATGAAGCTTCCCCTAGCTTTGAAAATCTCTAAAAGGATGCTTATTTTTCATTTGTTGGTGATTTTGAAACTCGCCAGCATTTGAGAGAGAGAGAGAGAGGGTTCGGATGAGGAAGAAGAGAAAAAGGAGGAGGAAAAGCTTGCTCGTGTGCAAACTTTGTCCTGACGGAAGAAGATTAAAGGAGAAAGGTAATCCAAACCTTGTCTCATATAATTTTTTTTTATGTTTTTTATGTTTAAATCATAACTTAATGAGAATAAGAAGTAAAAGATGTTAGGAATGATTTCATATGGTTAAAATCATGTGAAAATTAAGAAATAAGAATTAGAAATTTATTTTATAAATTTCTTAAGGAAGTATAAGATTCGTAATGAATTTGAGCAATCCGAATGAATCATATGAACGATTCGGTGAAATAAGTAAGGAATGGTTTTTTATAACATCGACTTCCAAGAAAAAATGAAATCATAATCAAAATATCGATTAAAAATGAAGAACGGGCGAAGAACACGAAGAACACGCGAAAAACACGAAGAACGTTATTGATGGACAAATTTAAAACCATCGTAGTATAATTGCTGTTGATTAAAAAGTTTAAAACCATCGCGTATAAGTTAGTTACTTATTGCTTGGTTAGGAACGGTAGAAACTTTCATGAAGAACGGATTAAACTTAGCTATAACGAAGTTATGTCAAAAAATTCGTAAAAGACGAACGAGAATTAGAAAGTTAGTAAATGGACCTATACGTGTGGGGTTTCATAAGAATGTAAGAGAACGTAGAAAACGTGAGTCATGGACTCAAGAACAAATGAGTTCCAAGATCGAATGACCGAATTACGGACGAATGAACAAAGAACGTTAATAACGTAAAATGAACGAAGGGCGAAGATTAAGCCAATCGAATGGAATGTTAACGGATTTTGAATGAAGTTTTTTCCTAGGGGGATTGAGGTACGCAAGATAAGGAAGAGAATGGCTTTGGAACGACCTTGTTCCGAGTTATAACAAATAAGTTACGGGATTGGGAAATAAGCGTCTCAAAACGATAAAACACTTTAGAAAATTTTTCAAGAGTTAGGGCTTGGCGCCGCAACGCCAACCAAGCTTTGTAAGGTGGCGCTATTGGGTAAAATCTAATTACGCACAACACACAAGTATACGTGGTCAACAAGTAATACAGTGAAAGTAGAGTATCGTTCCCACGAGGAATTAGTTAACAAGAATTTCCAAGTACTAACCTATAGCCAATTTAATCTTATTTAAACGAATGAATTTCAAATTATATAATTAAACTACTATTAAATTCCACTAGTTAAATTAAGATTACAGAGATTTAAGATCACAACTTCACTTATTGCTTCATTTAAGTTAACACACTTCTCATCAATTATTCTCTATTTTGAATTCTTAATCAAGAACATTAAAGCTGATAAAACCACCTCTCGATGCATATTATCCATACTCACTTAAATCCATATATGATAGAATTAAGCAAGACACCCTAATTAACTAATCCACTATATCTCTATGTGAATTGCAATTAAAAAGGATTTAAAGCACAAGTTCTCTATAAGATTACATATGGCGTAAAGGCATATCTCTATCTTAGCACGAATCATGAATTCCATCAATGCAGAAATCACAAACACATGCTATCATGATCAGATCTAAATCTAAACTTCAACTCTCGAGTTCATATAGATTATAACGATAATTGATGGCCAATCAATTAAACAATTAAGTCCAAATCACAATAGACAATCTTCAAAATAGAACACAATAATTGATAGCGAATCATATTAAAATAAACTACACAATAAGATCAATTGTAATCTCAAACAAAGAATTAGTTCATTGAATTAAAACTAAAAATCCACACTTGAATACACATTAAAAGATAAGAATAAGATTGAGGAAAAGAAGTGAATCAGTTGTCGACAAATTCGTCCTTCGTCTCGCTCTTGATCTGGATCTCTAATAGCTTCCAAGTGCTTCAATCTCCAAATCTCATAAGAACTAGTGTTTTCTCCTATTCTACTCTAATCAAATCTAATGTAATTCTTTCTCTCTCTAATCTAATCTATATCATCTCTTTTACGCCTCTCATAATGTATTTATAGGTTACAAGTCTAATTTTTAGCTTAGGAACAAATCCAATCAAATTTAAAGTCAAAAAGGTATCGAAATTCAACCCAAAACGCATCAAAAACGTGTTATATCTTGTACCCCCACCCCGGCGGGGGTTTCCTTCACAAAAAGCCCGCCCGGCTTGTGACGGCCCCAAAACAAGTATACATCACCCATCTTGAGTAGCCAAATACATGGTACAAAATTCAAATACAACTTAATTATACAACAATCGTGTAAAATACGACAAAACATAATCTAAGAGTTTTAATAAGAATATTGTCATCTATACAATATCCACACTCAATGGAGTCCTCATTACATTTATTGTCACACTATTTAACAGAATAGTGAGGACTACTAATGCTATCATCTGGACCGTCACTCCGTTCCCCGACTAGTCCCGGCTACATTCTCATTTCCTGAAGAGAACAGTGAAAGAAAGGGTGAGCTCAACTAGCCCAATAAGAAATATTATGACTAAGATAATGCAGAATAAATTATCATTACCCTTCAACAATGTTAAACTGATAAAATATAATAGACAACAAGTTTAACTGCAGCGGAATAAGCAATCCATTAAAAAAGTCAAGTAGAGCATAAAAACTACTATCTTCTATGATTTAAAAAGTTTTTCATCAACTTTATCGCTGAGACTCAGCTTAATAAATAAAATTGAATCATCCCTGCATCACGGCCAAGAATATTCATGTAATCATCAATGGTCATGACTATACCGAATAATCCCTGGTCATAATCACACCAACAACTGTCCATCAATGAACTATAGGTCAATGAGGACTTTTACCACATCATTCGTCACATTATGGTCATGATTATATTGTATAATCCATGGTCATAATCATACCAAGTCCATCTATGCACGTAAGCCAAAGATAACTTTCATCACAATATAAGCATGAGGATAATGACAATGACATAATAATTCACTAAAACAAGTTCAAGGATAAATTTTAAAGATTTATAATTTTAATTTATCCAGAAATCAATAACGTCCAAATTGTCAACATGATACTTCTTTGTGGAGTAAAATTCAAGAATGCTCAGAAAAATATTTCCATGAAAAGATACTGGATGAAGCGCAAATATCAAGGATATTCCACTAATTTCATGGAGTATAGAAGCCAAAACTTTAACCAACTGAGTATAATAGAAAATATGAAACCGTAAATGGATTTTTGCCCGCCATGTGGTAATCCACGTAGACAGATCATTTCCATAATTTAATAAGGAATGAATACGAAGGATCATTCACCATGCATACGATAATCCACATGTAGAACGTGTTTTTCCAATGTAATAATAAAGAATAGAACAATGTAAGAATTCACTAAAGCGTGCGTAATTCGCATTGCAGATATAAAGTTATTCCAACGAATAATAAAGAATAGAACTGGTGTAATGCGAACTCACTTACATGCATGTGATATTCCAATAGAATAATAAAGAATGGAACCAGTCATGCGTAATCCGTGCGATGTGGATATTCCAACAGTAATAATAAAGAATGGAATAACAACAGAATTCACGAGTACGTGCGATAGAATCAATGCAGATAGGTTATTCCAACGAATAATAAAGAATGGAATAATGTAAGAATTTCACCATGTATGCGGTTGCCAGATGTACAAAGTTATTCCAACATAATAATAAAGAATGGAATAACAACCCTTACGAGTATTGAAAGAAAATAACTCTCTTCATGAATACGAAAGAATAATACCCCTTACCTTAGAAAAAACTGGATACTGGAATAGTGAGGTAGCAGACTTCTCTTCTTTTTTCTCTCTAAATTTTCTCTCTATAATAATTGCTCTATAGCTTTTGTGAATTGGTGAGAAATGAATAGTGAGGTAGAGATATGATGCTGCAATTACTGTAGCAATAATTGAGTATAACTGAGTGACTTCTCACGTAAGCATCAATAATCAATACAATGTGCTACTATGCAACCACGCGTATTACTGTACTTTTACTACCGGGTTGTTCAACAGTTTTAACGGTAACACTTTCACCGTTATTTTTATAAAATGATAATTCTGTCATTTTCTAACTACGACAATACTTCCGTTGTGGGGTCCACCAATGATTGTGCCGTCGTACGAATATTCCCTGTTAAAACGAATATTCCCCGACCAATCGAATATTATATAACCACTTTCTTACTTTGTAAAATTTGTAAATATTACCCATTATATCAAATCCACACCATAATATTCAAAAATATATTTCGAGAAAATTATTCTTTATTCATAAAAGTTGGGGTCTTACAACCTCCCCTTCTTATGAAATTTCATCCTCGAAATTAGGGTACGTACCTGGTATAACGAAGAGGTGAGGATATCTTGACTTCATCTCAGATTCTAACTCCCAGGTCATTTCTTCCACATCGTGGTTTCTCCACAAAACTTTGACTTGAGGTATAACCTTGGAGCGTAGAATATGATCCTTCTTATCCATGATTTTAACAGGTAACTCTTCATACATTAAATCTTCCTCTATTTCATCTGGTTCTAATTCAATAATGTGGTTCGGGTCTTTCACATATTTACGTAACATAGATATGTGAAAAACATTATGAACACGAGACATACTTAGCGGTAAGGCTAGTCTATAAGCCACAGTTTCTACTCGATCGAGGATTAAAAATGGGCCATTGAATCGAGGATTGTGCTTTCCTCTCTTTCCAAATCTCGTAACTCCTTTCTATGGAGTAACACGTAACAACACATGATCTCCAATATTGAATTCCTCGTCCTTTCGATGAAGATCAGCATAACTCTTTTGTCGATCTTGTGAGGTTTTTATACGTTGTTAGATCGTTTGAATCTTTTCCGTAGTTATACGTACCAAATCCGGTCCCAACAACATTGCTTCACCCACCTCATCCCAGCATAATGGAGAACGACACTTTCTTCCATACAACGCCTCAAATGGAGCCATGCCAATACTTGCTTAATAACTATTGTTGTAGGAAAACTCCACCAATGGTAAGAACTTGTCCCAACTTCCCTTGAAGTCAAGGACACAGAGTCTTAATAAATCTTCAAGAGTTTGAATAGTCCTTTCCGACTGCCCGTCTGTTTGAGGATGATATGCCTAACTAAATCGTAAATCCGTGCCCATAGCTTTTTGCAAACTAACCCAAAACCTTGAAGTGAATCTTGGGTCTCGATCAGAAACCATAGATACTGGCATACCATGCAATCTTACAATCTCGTTTATGTATATACTAGCAAGACGTTCAAGTGTATAAGTTTCTCGTATCGGTAAGAAATGAGCAGACTTGGTCAATCTATCAACAATGACCCAAATCACATTTATGCCTTGAGAAACCTTGGGAAGACCAGTAACGCAATCCATGGTAATGTGCTCCCACTTCCATTCTTGAATTTCAAGTTGTTACAATGGACCTTTTGGCACTTGATGCTCCGCCTTGACTCGTTGATAAGTTAGAAACCTTGAAATAAACCCTGCTATCTCTCTCTTCATATTGCTCCACCAAAATGTATGTCGAAGATCACGATATATTTTGGTACTCCCAAGATGGATTGCAAACGGTGTGTTGTGCGCCTCCATCATGATTTTATACTTCAAGTCAAAATC
Source organism: Panax quinquefolius (assembly GCA_020205615.1). Classification (NCBI taxonomy): domain Eukaryota; kingdom Viridiplantae; phylum Streptophyta; class Magnoliopsida; order Apiales; family Araliaceae; genus Panax; species Panax quinquefolius. Next base: position 143,006 of record JAINUW010000081.1, on the reverse strand, counting down.
GTTAGGAACACAAAGTCTGGAGTTGACTCGAAGTATTCCTTCTTCATCGATTCTTGCTTCCGGGATAGCACCTTATTATACTTTCTTCCTCATACGTATCAGCTCCAGGTCTGTAGCTTGAGCAGCTTTAACTTTATCGATTAAAGTCGGTTCTACTAGTATATTCGCCATCATCATATGGGTCCCTAGAGTCTTTAACTCTATCTTCATCCTTTGTAAGTCATACAAAATGTGCCTTTGTGTTGACAATATCGCACTCGTACCCGCATATGATCTTCTACTCAATGCGTCAGCTACCACGTTCGCTTTTCCAGGATGGTATTGGATGGTATGATCATAATCTTTCAACAGCTCAAGCCATCGTCATTGTCGCATGTTGAGTTCCTTTTGAGTGAAGAAATATTTGAGGCTTTTATAATCCGTATAGATCTCCACCTTTTCTCCATACAGGTAATGCCTCCAAATTTTAAGCGCAAAAACGACTGCTGCCAACTCTAGATCATGAGTAAGATAATTCCTCTCATATTCTTTGAGTTATCGTGAGGCATAGGCTATGACTTTCCCCTGTTACATGAGAACATATCCTAACCCTTTGCCCAAGCATGATCAGAGATGACAAATCCTCTGAGCGGATGGTATTGTCGAACAGTCTTGAAATGAGTCTCCTCTTGAGTTCTTGAAAAATCTTCTCACATTCCTCGCTCCAACCGAATTTTGTATCTTTTCGAGTCAGCTGAGTTAATGGAGTAGCGATTCGAGAAAATCCTTCCACGAATCTCCGATAATAATCAGCTAAGCCGAGAAAGCTACGTACTTCGGTCACTGACTTTGGTTGCTCCCATCTTTGAATTGCTTCAGTCTTTGCCGAGTCAACAGATATTCCATGATTAAATATCACATGCCCAATGAATGCAACTTCCTCAAGCCAGAACTCACATTTCTTTAACTTGGCATATAATTTTCACGAAGCTTTTGGAGTATCAGCCTCAAGTGTTGCTCACGGTCTTCACGGGTTTTGGAGTATATGAGGATGTCATCAATAAAGACGACCACAAAGTGATCCAAATATTCCTTGAATACTCGGTTCATCATGTCCATGAAGGCAGCCTGTATTAGTCAATCCAAAAGACATGACTAGGAATTCATAATTCCCGTACCGAGTTCTAAAAGCAGTCTTTGGAATGTCATCAATTTTAATCTTCAACTGATGATATCCGGAACGAAGATCAATCTTTAAAAATAATTTGGCTCCTTTCAACTGGTCAAACAGGTCATCAATGCGAGGCAACGGGTACCTATTTTTGATGGTGACATGATTCAACTCCCGATAATTAATACAAAGTCGCATACTTCCATCTTTCTTCTTCACGAATGGAATAGGAGCACCCCAAGGAGACGTACTGGGACGAATGAAATCGATGTCTAACATTTCCTGTAGTTGGGTTTTTAACTCCTGATGTTCAATAGGAGTCATTTGATATGGGGCTTTGGAAATGGGTTTTGTACTGGATTCAAGGTCGATACAAAATTCAATTTCACGCTCTGGGGGTAGGCCAGGAAGTTCTTCAGGGAATACGTCAGGAAATTTATTAACAATAGAAATATCATTCAAATCTGACGTATTTTTATTTAAATCCGTGACATGGGCTAAGAAAGCTTAACATTCGTTTATCAATAAACGAATAGCTTTATGACTTGATATGACAGTGATTGACTTTAGTAGTTTGGTTGCTTGAATTCGTATAATAGGTTGGTTAGGAATATGAAAGCTAACAACCTTACGAAAACAATCGATTTTAGCATGATGAGTAGTTAACCAATCAATTCCTAAAATCACATCAAATGCAAGTGTTTTCAAAGAAATAAGATCGACAGGTAATGTGCGGTTACCGATTTGAATCAAACAAGATTTATAAACAGTGGATGTAATGAAGGTTTCTCCCAACGGAGTTTCAACAAATAAGTCAAAGTCTAATTTCTCCGGAGTCAAATTTAAACATTGAGCGCAAGTAAGAGAAATGAAAGAATGGGTAGAACCGGTAGCAAATAAAGTATAAACTTCGCTAGAGTTTATGATTAGCTTACCCGTGATCACCTCATTCGGATTCCTCGCTTTTTGGGGGGTTACGACAAACGCTCTCCCTTGAACTGCCGGTTGTGTCTTGTCTGGGACACCCTTTGATACCTCCATCTCAGCTGGACTTGACTTTGGTGCACAACAAAATCGGGCTAGGTGACCTTCTTTTCCACAATTGTAACATGCTTTGGACTGCATCGCGCAGTTTGGACTGATGTGTCCTTCCCCTCCACATTTGTAACATACGACCGGCGGTTGTTTTCCTTCCTTAACAACAGGTGCTGGTGCTGATGTCTTTCCATCATTGTTGAATCTCCTCTTCTTGAAATGTCCACTCTTATTGTCATGGCCATGATTGCCACCAAAGTGATTACCATTTCTGGCATGTTGATTCCCTCCACGCTTGTTGTCACCGCTTCGATGACTGCTACCGCTGGTGTTATCGACTTGTCGACTGCTCTCTCTTGGTTGGGTTGACTCATTATTGCGCTCTAATAACTGAGCCCACAACATTTGAATACAAACACAGTTTGTGAGAAATTAGGTATTGACGTATCTCGGGTTTCAAACCTCTTAGAAACATCCGCATCATTCTCTCCTCATTATCAACCAAGTGGGACGCAAACCGATACAACTCGGCAAACTTAGCTTCGTACTGCACCAAGGTCATATTGTTTTCCTCAAGCTTGATGAACTCTACCTCCTTCATGTGACGAATACTTTCAGGAAAGTACTTGTCGTTGAACAGTTCTTGGAACTTCTCCCAAGACATCTTCAATGCGGCAGGTTGAGTACGCTTTACAGATTCCCACCAGTAATCAGTCTCTGCTCGTAACATGAAGGTGGCAAACGGAACCTTTTGCTCCTCGGAGCATCCCAAGACATCAAATATCCTCTTGATCTGCTCTATCCACGTCTTCGCCTTAAGTGGTTTTAGCTCTCCAAAAAACTTTGGTGGTTCCAGCTCCTTGAACTGCTTAGTGGTGACCGTCCGAGAGTTGTCAGTGTTTCCACCTGCATTTTGGACAGGAGCCGCCCTCGTCTGATGTTGCATGAATTGCATAAAGCCTCTTAACATCCCATCGTTCATCATTTGATCGTTGTTGTTTACCTGAGGATTATTGTCCTCCTGTTGCACATTATCCTGGGTATTAATCTGTGGTGACTCAACGGTCTCATGTGCTTCATTGCTTATCTCAATATTTTCGGAGGCCATTTTCAAATACTGCCACAAAATAAGGGTTAATTAATATATCACATATTATCCCTATACTCTGACCGACCAATTAAATACCAAATAAACTTAGGTAGGTCATACTAGCGAAGGAATTCCTTGTCTCTCCCCTCCTATTTCTTGTCTCACATCTCAGCCAGAGATCATATCCCTAAGCTTTGATACCAACTGTGACGCCCCCAAAATAGGTATACATCACCCATCTTGAGTCGCCAAATACATGGTACAAAAATACAAATACAACTTAATAATATAATAGTCGTGTAAAATACAACAAAACATAAATTGAGAGTTTTAATAAGAATATTGTCATCTAGACAATATCCACACTCAAAAGAGTCCTCATTACATTTATTGTCACATTATTTAATTGAATAGTGAGGACTATTAATACTATCATCTGGACCATCACTCCATTCCCCGACTAGTCCCGGTTACGTTCTCATTTCCTGAAGAGAACAGTGAAAGAAAGGGTGAGCTCAACTAGCCCAGTAAGAAATATTATGACTAAGATAATGCAGGATAAATTATCATTAGCCTTCAACAATGTTAAACTGATAGAATATAATAGACAACAAGTTTAACTGCAGCGGAACAAGCAATCCATTAGAAGAGTCAAGTAGAGCATAAAATCTACTATCTTCTATGATTTAAAAAGTTTTTCATCAATTTTATCGCTGAGACTCGGCTTAATAAATAAAATTGAATCATCCCTGCATCAAGCCCAAGGATATTCATGTAATCATCAATGGTCATGACTATACCGAAAAATCCTTGGTCATAATCACACCAACAACTGTCAATCAATGAACTACAGGTCAATGAGGACTTTTACCACATCATTCGTCATATTACGGTCATGATTATACCGAATAATCCCTGGTCATAATCAAAAAGATGACTTTCATCATAATATAAGCATGAGGATGATGACAATGACATAATAATTCAATAAAACAAGTTCAAGGATAAATTTTAAAGATTTATAATTTTAATTTATCCAGAAATCAATAACGTCCAAATTGTCCACATGATACTTCTTTGTGGTGTAAAATTCAAGAATGCTCAGAAGAATATTTCCATGAAAAGATACTGGATGAAGCACAAATATCAAGGATATTCCACTAATTTCATGGAGTATAGAAGCCAAAATTTTAAACAACTGAGTATAATATAAAATATGAAATCGTAAATGGATTTTTACCCGCCATGCGGTAATCCACGTAGACAGATCATTTCCACAATTTAATAAGGAATGAATACGAAGGATCATTCACCATGCATGCAGTAATCCACATAGATAGGTTATTCTAACAGAATAATAAAGAATCGAATAACAGATGAATTCACCAGGCGTGCGTAATCCGCAGAGACATGTTATTCCAACCGAATAATAAAGAATGGAACCAGGTCATCCGTAACCCGCACAGACAAGATATTCCAACAGAATAATAAAATAATGGAACCAGGTCATGCGTAATCTGCACAGACAGGATATTCCAACAGAATAATAAAGAATGGAATAACAACAGAATTCACCAGACATTCGATAGACAGCACAGATAGGTTTTTCCAACAAAATAATAAAGAATGGAATAACAGAAGAATTTCACCATGTATGCTACCTTCGCATAGACAGGTTATTCCAACATAATAATAAAGAATGGAATAACAACTCTTACGAGTATGAAAGAAAATAACTCTCTTCATGAATACGAAAGAATAATACCCCTTACCTTAGAAAAAACATGATATTGGAATAGTGGGATAGTAGACTTCTCTTCTTCTTTCTCTCTATAATTTCTCTCTATAATAATTGCTCTATAGCTTTTGTAAATTCGTGAGAAATGAAGGAAGAATGAGCTTCTATTTATAGGAAAATATAGTTTCGATAATTGCACGTTTTGGGGCTCGAAATAATACAGTATAATACCTTCCTCTTTTTCTTCATTTTTAATTTAGTCCTACAAGTATTATCAAACTTGCACCACCTCCCCTAATAGTAAATAATGTGAATCAATAGTTCAATCATGTGAATTAATAGTTATAATCATGTAAAAATACGAATTACAGTATAGTACCTATACCTCCATTTTTAACTTAGTCATGTAAGTATTATCAATCTTGCACCAAATCCCCTAATAGTACTAGAATGAGAATCAATAGTACACACATATGAACAAATAGTTATAATCATGTGAATTAATAGCAATTAATTGCTCATTTATTCGATTAATTACCCAATTGGTCAGTATAACTTTCAGACATCAATTAATATCGAAATAAATGTCGATTTCCACTAACACTAATAATTCCAACACAATGGAACTATCAATTTCATCTTTAATCAACACGAACTTATTCATCATTAATATTATAACTCACAATATTTAACAATCGTGTCGTTCTGGGGAAAGAGGGGCTTTTCGATAAGGATTTCTCCTTATTGGCGCGTAATTAGATGACCAAACCTCTCCTCGATGTAACTTCTAGACATTGTAAATATTGCAATTTAATAATATGAATAACTTTGTCGTCTCAATTATTGATTCAAATAATATAACATATTATGCGAGATAATCTTTTGATAATAATTGAATCAATAATATGAGAAATATGATGCGTGAATTCTTTGTAGTAATAATTGAGTATAACCGAGTGACTTCTCACGTAAGCATCAATAATCAATACCGTATTGCTACTATGCAACCACGCCAGACATCTTTGTACTTTTACTACCGGTAGTTCAACAGTTTAATCGGTAACACTTTCGCCGTTATTTTTATAAAATGATAATTTTGTCATTTTCTAACTACGACAATACTTCCGTTGTGGGGTCCACCAATGATTGTGCCGTCGTACGAATATTCCCCGATTATATAACCACTTGCTTACTTTGCAAAATTTGTAAATATTATCCACAACTATAACATTATATCAAATCCACACCATAATATTCAAAAATATATTTCGAGAAAATTATTCTTTATTCATAAAAGTTGGGGTCTTACAAGGCTGGCTTTACTACTGATTTTCAGCTTGTACCCCCGCCTCGGCGGTAATTAATTGGCTTAAAGAGTCCGCTCCAGCGGGGGTCCTTCCTGGAAATTTTCTACTACAATGTCCTCTGGTAAATAGCCATAACTTTTGATCCAGAAAGAGTTACGAGGTCTTCCACCTATCAAATCGAAGATATCGACGATCTCTACAACTTGTATTCTTTAAGAATTGAGAAATAACGGACGAATAAAGGTCGAAATTGGGCTGGAAGTGACTGCAATGCAAATGGCCACCAAAAATAGTGAAGTTCAACGTCCGTTGGTACAAAGATCATAACTCTTGCATCCGAACTCCGATTGGAATGATTCAAGATGTTCTAGAAAGCTAAGAAGAAGCTCTACAATATAATCCAAGTTCCAAGCCAATAACATGAAAACCCAAATGATGTCTGGATTGCTTTTCTTTGCGATTTCATACCAATAGTCGCTCACACAGCTCCCAAGCGTATAATCTACAAAATGAACACAAAATGCATGAAAAGTAACTAAGAAACATAAGTTTAAGAAAATAATTCAAGTAACAGATATCGGATAAGTAGGTATAGAAACTACTTATCAAATACCCCCAAACTTAAACATTTGCTTGTTTTCAAGCAAAAACACAAAACAACAATGCTATGCAATGCAACTAATCTACATGCCTATGAATCCAGCAGTAATGACAGAAACAAATCTATTCACCCGGCCTTAGAGAAATCAAGTAAACATGATAATACATCATATCAAAAGTCATCAGTAATTTCCCAATCAATCATCAAATCTTAGACTGTTATTACTGATATAGTGCGTGTGTGTTCAACATCTATTCTAACTGATATAATGCTAAATACAACACATAATAGATCTCTTTAAAGGCATCATACAGTGTAAATTCACAAAATTCACGAACAAGCTAGATCCAACTAAAGTCAAACATCCACCAAATTCAAGAGTCCAATCCGGGATACTTATGCTTTACTTTTCATTACGAGGACTTTTTGCTCTTTTCCCATTTTATTGTTTTTTTTTAACTTTTTTTTGTAACCATGACTGTGCAATGTCTCATTCCATTAGGCTAACAGTGCTACCCCTTAGCGAGCTTTCGACCAACGACTCCCAGACTATAAAGACCTTAGGGCGCTAGGTGTAGAGACACTCCCTCGGGCGTACTTGTTCAAGTAACAAAGGCCCCAAAACAAGACTAGCCACGTTATTTTTTTCATCATTTTTTTCTTTTCTTTTCTTTTCTTTTCTTTTTTTAGTGAAGCTTATATATCCCAAATTTTTACCCCAAACTTAAGTTTTTGTCTAAATTTAGCCATCTCCGCCTGTTCATGTCTTTCATTCATTCAAACTAATATTATCCTTAAGAAGTCCATTATGTATCAATTTAAACTTAATCAGTCAACAAAGTTGTTATTATTGTGCTATCCTTGATTATACTAGTTTCAAATAGAAAAAATTCTATTCATAACAAGAAATCACATCAAAGCTCTAATAATTAGTACTATACTTGTCTACTCAATTCCAATCTCATCATTGGCCAAAATAGACTGTAACTATCAAACAGCTGGACTCGTGCAAGATGAACATAGTAACTAACTATTATTTTTGAAATTTTGATTTCTTTTTAACAAGAAACTAAATATAATGTTATTCAAACTATACTACTATACAACTACTTATGCAGTTGTACTACATGAATGCAAACATAATGAACCTAAACTAAATTAACAACATATGCAAAATAACATAACATAAACATAAAACTAAACATGCAATAAAGAACTGAACTAAACTCCCCCAAACTTAGCAATTACAATGTCCTCATTGTAAGAATATATCGTTAAGTAGAAGAGAACTTCCCTGTAATCTGCTAAGCGAGAGGTGATGGTGTGGAGATGGCGGTGACAATCATTTTTCTATCCATTGAACCTCCAATACCTGCAATGAAGAGAGACAACATGGATTAGAATAGAACTTTGGAATATTTCATGATTTCTATCTACTAAATAAACTAGGAAAGCATATAAATATAAAAAAAAAAGTTCCTGGGTTTCCTCCCGACAGCGCTTGATTTACAGTCTTTCAGCCTAACTTTGTCTGGTCAACGCTATCCAATTCCTCTTCGGTAATTGAGGAACCCTCCATCCATCAGAAATAATGTAACTTTTGGTAGGTTCCCATTTGTGATGGCTATCGAATTAAAGTCACCTAGCATACTTTGTTTAAATATGTGCCCAATTGAGAATGTTGAATAACTAGGTGCTTTTTCGTCCGTTGAGCCTATGATTCGATTGGGGCTTTGAGGCTTGGCAAGAACAACGGGCTCTTCTTCTATCTTCTCCCCTCCTCATCCCACCATGGTTTTACATTTGTACTAGCTCTCATGTCATAAAGAGCCTTGCCGACGACATGACTACCAAGCGAGCACGGTTTTGCAAATCTAACTGGACCCTTGATCTTTGGTGGAGAAGGAACTTGGGGCACTAATAACATCGGCTAATCCTCGTTGGTACTCATAGTTAGTTCTTCACCGACCTTATTTTCATTATCCCCACTTGTCTCCTCTTTTTCAACATCTCGTGTCTCATCCAGTTGTAGATTTGGCTCGGCAACTTCATCAATCTCGGAATCCACATCATAACACCAATTATTTTGAAGACAGTTGTTTAAGGATTTGAGCATTTGATCCATCTGGTTCTGCAGATTTTGAATTAATATCTCTTGATTCTAAATTGACCGCTATTGATTAATCCTCCTCTCCTCATTTGATGCTACGAACTTGGACAACAATTCCTCCAACCTTGAATTATCTGTCTCAGTTTTGGATTCCATGTATTGAAGACCATGGGTTGAAGTGGTCATGAGTTGTTCCATCTGGTGCTGAAAATTGTGGCTCGATATTTCTTGACTCATCATCCTCTCCTCTTGGTTTGTTATGAGCTTTGACAGTAATTCCTCCAAATTTGACTTATCTTCTTGAGGCAATGGAGGTTTACATGAAAATTCCGATGTGTATGTTGGATTTGGAGCGTAGTATTGGTCTTCATAAGTATAGCTCCATGACGAATCCAGGTGATACCCCCAAACTTGATGATAATTAACATATGTATAATCGTTGAGTTATTCACCACCGTGTTATCCCGACCTAAAACTAACGGTGCATTGATGACTCGGATGATTACAAGCACAATATTTGCAATTAACTGCTATCCTTCTATTACTTTGGACTGCGACAACGTCCAACCTCCTCGAAAGTGTCTCAAGCTGCGCTGATAATGTAGAAAATGCATTGAGACCATCAATCCCCGCTCCCCTTGGCTGAGTCATTCTCGTATACGGCCATTGATAATTAAATTCCACCATGGTACCTGAAAAGAAAGAAAAATAGGAAGAGAATTAAATAAAAAGGAAAAAAATGTTTAAATTAAGACTAATTTGCTTGAAGCTAATATTGGTAAAAATATATTAACTAATTCCCTGACAACGGCGCCAAAAACTTATTGCGTAAAATCTAATTACGCACAACACGTAAGTATACGTGGTCAACAAGTAATACAGTGAAAGTAGAGTATCATTCCAATGAGGAATTAATAAACAAGAATTACCACGTACTAACCTATAACCAATTTAATCTTATTTAAACGAATGAATTTCAAATTATATAATTAAACTACTATTAAATTCCACTAGTTAAATTAAGATTACAGATATTTAAGATCACACCTTCACTTATTGATTCATTTAAGTTAACACACTTCTCATCAATTATTCTCTATTTTGAATTGTTAATCAAGAACACTAAAGCAGATAAAACCACCTCTCGATGCATAATACCCATACTCACTTAAATCCACAGATGATAGAAGTAATCAAGACACCCTAATTAACTAATCCACTATATCTCTATGTGAATTGCAACTAAAAAAGATTTAAAGTAGAAGTTCTCTATAAGATTACATATGGCGTAAAGGCATATCTCTATCCTAAACACGAATCATGAATTCCATCTATGCAGAAATCACAAACACATGCATGCTATCATGATCAGATCTAAATCTAAACTTCAACTCTCGAGTTCATATAGATTATAACGATAATTGATGGCCAATCAATTAAACAATTAAGTCCAAATCACAATAGACAATCTTCACAATAGAACATAATAATTGATAGCGAATTATATTAAAATAAACTACACAATAAGATCAATTGTAATCTCAAACAAAGAATTAGTTCATTGAATTAAAACTAAGAATCCACACTTGAATACACATTAAAAGATAAGAATAAGATTGAGGAAAAGAAGTGAATCAGTTGTCGACAAATTCGTCCTTCGTCTCGCTCTTGATCTGGATCTCTAATGGCTTCCAAGTGCTTCAATCTCCAAATCTCATAAGAACTAGTGTTTTCTCCTATTCTACTCTAATCAAATCTAATGTAATTCTCTCTCTCTCTCTCTAATCTAATCTATATCATCTCTTTTACACCTCTCATAATGTATTTATAGGTTACAAGTCTAATTTTTAGCTTAAGAACAAATCCAATCAAATTTAGAGTCAAAAAGGTATCGTAATTCAACCCAAAATGCATCAAAAATGTGTTATATCTTGACCCCCACCCCGGCGGGGGTTTCCTTTACAAAAAGCCCGCCCGGCTTGTGACGCCCCCAAAACAGGTATACATCACCCATCTTGAGTCACCAAATACATGGTACAAAATTCAAATACAACTTAATTATACAACAATCGTGTAAAATACGACAAAACATAATCTAAGAGTTTTAATAAGAATATTGTCATCTAGACAATATCCACACTCAATGGAGTCCTCATTACATTTATTGTCACACCATTTAATAGAATAGTGAGGACTACTAATACTATCATCTGGACCGTCTGTGACGCCCCCAAAATTAGGTATACGTCACCCATCTTGGGTCGCCACTTACATGGTACATAAATTCAAATACAACTTACTAATATAACTGTCGTGTATAATACGACATAAACCGTGAGTTTGAATACAAATATTGTCTACTAGATATTATACAAACTCAAAAGGAGTCCTCATTACAACTATAATCACACTATTTCACGTAATAGTGAGGACTACTAATGCTATCCTCCGGACCATTACTCCGCTCCTCACAGGCTCGTCCCAAATATGTTATCATTTCACAAGAGAAGAGTGAAAGAAAGGGTGAGCTCAACTAGCCCAATGAAGAAATATTATGACTAAGATAATGCATAATAAATTATCATTAGCCTTCAATAGTGTTAAACTGATAAAATACAATAGACAACAAGTTTAACTGCAGCGGAATAAGCAATCCATTAAAAGAGTCAAGTAGAAAATAAAATCTACTATCTTTTATGATTTAAAAGGTTTTTCATCACTGTTATAGCTGAGACTCAGCTTTAATGAATAAACCATAATATCTAATCATCCACGTACTACTATCGAGGATGTTCATCAAATTATCAATGGTCATGACTATACCGAATCACCCCTGGTCATAATCATACCAAAAACTATCCACCACTGCATTACAGGCCACTGAGGACTTTTGTCACATCATTTATATCAAGCCATGATTATATCGAATGAACCCTGGTCATAATCATACTAAGTTCATCTATGCACGTAAGCCAAAGATAACTTTCAACATAATATAAACATGGATGATGACAATGATATAAGAATTCAATAAAACAAGTTCAAGAATTAATTTATCTAGGAATTATTAACGTCCAAATTGTCAACAAGATACTGTTTTGTAGAGTAAAATTCAAGAATGATCAGAAGAATATTTTCATGAAAAGATACTGGATGAAGCACAAATTTCAAGGATATTCTACTAATTTCATGGAGTATAGAAGTCAAAGTTTTAACTAACTGGGTATAATAAAGAATGGAATAACAAAGGAAATCACCATGCATGTGGTACTTGATAGACAAAGTTATTCCAATGTAATAATAATAATGTAACCAAGTCGTGTGAAATTCACAATCGACAAGATGTTCCAACAGTAATAATAAAGATGGAACCGGATCCTGTAAAACACACGTATAGGATATTCCAACAGAATGATAAAGATTTTAAACCAGTCCTGTAAAACACACATGATGTGGATGTTCCAACAGTAATAATAATAAAAGATTTTAACCGTGTCCTGTTAAACACACGCATGTGATGTTCCAACGAGTAATAATAGAAGAATGTCACCAAGTATAGGGTAAACCACTTATACAGATTATGTATAGGGTATGCCGCGTATACAGGTTATTCCAATAGAATAATAAAGAATGGAATAACAGAGGGATTTCACCAAGTATAGGGTATGCCGCGTATACAGGTTATTCCAACAGAATAATAAAGAATGGAATAACAGAAGTTCTCTTCATGAATAAGAAAGAATAACACCCCTTACAGGTACAACAAATAATATCCCTTACCGTAAAAGACACTGGATATCAAAGTAGTGAAGTACCGTATACTTCTTCTTCTCTCTCTATAGATTTTCTCTTTATAGCTTCTCTCTATAATTTCTCTCTCTAGAGTTTTAGTGAATTCGTAAGAAAATAATGAAGGAATGAGCTTCTATTTATAGGAAAATAGAATGCATAGTAATTAATCCATGAACGGTTCAGATTGATTTACTTTATTCTGACAGTCCATATTTAAAGAAAAATCTTTTAAATAAAATATCATATATTCAATTTATATAAAAACATTTTACTATGCAAACACTATGCAACACTATACAAAACACTATGCAAAACACTATGCAACACTATGCATAATAAAATATAATATATTCTATTTATAGAATAACTTTAATAAAGTATTACATTTTATATAAAAGATGTTTCGCTTTTTATTACGTTAATAATACGAATAAAACAAAACGTCATTATCGCTATAATAATTCATATTATTAATCGACAATAATGGAATCAAACCGAGTGACTTCTCACATAAGCATCAATAATCAATACTGGTGTGCTACTATGCAACCACGCCAGACATCGTATTTTTACTACTGAGTAGTTCAACAAGATCAACCAGTAAAACTTCCGCCGTTATTTCAATAAAATATTTTTGTCGTTTTCTCAATCCGACAATAATTACATTGTGGGGTCCACCAATGATTGAGCCGTTGTGTAATATTCCCCGCTAAACCGAATATTCCCCACCAATCGAATATAATATAACCACTTGCATACTTTGCAAAATTTATAAATACTACCAACAACTATAATATTATCTCAAATTCACACTATAATATTAAAAAAAATTCGACAAAATTTAAATCTTTATTGATAAAATCTGGGTCTCACAATCTCCCTCCTTATGGAATTTAAGCCCTCGAAATTAGGGTACGATACTGGTATGATAAAGAGGAGAGGATACCTTGAATACCTTTATCGTTGAAAACATTAAATTCATTTTTGCAATCCTACCAAAGATATTCATTAACAATTCATCTTTTACTACAGCCAAAGATATATAATCAGAAAAACCAATAATGCCGAGACTCAACAAATAGTATCACGACCACGAATTATCCATGCACCAATCGCCAGGATATTCGTGTTTTCAATCTGATCGTGATTATACCGAATAATCCTTGGTCATAATCATACCAAGTCTATCAATGCACTACTACCAAAGATGACTTTTACCACATCCATGAATTAATATTTCATTCTTTGAGACTCACCTCAATAATTAATCCATATCATCGAATCATCCATGCACTTTCAAAGCCAAGGATATTCATTAAGTATCATGACCACGAATTATCCATGCACTACTACCAAAGATAATCGTGTATTCATTAAGTATCACGACCATAAATTATCCATGCACTACGGCCAAAGATAATCGTGTATTCATTAGTATCATGACCACAAATTATCCATGCACTACGGCCAAAGATAATCGTGTATTCATTAGTATCACGACCACAAATTATCCATGCACTACGGCCAAAGATAATCGTATATTCATTAGTATCATGACCACAAATTATCCATGCACGATAATCGTGTATTCATTAGTATCACGACCACAAATTATCCATGCACTATGACCAAAGATAATCGTGTATTCATTAGTATCACGACCACAAATTATCCATGCACTACGGCCAAAGATAATCGTGTATTCATTAGTATCACGACCACAAATTATCCATGCACTATGACCAAAGATAATCGTGTATTCATTAGTATTACGACCACAAATTATCCATGCACTACGGCCAAAGATAATCGTGTATTCATTAGTATCACGACCACAAATTATCCATGCACTACTACCAAAGATAATTGTGTATTCATTAAGTATCACGACCACAAATTATCCATGCACTACGTCCAAAGATAATCGTGTATTCATTAGTATTACGACCACAAATTATCCATGCACTACGGCCAAAGATAATCGTGTATTCATTAGTATCACGACCACAAATTATCCATGCACTACGGCCACAGATGACTTTCAACATAATATAAGCATGAGGATAATGATATAAAGAATCAATCAAATGATATAAAGGATAAATATTAAACATTTATAATATAATTTATCCAGGATTCAAGAATATCCCCATGTTATCAATCACTTAATAATCTCATAATCTAATATCATTAATATTATAACAATATTTTAATCACTTCTTAAATTTATAAACAATTTATCTCAATTGTTTACGCTTCACCATATAATGCATTTAATCATTCAAAAATGTCATACTCATAAGATATCATCACCAATTATCAAATCCTCAAAAAATATGCATATACTCTATATAGGATTCTCTAGCCATAAAATCCTATTTTCAACTTTGTTACTTCACATAACATATTTAACTCATATGTTCGTAACTAAACTATTTTCATGAAAAATACCAAATCAGTCCCAAAAATATTTCTTTTCCGGGATTTAGCATAATATAGTCCCATAATGAAAATATATTTTTCTCGGAATTTTTAAAATTCATTTACTATTTTTCAAAAATCAATTTCTAATTAATTCCTTAAGAAATTAGCTACCTCAAGGTTAACTCCAGAAATTCCAAAATCTTGGCAGGACCTTACACATATTAATGTGAGCCTCCAGTTTAAATTTCATGATCATCGGAGTTATAGAACTCCGATTATAGCGTTTTTCGTCGGAAAAACCTAAATATTGAAATAGTCATAACTTGCTCATTTTAAGTCAGAATGAGCTCATTTTTGGACAGGAGGTACTTTATACCATATACCTTCATGTCCCAAAAGGCCAAAAGTTTTCTCATAATTTAAGTGGCCGAAACAGCCCTCTAAAATCATGGCGTGAGCTTTTTTGCTTTTTGCAGCTTTGCACTCCTTTGCTAAAATCAGTCCACACAAAAATCTACAACACCTTTTCCAGTAATTCCACTTGGATTAGTTAGGTAACTCATAGATCTAACTCTAGGACTTGACCACACTCAAAATTCAAAATATAATAGGAGATATGGTCAATTGAATTTCATATTCGCTTTTCACCAAAATCTGATTTTCAACTCTTTGTGATTTCTAAGAAACTTTCATGTTTTCACATAATAACCAACATAACTCATCATAACACTTACTAATACTTCATATACCCATGATTTTCATTAGTCCAATGCTTTTATTATGACTTTCATCATAATCCTCGTAAACATATCCTTTTAGTTGAAGAAATATTTGAGGGTTTAAGAAATGGGTTTTTGTACTGGGGTCAATACAAAATTCGATTTCACGTTCTAGGGTAGGCTAGGAAGTCTTCAAGAATAAGCCAAGAAATTTATCAATAATAGAAATATAATTCAAAACTGTGACTCTCGTCCAAAACTTGGATAGTACGTCACATTGATACCAACTGTGACTTCTATCCCTTAACCTAGATAGCACCTCACAATGATACCTATATACTTGTCATCTTCATTCACGACGTCGCCTACAGAAAGTCTGGCTTCGGTGCATTCCACACAAGGAAGTCAACAACGAAAGGATCGGGGCTCTTTACTTATGGCTTGATATAACAGTGATTAACTTTAGGGTTTGGTTACTTTGAATTCAGTATAACAGTTGGTTAGGAATATGAAAGCTAACAACCTTACAAAAAAGAATAACGAGTAGTTAATCAATTGTTTTCAAAAATTACCTCAAAGGCAAGTATTTTCAAAGAGATAAGATCGACAGTAACGTGAAAGTGTTTATTTAAATCAAACAAGATTTAAAAATAGTAGCGATATGAAGGCTCCTACTAACGAAGTTTCAACCAATAAGTCAAAGTCTAACTTCTCCGAGTCAAATTTAAACGTTGAACGCAAAGCAAGAGAGATAAAATAATGGGTAGAACCGATATCTTATAAGGTATAGACTTACGCAATTTATAATTAACTAACCCGTGCTAAACCGTTCGGTTTACTCGCTTTTTGAGAAGTCATGAAAATGCACTTCCTAAAACCAACGACTTTGTTTTGTCCATATCCACCTTTGGTACCACCGTCCCAGTTAGACTTGACTTTGGTGCACAACAAAATTGAGCTAACTCTTCTTTCAATTTCCACTTCTATTATCTTTGCCATGATTACCACCGAAGTGGTTACCATTCTTAGCATGATAATTTCCCCACGATGGTTATCATTGTTCGATAGCCGCTGCCACCACATATGATTATTATCGTGTTGTTGGTCGTTACCTTTTGTTTGAGCTGAATCAACACTCTCATGTGCTTCATTGCTTATCTCAGCATTTTCAGATGTCATTCTCAAACACTGTCACAAAACAAGGGTTAATTAACATATCACATATTATCCCTATACTCTGACCGACCAATTAAATACCAAATAAATTTAGGTAGGTCATACTAGCGAAGGTATTCCCCGTCTCTCCCCTCCTAGTACTATTCTCACATCTTAGCCAGGGATCATATCCTAAGCTCGATATTTCAACCGCGACGCCCAAAATTAGGGGATACGTCACCCATTTTGGGTCGCCACTTACATGGTACATAAATTCAAATACAACTTACTAATATAACTGTAGTATATACAATACGACATAAAACTGTGAGTTTGAATACAAATATTGTCTACTAGATATTATACAAACTCAAAAGGAGTCCTCATTACAACTATTATCACACTATTTCACGTAATAGTGAGGACTACTAATGCTATCCTCTCGACCATTACTCCGCTCTTCCCAGGCTAAAATGGCTATGTTCTCATTTCACGAGAGAAACGGTGAAAGAAAGGGTGAGCTCAACTAGCCCAAAGAAGAAATATTATGACTAAGATAATGCGAGAATAAATTATCATTAGCCTTCAACAATGTTAAGCGATAAAATACAATAGACAACAAGTTTAATCAGTGGCGGAATAAGCAATCCATTAAAAGAGTCAAGTAGAAAATAAAATCTACTATCTTTTATGATTTAAAAGGTTTTTCATCACTGTTATAGCTAAGACTCAGCTTTAATGAATAAACCACAATATCTAATCATCCCTCGTATTACTTGGCCAAGGATTTTCATCAAATTATCAATGGTCATGACTATATCGAATCACCCCTGGTCATAATCATACCAAAAACTATCCACCACTGCATTACAGGCCACTAAGGACTTTTGTCACATCATTTATATCAAGCCATGATTATACCGAATGAACCCTGGTCATATTCATACTAAGTTCATCTATGCACGTAAGCCAAAGATAACTTTCAACATAATATAAACATGGATGATGACAATGATATAAGAATTCAATAAAACAAGTTCAAAAATTAATTTATCTAGGAATTATTAACGTCCAAATTGTCAACAAGATACTGTTTTGTAGAGTAAAATTCAAGAATGATCAAAAGAATATTTCCATGAAAAGATACTGGATGAAGCGCAAATATCAAGGATATTCTACTAATTTCATGGAGTATAGAAGTCAAAGTTTTAACCAACTTGGTATAATAAAGAATGAAATAACAAAGGAAATCACCATGCATGCGATGCTTCAGCATGATAAAAGTTATTCAAATAGAATAATAATAATGAGAACCAGTGTCGTGAAATTCACACCAAGCGGGATGTTCCAACGAGAATAATAAAGATGGAACCGGATCCTGTGTAAAACACACGATAGGATATTCCAACAGAATGATAAAGATTTTAACCAGTCCTGTAAAACACATGAGCATGTGATGTTCCAATGAATAATAATAAAGATTTTAACCAGTCCTGTGTAAACACATGAGCGGATGTTCCAAATGAATAATAGAAGAATGTCACCAAGTATAGGGTAAACCACTTATACAGATTATGTATAGGGTATGTCACGTATCTGAGTTATTCCAATGAATAATAAAAAGAATGGAATAACAGAGGATTTCACCAAGTATAGGGTATGTCACAGTATCAGATTATTCCAATGAATAATAAAGAATGGAATAACGAAGTTCTCTTCATGAATAAGAAAAAATAACACCCTTACACGTACAACAAATAATATCCCTTACCGTAAAAGACAATTTGGATATCAAAGTAGTGAAGTACCGAATACTCTTTCTTCTTTCTCTCTATTGATTTTCTCTTTATAGCTTCTCTCTATAATTTCTCTCTACAGTTTTTTGAGTTGAATTAAATAAAAAAATAATGAATAAATAAGCTCTATTTATAGGAAAATAGAATGCATAGTAATTAATCCATGAATGGTCCAGATTGATTTACTTTATTCGACGGTCCATATTTAAAACAAAATCTTTTAAATAAAATATCATATATTCTATTTATATAAAAACATTTTACTATGCAAACACTATGCAACACTATGCAAAACACTATGCAACACTATGCATAATAAAATATAATATATTCTATTTCTAGAATAACTTTAATAAAGTATTCTGTTTTATATAAAAAGATGTTTCTATTTTATTACGTTAATAATACAAATAAAACAAAACGTCATTATCGTTATAATAATTCATATTATTAATCGACAATAATGGAATCAAACTGAGTGACTTCTCACATAAGCATCAATAATCAATACCGTGTGCTACTATGCAACCACACGTATTACTGTACTTTTACTACCGAGTAGTTCAACAGTATCAACGGTAAAACATCCGCCGTTATTTCAATAAAATATTTTTGTCGTTTTCTCAATCCGACAATAATTCTGTTGTGGGGTCCACCAATGATTGAGCCGTTGTACGAATATTCCCTGCTAAACCGAATATTCCTCGACCAATCAAATATAATATAACCACTTGCATACTTTGCAAAATTTATAAATACTACCCACAACTATAATATTATCTCAAATTCACACCATAATATTAAAAAAATTATTTCGACAAAATTTAAATCTTTATTGATAAAATCTGGGGTCTCACACCGTCACTCCGTTCCCCGACTACTCCCGGCTACATTATCATTTCCTGAAGGGAACAGTGAAAGAAAGGGTGAGCTCAACTAGCCCAATAAGAAATAAGAGAACAGTGAAAGAAAGGGAGAACTAGTGTTTTCTCCTATTCTACTCTAATCAAATCTAATGTAATCCTCTCTCTCTCTCTCTCTAATCTAATCTATATCATCTCTTTTATGCCTCTAATAATGTATTTATAGGTTACAAGTCTAATTTTTAGCTTAGGAACAAATCTAATCCAATTTAGAGTCAAAAAGGTATCCAAATTCGACCCAAAATGCATCAAAAATGTGTTCTGGCCCGTACCCCCGCCCCGACGGGGATTTCCTTCACAAAAATCCCTCCCTGGCTGGCTTTACTACAGATTTGCAGCTTGTAACCCCACTCCGGCGGGGGGTAATAGGCTTAAAGAGCCCGGCCCGGTGGGGGTCCTTCTTGGAAATTTTTTGCTGCAATAACCTCTGGTAAAATGGCCATAACTTTTTATCCAGGAAGAGTTACGAGGCCCGCCATATATCAAATCAAAGATATCGATGAGCTCTACAACTTTCATTCTTTAAGAAATGAGAAATAAGGGACGAATAAAGGCCGAAATGGGGATGGAAGTGACTGCTATGCAAATGGCCACCCAAAATAGTGAAGTTCAATGTCCGTTGGTACAAAGATCATAACTCTTGCATCCGTACTCCGATTGGAATGATTCAAGATGTTCCGAAAAGCTAAGATTAAGCTCTACAATATAATCCAAGTTCCAAGCTAAGAACATGAAATAAACATGAAAGCCCAAACGATGTCCGGATTGCTTTTCTTTGCAATTTCATACCAATTCTTTGTGATTTCATACCAATAGTCACTCACACAGCTCCCACACATATAATCTACAAAATGAATACAAAATGCATGAAAAGTAACTAAGAAACATAAGTTTAAGACACTAATTCAAGTAACAGATACCAGATAAGTAGGTATTAAAATTACTTATCAGGCAAGTAGGTATAAAAACTACTTATCAGGCACCGCACGCCAGACCGGGGAGTTGAGCACTATAAAATCACGTCGCAACGCGAGCTATAGCAAGGAGGGTGGCGACGCAATGCGAGTGGCGCTGCAGCACGAAGATAGTTAAGGAGACTGGTGCTGCAGCATCGGTGCAGGGCAAAGCCGATAAGCTTTTAACTGCTCAAATCCTGGGGGAAGGGTAACGAAAGCTAATGAATGTGTAGTTCATGTAATGTAACACTTAATCAAAGTGAATTAAACCTTTAGTAAAGGTTAAACGGAAAGATTAAATTAGATTAAAAGACAAAGAATGTAAACGCGGGTTACGAAATCGATATCCGGGGACCGTGGTCACGATAAACGAACGTGGGGGATTGTTATGATTGTGATTCCTTAGATGTTGAGTGACGAGGGTAATGAATAATATTTCGATGTTATGTTGTTGTAATGAGAGATAAGTGTAAAGCGTATAGACGCTGTGAACGCAACGCTCTTGCGATGAACGATCGGTCTTAGCATACAGCGAACGTTATGGCTTCGACATTAAGAATGAGTAATGAACATGGGGTTTATGTAATGGATAACGAAAGTATTAAGTAAGATATGAATTATCAAGAAAGCCATAATGAACTGTAATAAGATTAATGAAAGTCGAATGTGAGTCGGATAAAGAATGAATCCTGAGGTATGACATTTAGTTGCCAAAAAGCCATAAAGAATAAGAAGTTGACTTAACGAACATTATAGTTTAATGGTTCGGATAAGTTAAGATAAATTTAGGTTGTGGTGCAATCATAAATTTGATGGTTGACATATGGGAGCTGGGCTAAAAAATTTCTTCTGAGAGCGAAGGTATATACAAAACTGGAAACCGATCTAACTCACTGTGATGACAGTGTAGATGAGATGGAAACTTATTTATTGGTTATTTGTGGGAAACCATTCAGAGTACCATATGTACTACTAGCAGAGATGCAATGTGTGCTAAGTCCTATAGAAGTTATAAGAGAAGATAAGAATACAAATCATTAAAGATGATGAACTTATTGAGTAAGACATCTCCGTATGTCATGAATCCGTAAAATGGTAATGAAAATTGGTCGCGTAAACTTAGGTTACAAGAACGCGAATAAGTAAAGTTAAGTAAACCAATGTGTAAGTCAAGTATATGACTAACTGGTGTATGTGTTATTTCCTTATGTGTTTTATAGGGATTGGAATGAGCGCGAATGTGTAGTCGTAGCGTAATGTGTAAGGCAAGTTTCCTAACTTCATTCATATTCTAAATGAATGTTAGTTTCTTAAACTTCTCAGATGTTGAACTTGAGAAGTTATGTCTATGTTCAAATGTGCGATATTTGTACAAGGTGGTAGAACGTATGAGGCCTTGTGCCAAAATTTGAACACTTTTGGTGTTTCTATGAGATGAACTGTTCTGTGATTGAAACGTTCAATTTGAGAATGTTCTGTTTATACATAAATCGTTATTGTTAAGTCTGTGCTATTGATTCTAGCCAGATAAAATGTGTATGAAAATGGTAGAAGAATGAAAGTATTTCAAAGTGAATGTGACTAATGTTTTAAAATGATAGGACTCAGATTTATTCTTATTATTCAAGCTGCTTTATAACCTTTGTTCGGTTATCGAAGTTCTAAAGGAATGTTGGAATTCTCAAAGTTGTTTGTTCAACTGTTATGACTTGCTGGGCAATTGAATGCTAACACTAGCTTTAAACGAAAAACATTTTCAACGTATGAGTAGAAGAACCTAAGAATCACATAAAGATCAAGCTGACCGGTATCCAGAAGAAGTGCCATTTATTAGATGAATGAGCGTGAAGATCAAGCGAAGACTTGTAATGTAGAATGATAAAATTAAACTATAGACTAGTTTGATGAACTGTTATGTATCCTTAGTGGTGGATGAAAGTCACTCGTGTAAGATGTAAAGAATAATGTAATTATCATTATTTATAATGAACGAGGTTATAAGGTATTAGAACCTGGAATTGAGAATGTAGGTTGTTATATTTCACTATTTAATGATGTATGTTTGGAAAGGAGTGGGACCGTGACGTACAGAATCTAGGTGTGAAGATAGACCAGATTTCGGGGCGTTATATTAAAAGTCATATATTATAACTTAAAATACTTTTAAATCATTTATATCATTTTTTAAATCAATAAAACCATTTTTAAACCATTTATTTAATACAATTATTAAATAAATCTAATATCATTAATATTAAATTATTAATAAAATTTACCTCAAAATATTAAAATTCATATTTTATTACTTAAAATATTTTTAAATACTTTATTATCATTTAAAATAATTTTAATATATTAAAATCATTTTTAACCAATTTAGTTAATATATTAATTAAATAAATTTAATATCATTAATATTCAAATAAATACAAATATTAATGAAAAATATGTAAAATTATCAAAAGTCAACTTTTATAACTTAAAATAATTTTTAAAACTTATTTTGGAATTTTTAGAAATTAATTTCTATTTTTAATGATTTATTTTGGAAATTAATACAATTAATTTTAATAAAACTATCGCTGAAGCCTTTTGCGACAGAAACTGTCACTATAGGTGTTCTTGAGCCTCAAGAACACTAAAATTCAGTTTCAAGGTGCTTAGTTTGACCACCTTCAATTCACTGCTCATGATGTTTCTAGGCATGCTAAGGTACTGATCATGTAGTATTTATGTAATACTACATGTATCAACAACTAACAAGGTCATACTACAACACACATGCAAGATCTATGGCTTCAAACTAACTGTCAGACGGTTTTTGGGTTACCTAGAAACCCAGTCAGTGCCAAGTAGGTACTTTGTGCCTTCAATTACTTTGGGTTCTGGCTATTAATTAGGTGTTTAAATGGTACAATCTGGTAGTCCTCATGTTAAAGAACAAATATACAACACTAGGTTAGTCTAACTACACCACAATCACAAGATCTGAGCCGGTCAAACCTTGTCAGAAACTGTGTTCATACATTTTCTGGAATTTTCAGAAACTCAATTCGTGTTCGGTCAACTCACTTTGACTGCCCACTACTTTAAATCAGTTTGTTGTTTAAGTGATCAAAGGCCATGAATTTATAGTCCATATAACAGAGTATAACACTGATACACTAACATAAACAAATCACATAACATCTGACAGATTCAAGCTCAGGAAAATCTTATCAGACCTACCTGGGTATTTTCTGGGTTACCCAGAAACACAAGGTCATGGTCAGTCAGCCCACTTTGACCATCAATATCTTGGAATCTGGACATGATATGACCATGATACCACTTCCAGATCACTCCCCTCATAGCATACTACAAGTCTATTACATCAAACAAGACAAATCATTGACAGATCTAGATCTATGGCCTTTGACATTCGGTTGTCAGGCCATAGAACTAGGGTTTTTGACAATTTTAAAAACTTGATTTTTGAGCACTTTGATATTATGGATTTATGATATAACATCATAAATCACTATATAAGATCTAATAACACTTAAATAAACATATAAACACATGAACTATCTTAGCATACAAGATTAAACTTAATTTAGTGTTTATACCTCTCTTTGAATAATCTTCAATCCTTATTTCCTAATCTGATCTTGAGGGGCTAGGGACTTGTATAGGGACTGAATTACTAGTCAATTTCGTGTCTTTGAGAGTGAGAGAGAGTTTTGGCTAAGTGTATGAACATAAAATGGGCTATACTTGATATTTTTCTTTCTTTAATATCTTACTAATTAATTCTTGTGGTTAGAATTGTTGTTATGTGGCTTAAGTTGGTTGATACAAGGTGTATGGTAGGAGCTTAAGAGATGTGACAATAAATTTGGCCATAATCCTTTTAACTTAAAAGTTAAGTAAAGGGTATTTTGGTTATTTTGCCTCTAAAAGGATATTTTGGTAATTTCCCTCATGATGTTAAGGGTAGTCTAGTCATTTGACATAATTCCTTTTAATATTAACCCTTAGGGTTTGATAATCACCCTTAGGGTTTGCTAATTAGGGTTTAGGATTCTCGAATCAAAAATTAAGGTTTCCCAGAATACAATTAGGGTTCCTTACTATTCGTTAGGGTTTACTAACTGTAGATTAGGGTTTCTAATCTAACATTAGGGTTTACTAAGGTTATACCTTATCTGATGAACCTTTGATCATTAAGCTTATACTGTACAAATACATAATGACAGATACTGTAACGCCCCCATATCTATACTCCCATGGTATCTGATATGGTGCTTACTATGAATCAATATATATATATATATATATATATATATATATAATTGAGTGACTATCAGATATAATTTCCATAGATCCAAGATTCACAGTGTCCCATAACAGAAGACAATTCCCAAGAGAACTTATTACTGTGTTTGGATACCCTCACTTGGGATATATGAACTTTATCTGTGAATAGAATCTATCTATCCGAAATTTAGAGTACCAGTAATAACATGAATAGTCCAATTTACCAATACCCTCACCTAGATATATAGTCTATGCCATGCAAATTTACACTATCGTATCGGTAGTAACTATCTATCCGAAATCCAGAGTATCAATAACAACATGAACAGTCCATGCTATTAATACCCTCACTCAGATAAATAGTTCCCAATGATCTCAAACTAGATTTGAAGAATTCTAAATTACATCTATATATGTAAGAAAATACAGTTGCGGAAATAAAAGATGTTATATATCATAAATATTAAGATTCGATTACATGATTCTCATAAAGAGTTTCTTATTACAAAGTATTCAACTAGACATGAATATAACCTAATCTAAGCAGGGACGCTTCCCTTTGTCTACTCCAGATGTTCTAGGGAATAATTGGCAAGGGTGAGCTATGACATGCTCAACAGGTTTTATATTTATAACAATATATGATTTGAAGAAGTATAACAATTCAAAATTCGACTAATAGTTGTTACCATTTTCTGGATTTCTTTTTCAACCATTTTTGGACTTTTTATTTCTATCAGTCACACAGACTTAGAAACTTTATTTTAGATATGAGATATGGGATCCACCTGCTCAATATCCTAGGAGTATGCATCTCATACTACCAGTGCTCAAATGCACACAAATTAATGTCAATATATTATTGACCAAATCTCAATCCCGTACGGGATACCGAACTTCAGTATAGGTTGTCGTACCAAAAAAATTTGGTTTGACACAACAGTTTATGCTCAATAAACAATATCATATGAATAAATAATTCATTTCTTAGTTATCCTGAAGCTATAGCAATAACTTTACAATAAGAGGTAATTCAAATGTAGGTGTAGTATATCATATCAACAACATATCAAGATAAAAATCTTGCTCAACGAATAAACAGGGTTTAGTAAACTTGTGAAAGTAATTAAGTTTTAAGAAAAATATTTATTGAATTTATGTAAAAATATCAAAAATTAATTATCATAAGTTAATATAATTTTTAAAATTGTTTTTGTATCTATTTATATTTATTTATTAATTATTTCTGATTTTTATATAAAAAAAAAATTTGTCTGTAGCTAAAGCCCTATAGTGACAGGAAGTGTCGCTATAGATGTTCTTGAGCTTCTGGGTTTCGGCCAGTCATGGTCGAGAGACCACTTTGACCACGATCTATCTTGCTACTGACTATACTTCTGGGTTTGGACAAGTATTGGTGTTATAGTACTCATACAGTAGTACAACATCAGCCAAATTTCATGTTTTAACCTACATATAACAACAAGTTATAGAGGCTCAAAGTCAGTGTCAGAGCTGTTCTTGAGTTTCTGGGTAATAGAACAGTGATCATGGTCGGTCAACGGTTTTGTGGCTTTAATAACTCTGATTCTGTGTAATAGATTTGTATTATGTTTGTTGTAACATGTAGTATATATGTCAAGGTACATATATATAACATTGGTTTGGACAAAGCATAACTGTAAGGTCTTGATCTATGTTGGTCAAAGTACAGCCAACAACTGTTCTTCGTGTTCATCAGTTTTCTGGGTAACCCAAAAAACTTGGTCAACCTCGGTCAACGAATTTTGACCATTAATTCTAGTAATCCTATGAGTTGTTTAAGTAATTTAAGATCATAGATATGTGTAGTATATATATATCAAGGTGTTAATCTATTACAAAAAGTTACAGAAACAACAAATAGAAAGCTCAAAAAGGCTTCAAAAAGTAGCTTACTCAACTCGTTCTTGAGTTTTTTGGCAACCCATAAAAGCAGAACTTAAATGATCTGGCCAACCACCTTTGACCACCTATATCTTGCAATATATGGTTCTAATGAACCTGTTTTCTTTTCCAGATTAAAGACCTACTATCAGGCTATAAATATCATATGAATAACAGACCTAATCATAAACACATATGAATCTACAAGCTCTGACATTCAACTGTCAGTCTTGTTTTTCCAAAATTCCCAGATTACTAAAAACACTTAATTAAGGCATCTAGATGTTATGAAAACGTGTTCTATCAACCTAACATACTTTCTAACATAATAATACATAATTCTAAACATCTAAACAACAATTTGAACAAAGCATCAAAGATCTAGCTATAAATTAGGGCTTGCACCTTTCTTGCTTAATTTTGGACTTCTGGCTTCTGAATCTATTATTGCTATCACCGAGGCTTATTTAGGTATGAAATATAAGTGTTTAGGCTTAGAAAATTTGTAAGTTTACTCTGATCTAGGGTTCCCTTTTATAGAATTCTTCAACTTGGCTTTTTGGTCATTTTCGACCTACTTGCCTCTACAAATATCTGATCCAATGAATCTACTGATGCTTGAGAGTTACAAGCATATCATGTGTAGCCTAGGAACTTGCATTGGTGACTTCTAACCTACTTGTGAGCTAGTTAGGTTAGATTAGTAGCTTAATTATCCCCTAATCTTCACTAATCTTGATTAGGGTTTTGTTTTTAATGATTAAGGTTGTTTAATGATGTTTAGTAGTACCTAATTGAAGTTTAGTAATCATGATTAGGTGTTAGGATAACCTAATTAGGGTTTTGTCTAGCTAATTAGGGTTAGGGTTTATAATTTAGGGTTAGGTTTTGTTAGTTAGGGTTAGGGTATATAATTTTGGGTTACTAACCTAGATTTCCTACTAATCCTAACAAGCACGACAAAGCGTTTTGTCAGTGTAAGCACGACAAAGCATTTTTTCAGTGTAAGCACGATAAAGCAGCTTGTCCAAACAAATATACCGAAAAGTCCATTTTTGGAAGAAATTTTTTAGCACGAGGTGTCAAGCACGTCTATTTTCAGACAAAATTTTATTTTGACCAAATTTGTTAAACAGAGTATATATTAACACATAACAGTTTCAGAACGGAGAGATTTTATTAATATAACTGAATCTTACATATCTGAGTCTTATTAGAGTTTTGGGTTTTTACATTCACCCCTACTAATAAGAATTTCGTCCTCGAAATTACAGTACATGTTAAGTAAACAGTTGGGGATAGTTCTGTCTCGTTTTATCTTTGAGCTCCCATGTAGCCTTTTCAACGTTCTGATTTCTCCAGATCACTTTGACTGATGCTATCACTTTACTTCTTAGGGCTTGCTCTTTACGGTCGACGATCTGCACAGGTTCTTCTACATAAGAAAGATCTTCTTCGATTTGGATTGGCTCATAATTTATAACGTGTTTATAATCAGGTTTGTATGGTCGTAATACGGACACATGAAACACATTATGAATATGGTTCAACTCAAGAGGTAGTGCTATTTCATAAGCAACTTCACCTATCCTCCTCAAAATTTCAAAAGGTCCAATGAATCTCGGACTTTATTTTCCTTTCTTGCCAAATCGTATCTTTCCCCAAAGAGAAACTTTCAAGAATACGTGACTTCCTACACTAAAGTTTCGTTGTTGACAATGTGGTTCAGCGTATTTCCTTTGTTGATCTTGAGATGCTTGTAATCGTTCACGTATAATTCTGATGGTTTCAGTAGTTTATTGAATTATTTCAGGTCCTAGCATTTGTCTTTCCCCGACCTCATCCCAACACAAAGGTGTTCTACATTTTCTCCCATATAAGGCTTCATAGGGTGGCATACCTATGCTAGCATGATAACTATTGTTATAAGCAAATTGTACCAAAGGTAATTGATCTTCCCAACTTCCTTTGAAGTCTATGATACATGTTCGTAACATATCCTCTAATGTTTGTATGGTTCTCTCACTTTGTCCATCAGTCTGAGGGTGATAAGCTGAACTCAATCTTAATTGTGTTCCTAAGTGTTTCTGAAGGCTTTTCAAAAAATTTGAAGTAAAACATGGATCTCGATCTGATACTATTGAAACAGGCACTCCATGCCTAGAGATGATTTCATTAATGTACATCTTGGCAAGGTGGTCTAAGTTATGAGTAACTTTAATAGGTAAAAAGTGAGCTGATTTGGTTAAACGGTCAACTATTACCTAAATGGCATTATGGCCCTTTTGTGTAGCTGGAAGGCCTACAACAAAGTCCATGGTTATATGTTCCCACTTTCACTCAAGAATTGGTAAAGGTTGAACTAAACCACTCGGCTTTTGATGCTCAGCCTTAACCCTTTGACACGTGAGACATTTGCTTACCCATTCACCTATTTCTCTTTTTATATTAGGGTTTTGGGTTTTTTTACAAATACAATTATAATAACTGTATTATCTATCGAATCCCTATTTGTAACTAGGGTTAGGATTTTCATTATCGATTTTACATAACCTCACACATATTACTCAGTCAAAAAATAATTTGACCATCTTGCTAAGCTCGTATCACAGATAGTCAGCACATTATTGATAATCAATATCAATTAAAAAAATTATTCGTAAAAATTATATTGTTTAAAATTCTGGGTCCGCACAGCGCCGGTAGAAATGAATGAGCTAATGATTCAACTACAAGAATTATTAGACAAGAAGTACATTCAACCGAGTGTTTCTCCGCGGGGAGCACCGGTATTGGTTGTAAAGAAGAAGGAAAGATCGTTAAGACTTTGTATCGACTATCGTGAGTTGAACAAGTTAATGATCAAGAATAAATATCCATTGCACAGGATTGATGATCTATTTGATCAGTTGAAATGGGAAATATTTTTCTAAGATAGATTTTGTCAGAAATATTCATGTGAATGATATTCCTATTTATATATGATTTGATTATGATATAAATGAATGAATATGCAAGTATGCTTGCATTAAGAAAAGTTGTAAAGTCCTTTGATAGATAATAGGAACATATGTACTAGGACTTAGAATGAATTGATCAAACGTGTTAGGTTGATCTTACATAAGCAAAACAGCTTTGTAAAGTCCTTAAAAAGAAATGATGTACAAGGACTATAAATATAGAAAGACCAAGCTTGTTAGGTTGATCTTTTAATGTAATAGATAAAGC
The DNA here is from genome assembly GCA_020205615.1 of Panax quinquefolius. NCBI lineage: Eukaryota > Viridiplantae > Streptophyta > Magnoliopsida > Apiales > Araliaceae > Panax > Panax quinquefolius. The sequence goes on along the minus strand of JAINUW010000081.1, from coordinate 112,757 downwards.
ATCGTTCGATCGTCGAAAGCACCGCACTGTAAATCGTAGTCTGCCAGGAGAGTCAAGGAAAACTCGAAAGCTATCATGACAGAATCGTAGTCTGCAAGATAGTAGATCTCAGAGTTTGTAGACTACAAGGAGAAACGAAGAAGGATCATAGTGTGTCGAGAAGAACTTCCTCAAAGTCGTAGTCTGTTAAGGAAGTCATGTTCAGAATCATAGAGGTAGCTTGTCTAAGAGCTGACCGAGCATCTGCCAAAGCCAAGTTAAGAATTGTAGACCACACTCAGAGTCGTAGAGTACTCTACTGATCAAATAAGAGGCAGAGATCGTAGTCGAGCTAGATCAGATGAAGACAGCAAGCCTAAGGATAGAGATCGTAGAGTGTCGACATCTGATCTCGAGGTCATAGTGTCTGCACAACCAGAGTGAAATCGTAGAGTGTATAACTAAGACTTCAACAGAAGTGCTCACAACACCAAGGCAGAATCGTAGAGTAAACATAATTCTCAACAAATGAGCACTCCTAGAATATCCAAAGGATGAAGCCTCTGGTCAGAGCTGCAAAGTTACACTTCACCTAAAGGAAACCAGGGAGCACTCAATGAATGTCTTTCAAGCTAACAGAAGATCTAAGCACCAACCCAATCAGCATCCAGATTGAGTTGCAAAGCCATCCAAGATGAAGCCTTTTACAAGTAGATCAAAAGAAGACTTCAGTAAAAGTAACTGACTAAGGAAAAGTCAGCAAGTGCAGTAGTTGTTAAATGAACAAAAGACAACGATCTTAGGGTCAAACAGGATCGTAGTGTTTTCCAAGCAAAGAAGGAACTGATATAGTTTACACAGAGATACTTGCCAGCTTTTGAAGAATAAGGCTAAAGTGATTAAGCATGTGTGACAAACGAGATTTTGTAATTTAATTTTAATATTTATTGGATTAAATAAATATTTTTAGATGATTTAATTATTAGATTAAATAATTAATTGATGAAGTTGTGGTAGATTAATTTAATTATATGTGTTATATTTATTAAATTAATGTGGAGAATTTTTATTATTCAAGTATGTAATTATGTGAGCTTATTGAATTAAAAGAAATATTTAATAACCCTAATATTATTTTAATTAATTTAATAATTAATTAGAGAATTAATAAATTTGACATAATTAATAAACGAGAAATTTAATTATGTGACTATATGAATTAATGAGAAATTATTATATCTTATTTAAAATTATATTAAATATGATATTTGATTTATTGTGTAAGTGGGCGTGACATTATTAAACTATATTATAAAGGATTAATTAAATTAAATAGGAATAAGCCTTTAAGGCTAGCCAAACAGAGCTTTAAGGGAAGTTGAGAGCAGTTAACCACGTATGGGTTAACTGACCTCAACGTTCTCGAATTTATTTGTCTTTGGTCGGGCTTTCTCCATTTTACGTATTTACAATTTAGAGTTAACTTGAGAGTCCTAGATAATTCAGAGAATTGATAGGAGAAATTGTGAAAGTTAAGAAGAATCTGAGAAGGAACTTCACTCTTATTCATTCATAAGGGTAATCTCTTCTTCCCCAAATTTCAAATTTATGTTGTTTAAGTTTTTATAAAAAAAATGGCTTTCAAATTCCTGTTAAATTTCTGTAGTTGGAAAGGGTAACAATTATGTGAATATATGTGATAATATGTCATCATAGCATGTTCTACTGTATATTGTATGGTCCCATAACACCAGTTTCATAAAATATGTCGTATATTGTTGCTTCAAAATTACAGAGTATAGAAATATGGCCATATGGCCCTTACTCGCAAATTTAAAATGTCAAACATATATTGTCTCATAAATTTTACACTTGTATATAATTATATATGTTAAAACGAAGAAAACAAACTTCGAATGGACAGATTTGGTGTTATAACGAACCCGTAGTGTTAATTTTTAAGTTTTGTGTTCAAAACTTTCAAGAACATCAAGTACAGTGAAATTACATGTTTTGATTCTGTAAATTATGTGTTTTAACTTGTTAAAATCATGCTAGAAGGATTGAGTAGTAGTTATTTATGTATTACAATGTTTGGGTATGTCTAAATTAGTGTAAGAACAAATTAATTGGAGGTTTTGGCCATGTTCTGCAATTTTTACTTAATTGCGGCGATCGATTCTGAATTCAGCCATTGGCCACAGTCAACTATAAAAATAAAACCAGCACACACATTGCCGCCCACGTCGGCAGTCATTATTATCCAGCCAAGCATGGGTGGGCAGCGCCCTTGCCACCACTCTGCAGATTGTCCAGAAATGAAAAATTTTGTTGCTCAAGTTTAGGAAGGAGATAGTAACTTAATCTAATGATCATAAAAACATGTTAGACGTATAACGAGATGTTAAAATAAATTCTTAACATGTCAATAACACATTTACGCGTGGATTGAATTATTGAACGCATAGTTAGCTTATTGTTCGTGAAGTGTAAATTATGTGTCAATAAGTGTGGTAATTTGACTAAGTATGGTCATAATCTGAGTTAGACTAGAAGAGTGAACTTGTAATGATTAGTTACGTTATTATTGACTGGTATTGTGAATGTAAATGGTATGTAGGATTAAATCAAGGAACATGTATAAATTAACGTGTAATCTACGCACGGGGCAAGTTTCCTAACCCTACTCGTTAGCATTATATAAGTTTATAATTTACCACTTTACATCAAGCAAATTCTCGTTATTATTGATCAAGTCCATTTTGTTATATTAAAGTTTATTAATCTTTTCAAAGTATGATTCTGTTATACAATACTTATTCTATTGTATACCTCTTTAGATTATTGTTCGATTTAAATATCAGTTACTGTTGAACCTTGTTAGACTAGCGAACCCTTAATGATTCGACTAGTCCATAGTTGATGAACGTTCTAAAATTCAGAACCCTTGTTGAATTATCCAAACCAAACTTCCTTTGGTGCAGACTCTAATGTTAAACTGAGATGAACAACCCTGTATAGGGGATTACTTATGCGTTAGCGTTAAGATATTGTGCACAGTATGGTACTAAGGGCTGATCCCCCTAAGTACGAGAAGAAGAGTCCATAATCTTATGACTGTTAAAGGTTTCAAGTATAAATACTTGACAACCTAGGACATAGTTCAAGGTCTTATGACCCTCAGAAGTTCTTTTGATTCTTGTTACTCATTCTTGATTCAAAAGTTGAGCTCTTATTTTGGAAGTTGTTAATTCACTCGCATGTTATTATTTTATTCTTGTACTATTATACTTGTGGGCAATCGTGCTCACTCTTGCATAATAATAACATTGCAGTTAAGAATAAAAGGTCCGATTAGCCTTCTACTAGCAAAGGCATATTAGCAAATGATGAAGACTTGTTGTTTATGTGATTGTGTATTCAGGTTCTAGACTAATGTTAATGTTATGTAAGACTTATTATTTGTTTATGTTCCGCACAGATGTTAAAGGTTAGTTAGATCTGGGATTGAAATTTTTATTCTGATGTTGTAACCCCATAAGGGGGATTCATTTCTATCTATTGTATGGTTTGCATTTATTATGGGTAGATAGATAGATGATATTTGTACAGTGAACACCAAATCCCGCGAAATTGAAGTACCCGGATTTGGGGGTGTCACAGGTTGGTATCAAAGCTGTAGGTTATGAACCTTAGTAGCCTTATAGGAGATCGAGAACATAGTGGTGGTAAACTCTTATCGAGTTATAAGAAATGAATTCCTTAATTCATTGAAGATAATAAAAGACTTTATGTGCTTATGTGATAAACTTATGTGCTCGCGAGTATCGATTAGTAATCTAAAACTTAAAACTGTGTTGTCAGGATGTCGGATGTTGGAGGAGCTAGTCGAGCTGGGGAGGAGGAACCCCGAGTACCTATAGAGGAGGAGCCCCGAGACATTCATGTCGTCAGGGAGCAGTTGGTACAGAGAGAGCCATCTCCGTTGATCACTATTGTTGGTCAGGAGCATGAGCCTGAGACTGATCCAGAGGAGGATCCTGAGGATGAAGAGGAGTTTCCACCGAACTCCATCGATGCTGAGATGTACGACGAGTTATATGACCGTAACATAGAGTTACATGACATAATCGCCCGTGGTCTAACCGAGCGGACGATTATTCAACAGATTACCATTGAGCAGAAGGATAGGGAGATTGTGACTCTTCACACACGTTTAGGAAACGTGGAGTGGGATTTGGTTCACGAGAAGGGTCAAACCGAGGAAAAGTCTGAAAAAATAGAGAAGTTGAAGAAGGAACTGAAAGAGAGCTCAGAAAGGCTGACCATAGTAGAGGAGGGTTGGGTAAGAGAGTCACGTCATGCTGATCTTGCAGAAGAGGATTGTCGTGCGAAGAAGGCTAAGCTCGGGGAGACGTATTCTACACTTCAAAATGCAATGGATGATGCTCAGGATCGAGTTATGAGATACCCAATTCAGTTCGAAGGACTACCATCGTATATGCTAGATCGCAGGACGATGTCCCGCATCATGGAAGAGGAACGTGGCAAGGCTATTCAACGCCTTAACAGGCAGTGATGGGATTAGTTTAATTATGTAAAATCTATCTGGTAGTCAAAGATGTAAATTCCGATGTGTTTATAAACAAAGGAATATTTTAATGTTTTAAATCTTATAGATTCTTTATCTTGGGATAGTTGATGTAAATAGCAGTGATGCTATCGTTTGATGTTAAAACTATCGATTTAAATAAATATCAGAGTTATTAATATAATGTGTGAAGTGATTATGATTAATTATTTTAGTTAAGCCTTAAATGTTTAAGGGATTGAATAAAGACCTAATAAGCATATATTCTTAATAGAAATATGCCGCCTAGAAGAAGATAAAACCGTCAACAAGCTTAAGGAGAACTGATGAATAACAACAACAACAACGCCAATGCTAACCCCGTTCAGCAATGGGTGAACCTATTAGCAGGAGCAATTAACAATCAACCTCAAGCTCCACCGAATACATCGTTCAAGGATTTCAAGGGGGTGGGATTGCTAGAGTTTAAGGGCTCCATGAATCCGATCGAAGCTCAAACATGGGTTATGGAGATGGAGAAAGTATTTGATGTCGCCAGAGTAAGAGAGGACCGAGCGCCATGTGACATTCATGCTTTGAAATCGCCGCTTATTAGTGGCAGGCAAACAAGGTACGGGGAGGAGAAGGTGTGATAAACTGGGAGAGATTCAAGGAGATGTTCTTCGAGATGTATTTTCCGACCAGCTCGCAGAACCAAATGGAGGTCCATTTTCTGGAGTTGAAACAGGGGAATATGTCCGTATCAGACTATGCGGCAAGATTCAACGAGTTGGCTAGGTTCGCAACATATCAAGTGCATACTAACGAGAGAAAGGCAAGATGTTTTGAGTAGGGACTGAAGCCCTGGTTGTATAGCAAGGTGTTAATGTTCCAATTGAACACTTTTGCTGGGGTGCTAGAGAAGGACGAACTCGCTGAAGGTGGAAGCGATGCGGTAACTAAATATAATCAGGATCAGAAGAAGAAGAAGAAGAGTGAAAATGAAGGAATTAACAAAACTGGTGGAAGTAGCACGGGAGGTAGTAATAATCAGAAGAGAAAGTGGTCTGATAACTCGTCAACTGGAAATTAACATGGAGGGCATAAGAAGAGGATCGAAGCGTGCCCGACCTGCAAAAAAGCTCATTTGGGAGAATGAAAGGAAAACGAGTATGCTACAATTGTGGTCAAGAAGGCCACATAGCACCTAACTGTCCTAACCCAAAGAAGGGTGCTTGCTTCACTTGTGGCTCAAAGGATCATCTAGCAAGAGACTGTCCTAAGAAAGGAACTGGAGGGGCAGTATCAGGAGGGAATAAAGGAAACAGTGGTGGGAGCACTCTAACTATCACAGACCAACCAAACCAATAAATGATCGACCGCGCGAACATTCAATATGACAAAGGCAGGATGCGATGCGGTCTCGTGATGTGGTGTCAGGTATCATTCCGATCAATAAAGTTAATGCTTATGTATTATTTAATTCGGCTGCTACTTGTTCATTTATATTCGATGACTTTTCTAAGAATTTAGAATTGCCTAAAGATGAGTTAGAATACCCCATGAACATAGAAATTACAAATAGAGAAGTGATCCCTGTTAAATACATACATAAGAACTGTAGAGTAGATATTAAGGGTAATATCATGAACGTCGATCTTATCCATATTCGACTTGGAGAATTTGACGTTATCTTGGGTATAGACTGGTTATCCTATTTTGGGGAGGTAATTGATTGCCAGAAGGAGCGTATTAACCTTATGACTCCGTCAAAGGTTGTGTTTTATGGTACCAAGTCGCCTAGACAAGCGAGTTATCTGACGATGATGCAGGCTAGGAAGTTGTTAAGACAAGGTATGTAGGATATCTAGCTTACATAGTCGACGATCAGAAAAAATCCGAAAAATAGAGGAAATACCAGTAGTGAGGGATTTTGCAGATGTATTTTCGGATGATTTGCCAGGACTTCCACCAGATAGAGCAGTCGAATTCATGATTGATTTGGCTCCAGGAACGGCTCCAATATCGAAGGCACCGTACCGAATGGCACCGGTAGAGATGAAAGAATTGATGGTTCAACTACAAGAATTACTGGACAAGAAGTATATCCAACCAAACGTATCACCGTGGGGAGCGCCGGTGTTGTTTGTGAAGAAGAAAGATGGGTCAATGCGGCTCTGCATCGACTATAGAGGACTAAATAAAGTCACGATTAAGAATAAATATCTATTACCGAGGATCGACGACTTGTTTGATCAATTGAAGGGAGCGAGATACTTTTCAAAGATATACTTGAGGAGTGGTTATCATCAACTGAAGGTGAGACTAGAGGATGTTCCAAAGAAATCATTCAAAACACGATATGGTCACTACGAATTTTTGGTAATGTCATTCGGTCTAACAAATACTCCTGCAGCATTTATGGACTTGATGAATAGGGTGTTTAAACCGTTTATGGAAAAATTCGTGGTGATATTCATCGATGACATTTTGGTATACTCAAAAACCAAGGAAGACCATGAAGAACATTTGAAGGCAACGTTAGAGGCGTTGAGGAGAGAGAAGCTGTACGCTAAATTTTCGAAATTTGAATTCTAGATTGAAAGTTCACACCTCTGTCCAAACAAATTTTACATCTTTCCTTGTAAAATTTGTTAACAGAGTGGCAATCTTGGAAAAGTCCTGAATAAATCGTCTATAATAGTCGGCCAGTCCCAAGAAACTCCTCACCTCCGAAGGTGTTCTTGGTTGATCCAAATTGATTACGGCTTCAACTTTTGATGGATCCACTAAAATCCCATCTTTGTCAATCACATGCCCAAGAAATTGTACACGTTCTAGCCAGAATTCACACTTAGAGAAATTTGCGTGCAACTTTTCCCTTCTTAGTGTCTCCAACGTCAAACGTAAATGTTACACGTGTTCTTCTAGAGATTTGGAGTACACCAGGATTTCATCAATGAATACCACCACAAACTTATCTAGGTATCTGGGGTCCTTCCTCCCTAGCCTGACTGAATTCTCCTACATTAGCCATCCTGACAACAAAATTTTTAAGTTTTAATTACTAATCATTATTACTCGACACTCACGAGCACATAAGTTGTAATCACCTAAGCACATACGAGTTTTATTACTTCTTCCTTAAAACTCGATAAGAGTTTATCACCACTATCTTTTCAAATGTTACTTCCTAAGGCTTTTCCCCCACCTAAGGTTCATAACCTAAGGCTTTGATACCAACTTGTGACACCCCCAAATCCGGGTACTTCATTTTCACCAGATTTGGTGCTCACTTTATAAAAACATTCATATCTAACTACCCAAACATAATAAAGTTTAATAATAAACCTTCCCATTAAAGGGTTACATCAATAATTTCAACAAAATCTCCCAGGTTATCTAACCTTTATTTACAAATATCATGTGCAAAAAAAAATTAAATAAATACATCACAAGATTTAAAATAAAGTCCAACAACATAAAAGCTAACGGATTTACAAGTCTTCAATACTTGCTTATCTTCCCTTTCCCTTTACTGGTTGTAGGTTCATCGACCTTCTCAACTTTAGCTGTAATATTTATATAAGCAAGAGTGAACAAACAATGCTCACTTGAAATGACAATGAATAAACATCATATGAACTACTAAATGAATAAGCTCGATAGAAATGAATAAGGTACTTCATTAATAATAATCAGGAACAGAATGTGAAATATATTACTGAGGGTCAAAAGACCACGAATTATGTCCATAGTTATAAGTATTCTTTCAACTTACACTTTAACAGTCATAAGACTATAGGGACTCCTCGTACTTAGGGGGATAAGCCCTTCGTACAATGTATTGTGCACAAACATTTCAACGTTATGCGCAAATTATCTCCTGTAATAAGGTTGTTCATCTCAGTATTTAGAATACAAGTCCGCACAGAAGTAAGTTTGGTTTGGATAAGTTTCAAGGTAATTTAGAGTTTAACGAACATCAACTAAGGATTAGATGAATAAAATGTAGTAACAATTCGCTATGTAATAAGTCATAAATGAATTAACATTTCATAGTAAGGTCATGCTTTAGGAATGAACTAAAAGCATAAACATTGAATAATATAACATACCTTGCTTGAACAATGTTAAGCTAAGGTTAGAATCTTGTTAAGAATTGAGTATTTGAGCATGCATAATAAATAGTAAATTGAACGATAAAACTTGTTCAACGTTAGTGTATCAGAATTTATAAACTTGCATGCTAAATAACAGTTTTAAGATAAGAAAAACTTGCTAAACATTAAGAGGTAAGGTTTAGGAGCTTGCACAATATAATTAGAGTTAAGAAACTTGCTCAACGAAAGTTTAGATTTAGAAAACTTGCCTTGCGTGTAAGCTAAACCGTAATAGTTCGATTCACAATATCCTAAACACATGTCATCATGACACAATTAGTCACTACAAATACTCTGTATACAAATAAGTATCTATCTATGGCTTGATTTTTAACCACATAATCAAGCTACACTAATAATAAAATAATAAAACTCGTTAATTATTAACAATATGCTCATTCTTAGTACTATATTATCACAATAACAAAAATTACATTTTTAAAAGTCATAATATTGCATCATATCAACAATTACAGACTCTGTGTAAAAGAAAATATTTTTACGCCATTACGCTATTAATTAAGATGCAAGCATTTATGGCTTAGGCGAGGTTGCATGCATGCGAAGTAATAAGCTAAGGCAAGGCGCGAGGTATTGCGTTATGCTAATGGAGTTTTTAACGGCATTGGTATGAAGTCTTTTCGTTTACATGATGCGCTAAAGGCTTAATGGCTATTGTAAAAATCAAAGAATAAATATGTTGAAGCAAAGAACAAAACAAAGCTAATTGTTGACTATTTAATAACTTCTAGCACCTAAATTAACATATAATTTACGTAAATTATACATAACTGTTACCGATATATACTAATTTAAAACAACTAAACAACAACTTCAGAAATCCTTGAATGCCATGTTTCAACCCAAAACTCCATTTTTTTGACATTGTTTGATAAAATTAACACTGTAACCATAATTATACACCAAATTACCTCATTCGAGCTATGTTCTCTTCATTTCTTAACATATTAACATATTCAAGGTTCAATTTATCTATCAGTTCACAATCAAATATCAATTTTGGTACTCCTACAAACCATGTTCATACATATATTCACTGTAAAACCATTTTCTTTAAGTAAATTAGCATACAAATCAACTACAATCATATATATATGCTAGTTATAATATCACAATTACAATTTCACATAATTTATTAATCAATCATAAAGAAATTTGGGTTACAGACAATTTTGTAAACAATGAAACTCAAGAACATAGAAACTTTAGGAATTATGCCATAAAACATATATACGTACATATATAGTAAGGTTATAGAAAAATACCTTCAATTGCTTAAGAAATCCTTGCTCACTACAGATAATTGTTTGAAACTTTGAAATTTCTGTTAACCTCTCTCTAGTCTCTCTCTCAAATTCTTTGTATTTTCTTCCTCAATTTAGCAAATAACTTAAACGTGTAAACAAAATTGATAACCAAGTATGCGTAAAATAAAAGAAACTGATATGGCCATAATACGCACACTAAATAATATCAGTTACAAAAATATTAAGCGTATAGGTTATAAATATATTTTATTTATTATTTGATTTATTTTACTTATTTTATTTATTATAATTATAATTCAAAATTCAAAATCCAAAAAATAAGGCTTTGTTTGACAAAAAATCTTTAAAAATTAAAGACTTAATATCTTTAAACCTTGTTTGGCAAACTAAATTAATCTCCTTTAATTTATTTTAATAACCCATTTATAGCATAGTTTATTGTCACGCTTTTATTACCAAATTTAAATTAAAACATTATAATAATCCATTTAATCCCTATCAACTCTCTAATTTAATTATTAAATTAAATTAGAATATAATCTCATAATAATTAATTTCCTTTACTCATTAATTATTTATTTAACAAATAAATAATTAAATCAAATCAAACTAAACAAATATTTATTCCACAACAAACACATCAATTAAATATTTATATAATTCAATAAATATTTAAAATTACAATTTAAAATTCTGAATTGTTACATCCTTCCCTCCTTACAAGGATTCTGTCCCCAGGATCACAACTCAAACAAATCATTCGTCACAGTCTTCCCTTCTTACAAAGATTATATCCCCAGAATCGAAGACACAGAGTAAACAAATAACTCAGGATAATTCTTCATCATTTCAGCTTCGAGTTCCCACGTAGCCTCTTCGACATTGTGGTTCCTCCATATTACCTTCACAGAAGGTATCACCTAATTCCTGAGCACTTGTTCTTTCCTGTCGACTATCTAGATAGGAACCTCTTCATAAGACAAGTCTTTCTCGAACTGTAATAGTTCGTACTCGATCACAGGCTTGTAATCGGGTTTATACAGTCGTAATATCGAAACATGAAAAACAATGTGAATGTGTTCCAACTCTGGAGGTAGAGCTACCTCATAAGCCACTTCTCCTACTCTTCGCAACACCTCGAAAGGTCTAATAAACCTCGAGCTTAGCTTTCCCTTTTTACCAAAACGGATTTTCCCCTTCCAAGGAGAAACTTTTAAGAACACGAAGTTTCCTATGTCGAATTCACGATCTTGTCTGTGTTGATCAGCATACTTCTTCTGTCTATCTTGAGCAGCTACTAATCTTGTCCTAATGAGTTTAACAACCTTAGAAGTTTGTTGTACCAGTTTCGGTCCTAACAGTGACGTTCACCGACTTCATCCCAGCACAGTGGAGTTCTGCACTCCCTGCCGTATAATGCTTCGTAAGGCGTCATGTCGATGCTTGCATGGTAACTATTGTTGTGGGAAAATTCCACCAATGGTTAATGTTCATCCCATCTCCCTTTGAAATCCATGATGATTGCTCTAAGCATATCTTCCAACGTCTTGATTGTTCGTTCGCTTTGGCCATCTGTTTGCGGATGGTATGCCATACTCATTCTCAACTGTGTTCCCATGCATTCTTGTAGTCTCTTCCAGAAGTTTGACATGAATCGCGGATCTCTATCTGACACAATTGATTTTGGAATTCCATGTCTCGAAATAATTTCTTTAATGTACAACTTTGCCAACTGATCAAGATTGAATCTAATCTTTATTGGCAAAAAGTGTGTTGATTTTGTCAGTCTGTCCACTATTACCCAAATCGCATCGTATCCTCTCTGAATAGTTGGAAGACCCACCACAAAATCCATTGTGATATGTTCCCACTTCCATTCTGGTATGTCCAATGGTTGAAGTAACCCGCTTGGCCTCTGGTGTTCTGCCTTTACTCTTTGACATGTCAAGCATCTCGTAACACATTCTGCGACATCTTTTTTCATGTTTGGCCACCAAAAGTGTCGTCGTAAATCTTGATACATTTTCGTACTTCCCGGGTGAATCGAATATCTTGAGTTATGAGCTTCGGTCAAGACTTCTTCTTTAATATCTGGTACTACTAGAACCCAGATTCTTCCCTCGAATCTTAGTAACCCTTCGGTATCGATCTTGTATTTCACTTCACTACCCTTAACCACTTTCTCTTTGATTTTTTCACATTTTTCATCTTGTAGTTGAGCATTATTTATCTTGTCCACCAAAGTTGGACTAGCTTCTATTTGGAATAGTCGTTCATCGAATTCCTTTGGAAATTTTATTTCCAACTCTAGCTTTGTCATTGCTGAAATAAGCTCCTCCTGAGTGGTTATCAGCATCAATTTTTCCTGACCTTTCCTGCTTAAAGCATCTACAACCACATTCGCTTTGCCTAGATGATAAAAGATCTCACAATCGTAATCCTTTATCAATTCCAACCATCTCCTTTGACGCATGTTCAGGTCCTTCTGAGTGAAAATATACTTCAGACTCTTATGATCTGTGTATATCTCACATTTCTCTTCATACTCCATATCTTTAGAGCACATACCACTACAGCCAACTCTAAATCATGAGTCGAATATCCTTTCTCATAATCCTTCAGTTGTCTTGATGCATATGCAATAACTTTGTCGCTCTGCATAAGCACACAACCTAATCCTTTATTTGATGCATCACTATACACCACAAAGTTTCCTATATTATCTGGTAATGATAACACAGGTGCCACACTTAACTTCTTTTTCAAGTCTTGAAAACTCTCTTCACACTTCTCTATCCAAACAAATTTTACAGCTTTCCTTGTCAAATTTGTTAACGGAGTGGCAATCTTAGAAAAGTCCTGAATAAACCGTCTATAATAGACGACCAGTCCCAAGAAACTCCTCACATCCGAAGGTGTTCTTGGTTGTTCCCAATTGATTATTGCTTCAACTTTTGATGGATCCACTGAAATCCCATCTTTATCAATCACATGCCCAAGAAATTGTACACGTTCTAACCAAAATTCACACTTAGAGAATTTCGCGTACAACTTTTCCCTTCTTAGTGTCTCCAACGTCAAACATAAATGTTCCATGTGTTCTTCTTGAGATTTGGAGTACACCAGGATGTCATCAATGAATACCACCATAAACTTATCTAAAAATGGTTTGAAAACCCTGTTCATCAAATCCATGAATACAGCAGGGGCATTTGTCAATCCGAAAGTTATCACCAGAAACTCGTAATGTCCATACCGAGTTCTGAATGTCGTCTTTGGTACATCCTCCTCTCTTACTTTCAATTGGTGATACCCACTTCTCAAATCTATTTTTGAGAAATATCTAGCACCCTTCAATTGATCAAACAAGTCATCTATTCTTAGCAATGGATATTTATTCTTAATAGTGACTTTGTTTAACTCCATATAATCAAAGCAAAGATGCATTGACCCATCCTTCTTCTTCACGAATAACATCGGTGCTCCCCACGGTGACACACTCGGCTGAATGTACTTCTTGTCTAATAGCTCTTGTAATTGTACCATCAGTTCCTTCATTTCTACAGGAGCCATCCTGTACGAGGCCTTCGATATCGGAGCGGTTCCTGGCGCTAAGTCAATCACGAACTCAATCTCTCGGTCAGGCGGAAGTCCTGGCAAATCCTCCGAAAACATATCTATAAATTTCCTAACCACTGGTATATCTTCCAGTTTCACCCCCTTCCTCTGAGTATCGACTATGTAAGCTAAATAACCCACACAGCCTTGACTCAACAACTTCTTGGCCTGCATAATCGTCAGACATCTCGCATGTCTAGGCGATCTGCTACCATAGAAAACTACCTTTAACGGAGTCATAAGGTTTACACATTTCTTTTGGCAATCAATATCGCTCCATAATTGAACAGCCAATCCATTCCCAAAATAACATCAAACTCTCCAAGTTTTATTGGAATTAAATCTACCATCATGACATTCCCCTTAATGTTCACCCTACAATTCTTGTATACGATCCTAACAGGAATCACTTCCCAATTCGCAATTTCTATGTTTAAAGGGAAATTCAATTCTTCACTAGGTAATCCTAACCTCTTAGAAAATTCATCAAATATAAACGAGCAAGTAGCACCCGAATCAAATAATACATAAGCATCTGTATTATTGATTGGGATAATACCTGACACAACATCTTTTGATTATTGCACTTTGCATCCTGTGATCGGTCATGTTGAAGGTTACGGTTGTGGAGTACATTTGATGACGTTGGTCCTGCAATGGTCAATGTGCCTCCACTGCTACCACAATTGTTTTCCGTTGTCTCTTCAGGTTTCTTCTTAGGGCACTCATGAGCAAAATGATCCTTCGACTCGCATGTGTAGCAAACATTCTTCTTGGGTTGGCTGCAATTTGGGGCAATGTGACCCTCCTGGCCACAGTTAAAGCATACACGCTTCCCCCTTAAGCACACACCCGCGTGAAACTTCCCGCATGTATCACATTCTTCGAACTTCTTCTTCTGCTGGCTTCCAGCACCAACATTTCCATTCCATTTTCTCTTATATTGTTACCATTTCCTCCACTCCCACTACCATTATTCACCCTTATTCTTCTTCTTTCTTTGTTCTTGATTGTACTTTGTCATAGCCTCGCCTCCACCCTCAACGAGAATTGCCTTCTCAAGCACTGCTGTGAATGTCTTCAGCTGGAACATGGAGACCATATTGTACAACCAGAGTTTGATCTCTGCTCAAATCTCCTCACCTTGCACTCATCTGTGTTAACTTGATATGGCGCAAACCTTGCCAATTCGTTAAATTTTGTGGCATACTCCGATATCGTCATTGATCCCTGCTTCTGTTCCAGAAACTGCACCTCCATCTGATTCTTCGAACTCTTTAGGAAATAGGTCTCGAAGAATATCTCTTTAAACCTATCTTATGTCAACACCCCTTGTCCTCCTCGAGTTTTATTGGCTTACCACCAATAACTAGCCTTTGCTTTCAACATTAACGTTGCAAAAGTAGTCTTCTGATTCTCACCTACTCTAGCTACATCAAACACTTTTTCTATCTCCATGATCTAGGTCTGTGCCTCAACTGGATTCATGGACCCACGGAATTCTGGTGGTCCAACCGCCTTGAAGTCCTCAAATGTCACCGCTTTGATTACGTGGTTGATTACGTAATGCACCCACAATCGATAACGTCACTAACTTCTTTGAGCAGGGTTAGCTTCGATGTTATTGTTATTGTTGATAAATCCCTTAGGGGTTCTTTTTCGTGGCTGACGTCTTCTTGGAGGCATTTTCTATTAAAATACACTCATTAGATTGTTACTCAATTCCTTTAAGTATTTTCTACTTAACTTGCACACCATAAACGTTCATCACATAACACATAACACTTTGAATAAAATAATAACTTTTATTTATTCATAATCTTTTAGAAAACATAAGAACTATAGCATCTCTGCTATTTACATTAACTTTCCTGAACTACTAAAGTTCCAGGATAACATCATCATCATATCCCATAGGTTACGTAACACTTGGGATTTACATATTATTTATCATATTATTAATTGTATATCAAGTACATTTATGACGACCTACTAAAATACTGCATAGCCTTACGATGCTCTTCTTCCATAATATGGAACATTGTTCGGCGATCTAATATGTATGATGGCAGTGTCTCGAACTGAATCGGATAACCCATGACCCAATCTTGAGCTCGATTGATCACAGTGTTGAATACATTATTCATCTCTTCCATCTTGATCTTCTTCACTTGTACATCTCTCTCTGCTACTCCGGCTCGTTTAAAAGCTTCTTCATACGCGTCTTCGGCTCTTGCTCTCTTAGTACATTCTTCCTTCAACTTGTTCTTCAGGTCTGCGATCTCCTCTGTCAGTTGCTCGTTTCCTCCTTCAGTGTGGACCAGCTTCCCTTCGACATTGCTCAAACGTTCATCTAGATCCTACATCTCGTTGTCCTTCTGCGCCATTGAGGTTTGTTGTTCAGTTACTATCTCTCTCAACTGCTCGACGCTATCCTGAAGTTCCACATTGCGGTCGTACATACGGGCAGCGATCAAGTTATGTGTGGAATCTCTTCCTCCTCATCCACATTCGACTGTGGCAGCTCCTCAGGGTCTTCCTTGTCCGTCTCTATCTCATCATCCTCATCAAGTAAACACTCCTGCTCAACCACTGTGACCAACGAAGATAATTCCCGTGGCAGTAGTTGTTCCCAAATCACCTTAATATCTCAAGGCTCCTCCTCTCTAGGTATCTGGGGTCCTTCCTCCCTAGCCTGACTGAATTCTCCTACATTAGCCATCCTGACAACAAAATTTTTGGGTTTTAATTACTAATCATTACTACTCGACACTCACGAGCACATAAGTTGTAATCACATAAGCACATAAGGGTTTTATTACTTCTTCCTTAAAACTCGATAAGAGTTTATCACCACTATCTTTTCAAAGGTTACTTCCTAAGGCTTTTCCCCCACCTAAGGTTCATAACCTAAGGCTTTTATACCAACTTGTGATACTCCCAAATCCGGGTACTTCATTTCCACCAGATTTGGTGCTCACTTTATAAAAACATTCATATCTAACTACCCAAACATAATAAAGTTTAATAATAAACCTTCCCATTAAAGGGTTACATCAATAAGTTCAACAAAATCTCCCAGGTTATCTAACCTTTAATTACAAACATCATGTGCGAAAAAAATTAAATAAATACATCACAAGATTTAAAATAAAGTCCAACAACATAAAAGCTAACGGGTTTACAAGTCTTCAATACTTGCTTATCTTCCCTTTCCCTTTACTGGTTGTAGGTTCATCGACCTTCTCAACTTTAGCTGTAATATTTATATAAGCAAGAGTGAGCAAACAATGCTCACTTGAAATGATAATGAATAAACATCATATCAACTGCCAAATGAATAGGCTCAATAGAAATGAATAAGGTACTTCATCAATAATAATCAGGAACAGAATGTGAAATATATTACTGAGGGTCAAAAGACCACGAACTATGTCCATAGTTATAAGTATTCTTTCAACTTAAACTTTAACAGTCATAAGACTATAGGGACTCCTCGTACTTAGGGGGATCAGCCCTTCGTACAATGTATTGTGCACAAACATTTCAACGCTATGCATAAATTATCCTCTGTAATAGGGTTGATCATCTCAGTATTTAGAATACAAGTCCACACCAAAGTAAGTTTGGTTTGGATAAGTTTCAAGGTAATTTAGAGTTTAACGAACATCAACTAAGGATTAGTTGAAGAAAATGTAGTAACAATGCGCTATGTAATAAGTCATAAATGAATTAACGTTTCATAGTAAGGTCATGCTTTAGGAATGAACTAAAAGAATAAACATTGAATAATATAACATACCTTGCTTGAACAATGTTAAGCTAAGGTTAGAATCTTGTTTAGAATTGAGAATTTGAGCATGCATAATAAATAGTAAATTGAACGATAAAACTTGTTCAACGTTAGTGTATCAAAATTTAGAAACTTGCATGCTAAATAACAGGTTTAAGATTAGAAAAACTTGCTCAATATCAAGAGGTAAGGTTTAGGAGCTTGCACAATATAATTAGAGTTAAGAAACTTGCTCAACGAAAGTTTAGAGTTAGAAAACTTGCCTTGCGTGTAAGCTAAACCGTAATAGTTTGATTCACAATATCCTAAACACATGTCATTATACCACAATTAGTCACTACAAATACTCTGTATACAAATAAGTATTTATCTCATGCGGTATGAAAGTAACAAGTAAGGCGTATTACGGTACTGTATGTTGAGGTTAAGGTTATGACGCGAGTCTTTGGCATTCATGTTACCAAAATACGATGTTGAGCACAAGAACAAAAACAAAGCTAATTTTTGACTGTTTAATAACTTCTAGCACCTAAATTAACACGTATAACTTACGTAAATTACACATAATCGCTACCCATCATACATTTACTAATTTAAAACAACTAAACAACAACTTCGGAAATCCTTGAATGCCATGTTTTAACCCAAAACTCCATTTTTTGACATTGTTTGATAAAATTAACACTGTAACCATAATTATACACCAAATTACCTCATTCGAACTACGTTCTCTTCATTTTTCAACATATTAACATATTCAAGGTTCAATTTATCTATCAGTTCACAATCAAATATCAATTTTGGTACTCCTACAAACCATGTTCATACATATATTCACTGTAAAACCATTTTCTTTCTTTTTGAGCGTAAATTAGCACATACAAATCAACTATAATCATATATATGCTAATTATACTATCACAATTATAATTTCACATAATTTATTAATCAATCATAAAGAAATTTGGATTACAGACAATTTTGTAAATAATGAAACTCAAGAACATAGAAACTTTAGGAATTATGTCGTAAAACATATATACGTTGTATATAGTAAGGTTATAGAAAAATACCTTCAATTGCTTAAGAAATCCTTGCACCACGGATAATTGTTTGAAACTTAGAAATTTCTCTTAACCTCTCTCTAGTCTCTCTCTCAAATTCTCTGTATTTTCTTCCTCAGTTTAGCAAATAACTCAAACGTGTAAATAAAATTGATAACCAAGTATGCGTAAAATAAAAGAAACTGATATGGCCATAATACTTATTACTAAATAATATCGCCACAAAAATATAAACGTATAGGTTATAAATATATTTTATTTATTATTTGATTTATTTTACTTATTTATTTATTATAATTATAATTCAAAATTCAAAATCCAAAAGCCATAAGGCTTTGTTTGGCAAAAACTTTTTAAAAATTAAAGACTTAATATCTTTAAGCCTTGTTTGGCAAACTAAATTAATCTCCTTTAATTTATTTTAATAACCCATTTATAGCATAGTTTATTGTCACACTTTTATTACCAAATTTAAATTAAAACATTATAATAATCCATTTAATCCTATAAACTCTCTAATTTAATCATTAAATTAAATTAGAATATAATCTCATAATAATTAATTTCCTTTACTCATTAATTATTTATTTAACAAATAAATAATTAAATCAAATCAAACTAAACAAATATTTATTCCACAATAAACACATCAATTAAATATTTATATAATTCAATAAATATTTAAAATTACAATTTAAAATTCTGAATTGTTACAGACACTCTTAAAATTCTTAAAAGTAGTAGCTCGTACTACTGCAAGATTTACGGGTATATTAGCCTCATTTCTATTAAACGCGGCCGTTAACAAGTTAACGAACTCTTGCATCGGGTTAACCGGACCTCCCTCCGGTTGGTTAACATTAGCGTCTTGATTACATTGTCTCCTTCTTGGCGGCATTTTGCTGTTAAGATAAACAACACATTATTATTACTCTTTTCTTATTACTTAGTTATTATTCATGATTAAACAATAACTTCAACTCATTACTCAATATGTTCCATAAAAAGCCTTATATTGATTTGCTTCTTGTAGTATAATACTACATCGTTCACATTACACAGCCTTAGCTGATTACATTACTATCCCGCAATTGCTTTCCAAAAATTGGGATTTACAAAAGACTATCCTTTGATATACAAAAGAGGGTTTTACGTCACTACTAGATACATCATATTTACATATCTAACTCTACTCTAGCTAATACTAGGTTACATCTACCGTAAGGCATTCTCAAAATCTACGTTGGCAAGACCGGCTATAACATCACGGCTGATAGTATGCCGAGTATGCCCTTCTCTATCGGATACCCAGCTACTTGCTGCTGGAAATTCGCATGAGAACTCCTATGTATATAGGACATCCTTCCTATATTCTGTTTCTCGGTCTTTAGCTCCTGCCTGAGCTCAAAGACCTCCTGTTTCAGTTCGTGGACCTTGTCCTTCGCCAAAACTCTTTCATCGTGCTCCTCCTCCCACATCAACTCCATACTCGTCTTATTTTCCAAGACAGCATGAAGCTCTTCTTTTAGTTCTTTCACCTCCTGACAATAATGGAGGTTTCTATCCAACACTGTCATAAACAATGACATCATCAACTCCCCCGAAGGCGTTTCTTCCACCTCTTCTTCCGATATGCCATCGAACACAGACATAAGGTCTAGGTTCTCCGAGTCTCCAGACTCAATAACTACTACTTCAGGCTCTGCTGCTATTGGGTTCGGTATAATTTCTATTTGATTAACCGATTCTTCACTTTCTACATGTATATATACATTTTGTTTTCTCCTGACATCTACAACAAAACAATTTAGTTTGATTAGTACACGTCAGTAGAATAATAAAAACACATATCATATATAATGCATTTTTAAGGTTAATGTCATCTTTTACTTCTTTGACTTTTCTTAAGGTTATGACTTAAGGTTCTAATTCCCTCCTTAAGTTTTATAACCTAATGCTTTGATACCAACTTGTGACGCCCCCAAATCCGGGTATCTTCCAACCCAACATATGGTGCTACAGGGTGCTACAGTTCACACATATATTCAATTGAAAAGCCTCAAAAGAACGAATATGTCTTATATATATTCCAAAACAATATTACCATTCCCCATGTTCTTTATAACCATTACAATTGTTCTTGTCATAATATCAAATATTAACATCATTCACCTATACTATTACAAAGGAACTCTATAAGTTCGCTTTAACCTTCCCTTTATCTTTATCGGATCCTTCAGTCCGTTCGGTCTTAGCGGCATTCATATGGTTCAAGCAAGAGTAAGCATAACTAGCTCAGCAAGTATGACAATTCCATTTAAACAACATGCTTGAAACATACAAATCGTATATCTTCAATAACTGAATAATAGTTATGAAGTACTATCGATAATTCAAAATAGCACTTCTCTTTTCTTAAAACGTTTTACAATGAACAACATTCAATTAAACATTAAATCCGGTCCAAGACCTTGAGCATTTCATACTTTCTTTGAAAAGGACAACCCGACACTAAGTCCGTAAGTCCGACATTACTTACGAGCACGTCTAGATGATCAGCCTATAGTAATCTATGTTGTACAACACTACTTTCTTTAAACGTATGTACGTTTAAGTTTTGGCAACCTCACGTGCCTGTCGTTTGACGACAAAACATTTATTTAGCATACTCAGTCTTCATTTGAAAATCGCATCAAAATAGTTTGGTAAAACATTGACAATACTTTGACAGATTATAAGAAATCCAAACATCTTAAGTCTAGCCGAAAGAATTGTCTTCGACTTTCTTATACATCAATTCACGCGTAAAAATACATTAATTACAAAGCTTGTCTAGATTGAACATAGACAAGGGTTAGAACACTTGCCTTTAGCGTCTGCTACTGTTATTACACTTTTCCTTTAAGTCTTTAGAGTCTCTACAATACATAACCACATAACATAACACATTAGGTCATAATTAGATATGTATGGTACCTAACGTATCTTACCCTTCTTTTCAATCTAATCATTTATTAGATTTGTTATTATTGGTTCCGGCTTAACGCAATACCTTGATATTACGTTCACGTTTGAGTGATTATCTTCAAACTTTAGTTATCATACTTAAGGTTTATAACATTTTAAACAATGTTACATTAAGTTAATTAATGTTGTACTTCATCATTAACCAACTGTATTTCTTTTTATCTTCATAAGCTTTCTTTACTGGGTTTGATCTAGTCTTTGTGTGCCAGCTTTTTTTTACTCTAACTTCGCGTTGCAGACGGGTTCACATGTGCCATATTCATCTTGGCTGGCGGCTTTCTCTCTCGATCTTTGGGGTCATACTGCCGCACTTCACTTCCCAAAGATGTCCCATTCACGCCTCGTCTCAAGCGATTGCCGGCCATAGCTCTCTGGGTCAATATGGCCCTGAACCCTAAGCCTCAGATAGTTACCACAGTTCATTTCTTATGTGAACTTTTCGGGGCCATAACTTATTCATTTTAAGTCCAAATTAGCTCGTTCAAAAGCCATTAGCTCACAAATCACATGCTCTACGTGTTCATACAAGAATTTTACATTTTCAAATCTTTTCACTCGAAATTCTTTGATTAATTCCATTTAACGAAAACGATAAACGTTCGTGAATGTTCAACGCTCGTTTCTTCGTTCTAAGTCGGAATTCGGTCATTTTTGAGTCCGCAACTCTATAATGCCAACGTTTTCGTGCTCAATGTCAAAATTTGACTTTCATTCTAAGAATTTCACGATTTCGACGATTATCGTCCAAACTCGTGAATTTCGCCATAACTTCGTTACTTAAGATTTGTTCATCGTTTCAAATGGATTCATTCCATCATACTAACATCTTAACATACATATTTTATTAACTTATATACATGATAAGTTCTTACTTGTTCTTCATAAGTTTACAACTTATATAAGTATAAATTGCTTATTCATGACTTATTAAAGCTTAAGTCCATTAATTAGCCATTCCTATTTCTTCTTAGCATACAAGTTCTACCACTACTTACTTCTCTAACAATTGAAGAGAGGGAGAATCATGGTTGTGTACCTTTGATGATCACTTGATTCTTTCTTGTTCTTACTTCTTGCTTCTTGAACTAACAAAGTCTAACTTTTCTAGCTTTTTCTCTCTAACCAATAAGTTATAAGTTGTTGGTGAAATTTAACAAGTAACAAATGAATAATCTAGCTCTCTATTTATAGGATTTCTAAGGTGAAGGCATAATGGTTAATAAACCAATCCCACCTCCTTAATCCACCTCCTTAAACCACCTCTTTACTATTCATTACTTAGCCATCAAGTTTACTTGCTCATCACAAATCATATCCTTTGCTTGCCCACCAAGATCACCCATGTGATCATGGGGCCAACATGAGTTGCCCCATGGATCATCCTTACCCATTGGATTCTTAGTTTGGGCTTTAAGTTTAATTAACATAACTTATGATTTGGGCTTGCATTAATCCACATTGGCTTATACATTAACAAACATTTGGGCCTTAACCTTTAGTTAGCATTGGGCTTAATCATAATCCCAATTGGACTTTACACTTCCTACACAATCCTACAAGTCCATTACATATGGCTTAAAGCCTTAGAACGTATTGTCTACGTATTAATCTCGTATTCTAACTCGTATACTCATTCATCATATACGACATACCATCATTCATACATACTCTTATAATACCTTCATACATACTTGTATAATACCTCATATCATACTCGTATTCATTACCTCATACAATACCTACCTATTATACGATCATCGCTTTAACTAGTTAACGATTTACTTTCCCTAACGTTCTCGAATCAAGTCCGCAGGCAAAAAATTATGTTTTCCATACTCGAATTATTATTACATAATCCATCTCACCTCGATATTCTATCGTTACGTATTTCTCGGAAGTTCAAAAATAATTCCTGAGCAGAAATCAGTGAATAGTATTTTTCAAAAAATTTCTCGAAAAACTTTTATTTTCGTCTTGAAAATTCAAACACTTTAATTCCTTCACGTAGTCAAAATACTACGACATTCCGACATTTCTAGGTTAGAGAACGACATTCATCTTACTAACACGTAATAATAACAAATAATATAATTTTATTCATTATTTAATTAAATAAAATTATTTTACAATAAATCCAAATTTCTCGGTCGTTACATTATTACTATTTTAACATTATTAAATATTAATGATGATGGGATTATTTGATATTTAAATCATTTAAAAATGATTCCAATGTTTGAAAAATTATTATAAATTATAATAATTATTTGAAAATTATTAAAAGCTTCCGAAAAATATTATGAATGATATATGACTTATCTAATATAATATTGAAGTTTAGGGACCGAGTTTAATTGTTAATAAGTGTGTTAATTGTCGGATAAGGTGGTCAAGATTACAAGAATAGGTCAAGTCTAACCAGACTGAACTAGTTAGACTTGAGAAGTGTTTATATAGGTTATAAACACTGATGTGACTATATGGTAATGTGTCTAGGAGTAATATTGATTGTAAATTACAGTATTGTGTGTTGTGAATTATTGTGCTACTTGAAAGACCGATATTGTGATTATAGGTCTTTCAAACGCAGATAAGTATATTGAGTAGCAGTAATCAACGCGGAAGGCAAGTTTCCTAACTCAATCTTGAGTTAATACTTTGAAATATTATGGTGGTTAATTATTGTTGGTTGGACCACGTCTGAGAATTTATTGTTGATTATTCGCAGTTAGTGCATGTTTATTAATTCAAATTGAATGAGTGATTCTGAGAATATATATTTAGAGAATAATTGTTATTGGATAATTACATCCGTAAAAGTTATTAGTGATTGCAAATAGTACAGATAATTCCTGTCTATTGTTGAATTATGTTGAGAAATGTCTAGTCAATTGTTCTGGCTAGACGAACATTTGTTAGAACTTGATAAGTTCAAGAAGAGAAGAGAAGAGAAGATAAGAGAATTCAATTATTATTGATAGATCGATGCCAATTGTTTCGGCTAGATCGTGAAAGTAAACTTGATAAGTTCGAGAAGAGAATAGAAGAGAAGAGAAGTGATTAGATATTGAAATCATTGTATCTCGTTGATAAATCAAATTCTGATTCTAAGACTGAGAAGAACAACCTTTTATACAAAGGGAACATTTTTGGTTGTATATTCGGCCATTGCGCGCATTTTAAGTATTATGCAAAATATAGGGTACAAGGAGTTAGCCGCTCTAAGTACTTGCTTGGGGGTATGAATTAATCTTTGTGGTTATCTGATACACCTGGTTATATCAAAGTAAATCTTTGATAGTTACTCGAGAAGAGAAGTTCAAGATCCTTAGGGATCACTCAGTATAACTTTGGAAAATATTTCCATCCTGTTATTTGGGTATATGATGAATGGGTAATATACCCATGAATTGGATACATCCGGGCTTAATTTATTGTTGTTCTCAAGTCTTTTAGAATAGTTTTTAAGTATTTGTGTCTATTCATGCATGTTTTATGTTGTTTTGTAGGAATTGGGACAAAAGTTACTTGGATCGACGTTTGAGTTGCTAGATTCACATTTTCGGCTAGCCATTTACATAGCAGCTACTTAAGGGTCAATTTCAACATTTCTCTTGACCTTATTTCGAAGACCTTAAAGAATGAAAGTTGTAGATCTACATCTCCTCTTTTCGGAACATCTTGAATCATCAAAATCGGAGTTTGAAAAAAAGAAGTTATGGTCATATTCCCAAAAGACGTCAGAGCAGAAAATTCTCGAAAAGACCCGTGGCCGGGCGCCAAACCAAGGCCATTTCAGGCGCTTGAGCGCTAGGAGGCAGCGATGGTCTTGTATTTAATGAACAGGCGTTGGGCGCTGGGAAGGGTCTGGTCAAGCTTGGACTCATTTTGGGGCTAATTTTGACACTTTTTTGACTCCAAATTGGATTGGGTTTGCTCCTAAGCTAAAAATTGGACTTGTAACCTATAAATACGTGATGGGAGGCATAGAATAAGGGAGATTACATAGATTAGATTAGAGATACACTCCATTAGATTTGAAGATTCATTCATAACTGGAGTCTAATCAGGAATCAAGAGAGATTTTGTGGAGAAGAATTCCAATTGAAGATTGAAGCTTGGGAGATTTTCTTTAAGAGTTTCTTCTTCTTCTTATTTTTAATTGTGTAATTCTTTTAAGATGATTTTCATGAGACTGTTGGTTTTATTTTTCGTTATGAACTAACTCTTTTATTAAGACTACAAATTGAACCTTTTATGTCTATGAATTAATTATTTAATTTAGTCCAATTATTTATGTCAAGGTGAATTGTTTATCATATCTTGTGCGTATTGATTAATTATTTGGCAGTAATTATCATGTTACTCTAGAAGGATTCGGAAGATGAAATTTAGGGTTAGAACTAGACATGATAACATGTATGCTTGATTATTTTCATGAGACGAATAATTAGGATCGTGAATTGAATAGGAATATATGTTCACTGCATGTAACAAATTGGGAATTGGAACTTAATGGGTTTAATTTAATTATTTTGCATAGGACTGTCGTAAGATTGATTGAATTGAATAAAAATTAACTGATCACTTTGGAAAGGGCTTTTAATACTTAGAATTCCTGTTAACAATTCATTAGGCATAATAATTGGATTAGTTGGATAATTGGTTTGTAGTACATAAATTGGAGATATTGTAGTCTTAACCTTTATTTATCTGAATTCATTCGTCGAGTCTTAATCTTTATTTATTTGAATTAATTTTAGAGTAATCTAGTTTTAATTGATTAATTTAGTTTTCTTAATTAGAAAAATCACACTTTGCAATTGTTTAAATAAAATTGATTTGGTTAAGAGTTAGTACTTGGTAATTTTTATTAAATAATTTCTCGTGGGAACGATACTTTTCTTATCACTTTATTACTTGTTGACCGTGTATACTTGCACGTATTCATTGATTGCGAAATCGATCAACAAGTTTTTGGCGCCGTTGCCGGGGAATTAGTTTAATAATTTTGCCAATATTAATTTTTATCAAATTAGTTTTAATTTAAACATTTTTTTCTTTAATTCTCTTTCAATTTTTTTCTTTCATTTCAGGTACCATGGCGGAATTTAATTATCAATGGTCGTATACGAGAATGACTCGGCCAAGGGGAGCAGAGATTGATGTACTCACGACACTTTCTGCATTGTCAGCACAGATTGAGACACTTTCGAGGAGGTTAGACGCTTTTGCAGTACAACGTCGACAAAGTGTGGCGGTTACTTGTGATTATTGTGCTGGAAATCATATGAGTCACAATGCGCCATCAGTTTTGAGCCGATACAATATGGTGGTGATTACCCCAACAATTATGTCTATCCCAACAACTATCATCAGGATTGGGGGTATCACCCAGATTTTTCATGGAGCCATACTCATCAAGATCAATTTTATGCTCCAAGTCAATATACCCACCGGATTTCTCGTGTCAGGTCCACTACAACAGGAGGAACATTCAAATTTGGAGGAAATTTTGTCCAAGTTCATAGCTTCAAGTGAGGAGAGGAGGATTAATCAAGAGATATAGAGTCAAAATTTTGCGAACCAAATGGAACAACCAATCAATGCCTCGAACATTTGTCCTCAATACACTTGGCCCTATGACATGAATTCCGAGACTGATGGAGAGCCTGAACAAAATCTGCAACTAGATGAGCCACAAGATGTTGAAAGAGAGGGAAAAATTGAGAACCAAGAAAAGGAGATCGACGAAGAGTTAAGTGTAAGATTCAACGAAGATGAGCCAATTTCATTAGTATCCCATGTGCCTCCTCCACCAAAGTTTAATAATCCGGGTAGTTTTGCAAAACCATGCCCAATTGGCAATCATGTCGTCGGCAGTTTAAGTAACTTGCTAGCCACAATACTTGCTCATCACATCACTTGGTCACCACACATAAACCTTGCCCATCAAGCTTACCCATTTCCTACTTGGTTTGACCCATGGATCAAAGCTTTTCATTGGGCTTTGATAATTAATCTAACTACTTTCTTAATGGGCTTGTGCTACATAGTTTGGACTAATGATATATCAAACACTTGGGCTTGATTGTCACATTATATTGGACTTCTATATTAGGCTATTAATCTTACAAGTCCATTACCTTAAATTACATAACTTAACATATATACACCACGTATAATCTTCGTATGCTAGCTCACATATTAATTCGCAATATACGCTATTTCATTCTCAATTCTTAATAGTATAATACGTCGTATTATACTTACGTCCATTACCTTCATATAATGAACACACATTATACGATCACAACTTTTTCCTTAATGCTTAATAAACCTAACGTTCCCAAATTAGGTCCACATGCGAAATATTACATTTTCCATACTTAGATTATTATTACATAATCAATATCGCCTTGATATTATAACGTTACGTATTTCTCGGAAATTCAAAAATAATTCTTGAGCAAAAATAGATGAATAGTGTTTTTCAGAAAATTTCTCGGAAAGCTTTTATTTTCGTCTTAGAAATTCAAACACTTTAATTCTCTCACGTAGTTAAAATACTACGACATTCCAACGTTTCTAGGTTATAGAACAACATTCATATTCTCAACACGTATTAATAATAAATAATATTATTTTATTCATTATTAAAAGTAATTACAAAATGTTCGATTTTCTGGGGCGTTACAATGTTAGGTGACTTTCATTCAAGGGTCATTACTAATGGGAACCTCCCAAAAGAGACATTATTACTGATGGATGGAGGGTTCCTCAATTTTCGTAGGGAAATTGGATAGAGAATTGAAGAAGTTAAGCTGAGACTATAAAACAAGCGCTTATTGGGAGGCAACCCAAGTTTAATTTTTATTTTTAGTTTTTATTAGGTTTTATATTAGTAGTTTTGAATTTGTATTTATTTAGAATTTAATAAAATTGTTTCTATCATGGTTTACAGGTTATTCAAGTCAAATTCAAGTGTGGTGCCCAATTTGTTCCATGTGCCTAGCCTATTCTCCAAACTTAGCGGACAAAGAGGAAGATAGCTATATTTTCAGGAAAGTCCTCTACTTTAATTTTTTCTATTTTAGCCATTGAGGACAATGTCTAGTTTAAGTTTGGGGGCATTTTAGTGTCGTATTGCATATAGTTAGTTATTTGCATTATAGTTCGTTATTTTTACGTGTTAGCATTGTGTTTTTGCATTTAGTGTGCATATAATACATGGTAGTTAATTGCATATTCATATATGTGTTGCATTAGTACGTGT
The DNA here is from genome assembly GCA_020205615.1 of Panax quinquefolius. NCBI lineage: Eukaryota > Viridiplantae > Streptophyta > Magnoliopsida > Apiales > Araliaceae > Panax > Panax quinquefolius. The sequence goes on along the minus strand of JAINUW010000081.1, from coordinate 83,978 downwards.
TCATGTAGTATTATAGTTTTATTTGCATTTTAGGATTGCATGTTCATAGTAGATTGTGGCATTTAGGTTATGAAAATGTTTTAGATTGTTATAGTTTTATCGCGTGATTCCAAATTTGTTAGATAGTTAAGTATATTTTGGGCTAATGATGAGGTTTGAAATTGCATAAACAAGTTAGTACTGATTATTAAGCCTTTGATGTGATTTCTTGTCTTGATTTAAATCTTTATCTATTTGAAACTGATATTATCAAGATAGCACATGTTAAGAAACGACTATGTTGGTTGATTAAGTCTAAATGGATATATAACGAATTTCTAAAGGATAATGCCAGTTGAATGAAAGATTAACAAGAATAGGCAGTGATGGCTAAAGTTAGACATGAATTTAAGTTTGGGGGGAAATATTTGGAGTATATAAGCTTTAAAAAAAAGAAGAAGAAAAAAAAAGGAAAACTGTGGCTAGTTTTGTTTCGGGAACTTTGTTACTTGAGCAAGTAAGCCCAAGGGAGTGTCTCTACACCTAGCGCCCTAAGGTCTTATATGGTCTGGGAGTCGTTGGTCGAAAGCTCACTAAGGGGTAGCACTGTTAGCCTAATGGAAAGAGACATTGCACATTCATGAGAAATAAAAAAATGAATAAAACGGGAAAAAGTGTAGAAAGCCTCCGTTAAAAAAATAAAATAAAAATAAAGCCTAAGTATTCCATTTTGACCCTTGAACTTTGGTAATTGTTTGATTTTAGCCGAATGTAGTTTATTTGAGGAGTTCTCGAGTTTACACTGTATGATGCCTTCTAAGAAATCTATTATGTTTCATATTTTGCTTTTCATCAGTTAGCATGGTTGTTGAGCACACACTCACAATATCAGTAATAGCAGGTTTAGATTTGATGACTGTTGGGATATAATTGATCTGTCTTGATATGATGTACTAGCATGTTATTGTGATTTTTCTTAGGCCTGGTGAGTCTACAGTATTCGGTTTGACTGCTGGAATTACAAACATGTAGATAGTTATATGTGCGTTTGCATGGTTATTTAGTTTTTCTTGTTGCATTATGTTTTGTTGCTTGAGGACAAGCAACGGTTTAAGTTTGGGGGTATTTGATGAATGGATAATATACCCATGAATTGGATACATCCGGGCTTAATTTATTGTTTTTCTCAAGTCTTTTAGAATAGTTTTTAAGTGTTTGTGTCTATTCATGCATGTTTTATGTTGTTTTGTAGAAATTGGGACAAAAGTTAATTGGATCGACGTTTGGAGTTGCTAGCTTCGCATTTTCGGCTTGCTATTTACATAGCAGCTACTTCAAGGCCAATTTCAACATTTCTCTTGACCTTATTTCGAAAACCTTAAATAATGAAAGTTGTAGATCTACGTCTCCTCTTTTCGGAACATCTTGAATCATCAAAATCGGAGTTCGAACGAAGAAGTTATGTCTATTTTCCCAAAGGACGTCAGAGCAAAAAATTCTCGAAAAGACCTCAGCCAGCGAGGCGCCAAAACCAAACCATTTCAGTATACGGGCGCTAGGAGGCAATGGTGCATTCTTTGTGAAAAAGATCTTTGGGGCGCCGGGAAGGGTCTGGTCAAGCTTGGACACATTTTGGGGCTAATTTTGACACTTTTTTGACTCCAAATTGGATTGGGTTTGCTCATAAGCTAAAAATTGGACTTGTAACCTATAAATACATGATGGAAGGCATAGAATAAGGGAGATTACATAGATTAGATTAGAGATACACTCCATTAGATTAGGAGTTTCATTCATAACTGGAGTCTAATCAGGAATCAAGAGAGATTTTGTGGAGAAGAATTCCAATTGAAGATTGAAGCTTGGGAGATTTTCTTTAACAGTTTCTTCTTCTTATTATTTTTAATTGTGTAATTCTTTCAAGATGATTTTCATGAGACTGTTGGTTTTATTTTTTGTTATGAACTAACTCTTTTATTAAGATTACAAATTGAACCTTTTATGTCTATGAATTAATTATTTAATTTAGTCCAATTATTTATGTCAAGGTGAATTGTTTATCATGTCTTGTGCGTATTGATTAATTATTTGGCAGTAATTACCATGTTACTCTAGAAGGATTCGGAAGATGAAATTTAGGGTTAGAACTGGACATGATAACATGTATGCTTGATTATTTTCATGAGACGAATAATTAGGGTCATGAATTGAATAGGAATATATGTTCACTGCATGTAACAAATTGGGAATTGGAACTTAATGGGTTTAATTTAATTATTTTGCATAGAAATATCGCAAGATTGATTGAATTGAATAAAAATTAACTGATCACTTGGGAAAGGGCTTTTAATACGTAGAATTCCTGTTAACACAATTCATTAGGCATAATAATTGGATTAGTTGGATAATTGGTTTTTAGTACATAAATTGGTGATATTATAGTCTTAACCTTTATTTATCTGAATTCATTCGTCGAGTCTTAATCTTTATTTATTTGAATTAATTTTAGAGTAATCTAGTTTTAATTGATTAATTTAGTTTTCTTAATTAGAAAAATCACAGTTTGCAATTGTTTAAATAAAATTGATTTGGTTAAGAGTTAGTATTTGATAATTTTTATTAAATAATTCCTCGTGGGAACGATACTTTTCTTATCACTTTATTACTTGTTGACCGTATATACTTGCACGTATTCATTTATTGCGAAATCGATCAACAAGTTTTTGGCGCCGTTGCAGGGGAATTAGTTTAATAATTTTGCCAATATTAATTTTTATCAAATTAGTTTTAATTTAAACGTTTTTTTTCTTTAATTCTCTTTCAATTTTTTTTCTTTCTTTTCAGGTACCATGGCGGAATTTATTTATCAATGGCCGTATACGAGAATGACTCAGCCAAGGGGGAGCAGAGATTGATGTACTCACGACACTTTCTGCATTGTCAGCACAGACTGAGACACTTTCGAGGAGGTTAGACGCTTTTGCAGTACAACGTCGACAAAGTGTGGCGGTTACTTGTGATTATTGTGCTGGAAATCATATGAGTCATCAATGCGCCATCAGTTTCGAGCCGGTACAGTATGGTGGTGATTACCCCAATAATTATGTCTATCCCAACAACTATCATCAGGATTGGGGGTATCACCCAGATTTTTCATAGAGCCATACTCATCAAAATCAATTTTATGCTTCAAGTCCAATATACCCACCGGATTTCTCGTGTCAGGTCCACTACAACAGGAGGAACATTCAAATTTGGAGGAAATTTTGTCCAAGTTCATAGCTTCAAGTGAGGAGAGGAGGATTAATCAAGAGATATCGAGTCAAAATTTTGCGAACCAAATGGAACAACCAATCAATGCCTCGAACATTTGTCCTCAATACACTTAGCCCTATGACATGGATTCCGAACTGATGGAGAGCCTGAACAAAATCTGTAACTAGATGAGCCACAAGATGTTGAAAGAGAGGGAAAAATTGGGAACCAAGAAAAGGAGATCATCGACATAATGGAGAAAACACCTAGTTTTTGGACGTTCTTAATGGGAAACATATCTACAAAGAGCATGCTTGTGACGCCCCCAAATCCGGGTATCTTCCAACCCGACAGATGGTGCTACACGGTACTACCATTCATTCATTCATTCCATGAAATAGTCTCAAAAGGACCAATATAACTTCTATATATCCAAAATAATATTACATTCCCCAGGTTCTTTGTAACCCATTCGTTTGTTCTTATCATAATATCAAATATATTACAAATCGTTCAACTATTCTATTACATAAGCAATCTAAGGGTTCGTCTTACGCGCTTGCCTTGTCCTTGCCTCTCAGCCTTGATTCGCTCGATCTTAGTCGTGTTCATATGGTTCAAGTAAGAGTGAGCATGACTAGCTCAACAAGTACTACAATTCTAATAAACAACATGCTTAAAACATAGAACTCATATATCTTGATGGCGAACAATAGTTACGTAAGTACTATCGATAATTCAAAATAGCACTTCTTTTCATTCAAAACGCTTTTCCAACAACAATATTCGATGAGAATATCAACTAAGGCTCGGAACTATGAAGCGGTTTATAATTTCTTTTGAAAAGGACAACTGGCACTAATTAGTAAGTCCCAGTAGCTTACGAGCACTTCGGGTGATCGATCCCATAGTACTCTATGTTGATCAACACTACATTCATTAAACGTGTATACGCTTAAGTTGTAACAACCTCACGCGTGCACGTCGTTAAACGCAGCAAAAACATTTTTAGCATACTTGGTCTTCGATTGAAAACCATACCAATATAACTCAGTAAACATAAATCATACTTGACAGAATCATAATATAAGTCTAGCCGAAAGAAATGGCTTTAAGACTTCATCATTCAAGACTTCATGTGAAAGAATACATGAATTACAAAACTTGTCCAGACTAAACTGGAACAAGGGTTAGAATTCTTGTCTTTTAGCGTCTGCTTACTGATTAACACTTGTACACTTTAAGTTTCTATGTTTCTACAACACATGATCATATAACGTACCATATTAGGTCATACATAATCAAGTATGTATACTATTATATCTTACCCTTCATCTCAATGTAAATCCTGACTTAGATCTACTATTATGGGTTTTTGGCTTTCATTACGACATTCATAATTCGTTCATTCATTAGTGTCTTACAATGTCTTAACAACGTTATGCATATACCTTAATTCATTACTATCAAGTCCCCTTTCATTAGACTTGAAGACATTTTTTTCTAGCAATTTCTTGTGATTGCGCGCCAAGTGCCACCTATAGCTTCTTCATCTCATGGCCATGCATGAAAGTTAGCAGATAAACCTCGACATCGTTAGGGAAAATATAATACCACCTTTTGGTTGGGTTGGCCATATGGCTGACTCTGTCCTATAGAAAAATTTTACAGATTTTGAATTTTGTGAACTTCCCGGACGCATAACTTCTTCGTTATAAGTCCGAATTGGCTCGTTCAAAAGCCTACGGTTCACAAATTATGTACTCTATGCGTTCATGCAATAATTTTATCTATTTGACTTTGTTTGCTAAAATTTGACCTATTAGTTCATTTTTAACGAAAACGATAAACGTCCGTGGACGTTCAATGCTCGTTTTTTCGTTCTAAGTCAAAATCAGGTCATTTTCGAGTCCGCAACTCTATAATGCCAAATACGACTTGTCTCCATCGAAAACCAATGTTTCCGACTTCAAACTCAAAATACGACTTCTATTCCGAGAATTTCACGGATTCGACGATTATCGTCCAATCGTGTGAATTCTGGTAAAACTACAATCTTAATAAATCTAAATGGATTATAATCAACATAAGATCATTACAAGTTACTTATTAAACCAACTTATAAACAAAGTAGGTTTTGACTTATTCTCATAAGTTAATGACTTATTCAACTTATGAACTATAAATCTTCATGCTCATGACTTATTAATAACTTAAGTCCACTAATCAATGTTCTTATGTTATATTCAACATACTAATCATCATATGACAACATATGATAAGTTCATCATGGTTCTAGCAACTTATTAATGTTCAAGTTGCTTATCCAAATTATTCGGCTTAAGTTCATTCCTTATTAACCTATTACATGATCTTAGCATACATGTTCATTAATAACACTTCCCTTATCATCCTATCATAATAGAGATGAAAGAACATTGGACACAAGATCATTACCTTTGAAGTCTAACTTCTTCTTCTTGGAAAATCTAACTTTGACTTAAAAGTGCTTATTTGCTCTACCAAATAAGTAGCTTATATTTGAGAGGAGTTGGATGAAATTAAAACACCCCACAAAATTGAAATGAGCTTGGTATTTATAGGCCAACAAAGTTTAGGGCAAAATGGACTTTAAACCATCCCACCTCCTCATTTCCACCTCCTTATCCTTCACCTCCTTACTATTCATAACCTAGCCATTAAGTAACTTGCTAGCCACAATACTTGCTCATCACATCACTTGGTCACCACACATAAACCTTGCCCATCAAGCTTACCCATTTCCTACTTGGTTTGACCCATGGATCAAAGCTTTTCATTGGGCTTTGATAATTAATCTAACTACTTTCTTAATGGGCTTGTGCTACATAGTTTGGACTAATGATATATCAAACACTTGGGCTTGATTGTCACATATTGGACTTCTATATTAGGCTATTAATCCTACAAGTCCATTACCTTAAATTACATAACTTAACATATATACACCGCGTATAATCTTCGTATGCTAGCTCATATATTAATTCACAATATACGTTATTTCATTCTCCAATCTTATTAGTATAATACGTCGTATTATACTTACGTCCATTACCTTCATATAATGAATACACATTATACGATCACAACTTTATTTCCTTAATGCTTAATAAACCTAACATTCCCAAATTAGGTCCACATGCGAAATATTACGTTTTCCATACTTAGATTATTATTACATAATCAATATCGCCTTGATATTATAACGTTACGTATTTCTTGGAAATTCAAAAATAATTCCCGAGCAGAAATCGATGAATAGTGTTTTTCGGAAAATTTCTCGGAAAGCTTTTATTTTCGTCTTAGAAATTCAAAAATTCTCTTACGTAGTTAAAATACTACTACATTCCAACGTTTCTAGGTTATAGAACAACATTCATCTTCTCAACACGTAATAATAATAAATAATATTATTTTATTCATTATTAAAAGTAATTACAAAATGTTCAATTTTTCGGGGCGTTACAATGCTAGGTGACTTTCATTCAAAGGTCATTACTAATGGGAACCTCCCAAAAGAGACATCGTTACTGATGGATGGAGGGTTCCTCAATTTTCGTAGGGGAATTGGATAGAGAATTGAAGAAGTCAGGCTGAGACTATAAAACAAGTGCTTATTGGGAGGCAACCCAAGTTTAATTTTTATTTTTAGTTTTTATTAGGTTTTATATTAGTAGTTTTGAATTTGCATTTATTTAGAATTTAATAAAATTGTTTCTATCATGGTTTACAGGTTATTCAAGTCAAATTCAAGTGTGGTGCCCAATTTGTTCCATGTGTCTAGCCTATTCTCCAAACTTAGCGGACAAGGAGGAAGATAGCTATATTTTCAGGGAAGTCCTCTACTTTAATTTTTTCTATTTTAGCCATTGAGGACAATGTCAAGTTTAAGTTTGGGGGCATTTTAGTGTCGTATTTCATATAGTTAGTTATTTGCATTATAGTTCGTTATTTTTACGTGTTAGCATTGTGTTTTTGCATTTAGTGTGCATATAATACATGGTAGTTAATTGCATATTCATATATGTGTTGCATTAGTACGTGTTCATGTAGTACTATAGTTTTATTTGCATTTTAGGATTGCATGTTCATAGTAGATTGTGGCATTTAGGTTATGAAAATGTTTTAGATTGTTATAGTTTTATCGCGTGATTCCAGCTGTTAAATAGTTAAGTATATTTTGGGCTAATGATGAGACTGGAATTGCATAAACAAGTTAGTACTGATTATTAAGCCTTTGATGTGATTTCTTGTCTTGATTTAAATCTTTATCTGTTTGAAACTGATATTATCAGGATAGCACATGTTAAGAAACGACCATGTTGGTTGATTAAGTCTAAATAGATATATAACTGATTTCTAAAGGATAATGCCAGTTGAATGAAAGATTAACAAGAATAGGCAGTGATGGTTAAAGTTAGACATGAATTTAAGTTTGGGGGGAAATATTTGGAGTATATAAGCTTTAAAAAAAAGAAGAAAAAAAAAAAAGGAAAACTGTGGCTAGTTTTGTTTCAGGACCTTTGTTACTTGAGCAAGTAAGCCCGAGGGAGTGTCTCTTCACCTAGCGCCCTAAGGTCTTATATGGTCTGGGAGTCATTAGTCGAAAGCTCGCTAAGGGGTAGCACTGTTAGCCTAATGGAAAGAGACATTGCACAGTCATGAGAAATAAAAAAAAATGAATAAAACGGGAAAAAGTGTAGAAAGCCTCCGTTAAAAAAATAAAATAAAAATAAATCATAAGTATTCCATTTTGACCCTTGAACTTTGGTAATTGTTTGATTTTAGCCGAATGTAGTTTATTTGAGGAGTTCTCGAGTTTACACTGTATGATGCCTTCTAAGAAATCTATTATGTTTCGTATTTTGCTTTTCATCAGTTAGCATGGTTGTTGAGCACACACTCATAATATCAGTAATAGCAGGTTTAGATTTGATGACTATTGGGATATTATTGATCTGTCTTCATATGATGTACTAGCATGTTATTGTGATTTTTCTGAGGCCTGGTGAGTTTACTGTATTCGGTTTGACTGCTGGAATTACAAACATGTAGATAGTTATATGTGCATTTGCATGGTTATTTAGTTTTTCTTGTTGCATTATGTTTTGTTGCTCAAGGACAAGCAACGATTTAAGTTTGCGGGTATTTAATGAATGGGTAATATACCCATGAATTGGATACATCCGGGCTTAATTTATTGTTGTTCTCAAGTCTTTTAGAATAGTTTTTAATTGTTTGTGTCTATTCATGCATGTTTTATGTTGTTTTGTAGGAATTGGGACAAAAGTTACTTGGATCGACGTTTGGGGTTGCTAGATTCGCATTTTCGACTTGCCATTTACATAGCAGCTACTTCAAAGCCAATTTCAACATTTCTCTTGACCATATTTCGAAAACCTTAAAGAATGAAAGTTGTAGATCTACGTCTCCTCTTTCCGGAACATCTTGAATCATCAAAATCGGAGTTTGAACGAAGAAGTTATGTCTATTTTTCCAAAGGACGTCAGATCAAAAAATTCTCGAAAAGACCCGAGCGTCGGGGCGCTCAAACCAAGGCCATTTCAAATATTTACCACTACTAGAAGGCAATGGTGCAATACCGTGAACAATCAAGTATTTGGGAAGGGTCTGGTCAAGCTTGGACGCATTTTGGGGGTAATTTTGATACTTTTTTTACTCCAAATTGGATTGGGTTTGCTCCTAAGCTAAAAATTGGACTTGTAACCTATAAATACATGATGGAAGGCATAGAATAAGGGAGATTACATAGATTAGATTAGAGATACACTTCATTAGATTAGGAGATTCATTCATAACTGGAGTCTAATCAGGAATCAAGAGAGATTTTGTGGAGAAGCATTCCAATTGAAGATTGAAGCTTGGGAGATTTTCTTTAACAGTTTCTTCTTCTTATTATTTTTAATTGTGTAATTCTTTCAAGATGATTTTCATGAGACTGTTGGTTTTATTTTTCGTTATGAACTAACTCTTTTGTTAAGACTACAAATTGAACATTTTATGTCTATGAATTAATTATTTAATTTAGTCTAATTATTTATGTCAAGGTGAATTGTTTATCATGTCTTGTGCGTATTGATTAATTATTTGGCCAGTAATTACCGTGTTACTCTTGAAGGATTCGGAAGATGAAATTTAGGGTTAGAACTGGACATGATAACATGTATGCTTCATTATTTGCATGAGACGAATAATTAGGGACGTGAAATGAATATGAATATCTGTTCACTGCATGTAACAAATTGGGAATTAGAACTTAATGGGTTTAATTTAATTATTTTGCATAGGAATATCGCAAGATTGATTGAATTGAATAAAAGTTAACTGATCACTTGGGAAAGGGCTTTTAGTACTTAGACCTCCTGTTAACAATTCATTAGGCATAATAATTGAATTAGTTGGATAATTGGTTTGTAGTACATAAATTGAGGATATTGTAGTCTTAACCTTTATTTATCTGAATTCATTCGTCGAGTCTTAATCTTTATTTATTTGAATTAATTTTAGAGTAATCTAGTTTTAATTGATTAATTTAGTTTTCTTAATTAGAAAAATCACAGTTTGCAATTGTTTAAATAAAATTGATTTGGTTAAGAGTTAGTACTTGGTAATTTTTATTAAATAATTTCTCGTGGGAACGATACTTTTCTTATCACTTTATTACTTGTTGACCGTGTATACTTGCACGTATTCATTGATTGTGAAATCGATCAACGGTATATCAAAGTAAACCTTTGATAGTTACTCGAGAAGAAAATTTCAAGATCATTTGAGACCACTCAGCATAAACTCGGGAAAATATTTTCATCTTGTTATTCAATTGAATATCATAGAAACTTTGAATGCGTTGTACTCTTTCATTATCAAATTATTGTGTTGCATAGGATGCGAGAAGACTTGTTAGTGATTAACGAATTGTTCAACTATTTCAAAGTTCCCCGAACTTTGCTGTCGTTCTATCAAAATAGATAGTCTGTTATTCTTGATTCTTATACATTCATTGTATATCTTAACTTGCGGGGCAAATTTGTTGCTCACCCTTGCTAAATTAAATATTTCAGCTAGGAATGAAGTAGCCAGAGGAGCAGAGAAAAACAAAGGCAAATGCATAGTGCTAGAGTAGTTATAATGAACATATTTATTATGTTATTTTTGTAAACCCTTTTTGGTATATCTAAAGGGTATGTTTGTAATGTTAAGGTTAGATAACCTGGGATGATTGTTAACATATTAACTAATGATATGTATGTTTGTATTCATCAATGAATGGGTAGTTAGATGTTAATTACATTGTAGATCGTGAACACCAAACTCGAAAGTCGAGGAACCCGAATTTGGGGCATCACATAGTATGTATCTATTGGGGACAAATCAGACATGAGCAAATTAATTTAATTAAGTGGTGTGGACCACTGCGAAAATATCAATTATTATGATTGTAAAAATATCACTTCCCTAAAATAATCATGACACTTTTATCAAACTTATTTAAAATAAGTTCCAAGTCATTTTTTGAGAAGAAATTGTTACTTTTCAAAAATAACTCATAAGTCAATTTAAAAGTACAAAATTAAGTTGTAGATGAACACAAAAAGTGAAAAAAACAAAAACACAACTTAAAAGTTGGTTTGCGGCTGAACATGCCCTAAAGAGTATGTTTGATTTATTAAAATCTTAATATTTAAAATTGACTCGGTTCATGAAATTATTTTAAAGAAACAAAATTTGTAATCATTAGTGTTTATTATATAGTTTACAATAACTTTAATTTGTATAAATAAGAAGTACAATAAATTCATATCAATTTGAATTTCAAGATTTTGCAAAATAACTTCAAAACATCAAAATGGAACTCTTTTTACAGAATGAATATAGTATATATTAATCTATTTGACTTGACTCAATACTGACTCGGCTTTTAAAACTGATTGGTGACTAATTAATATAATAAATAAGATAATCTTGAACTTTAATTTAAACGTATTAAGTTAACTCTTTCGTAACTTATTTGAACTTACCACCAATCACATTAGCAAACTTGATGTTTCTTACTAGTTGCAAAAGAGATGATTGGTTCATTGGAAGTGCCTTTGATGCCTCATCTAAAAGCTTTCATACGTGTGATCACCATCAGAAAGCTTAAATAAGTTGTCATAACTAGCTCCAAGAGTGTAGAGTTTTGCTAGCTTTTGCAGCAAGTGCCACTGCCTTTGAATCAGTGCTCGTCATAACCCACTCTCTTTCTGCACGTCTTTGATGCTGCCTTGCGTTCTTTGCTCGCTTTGGTGCCAATCGAGCATCTCTCTCCAAAAATGCAAGTCGAAATTTTTCTGCTATTGGTAATTCCAAAGAATTTACAACAGATGAAGATGTTCTAATAGTATACCCTGAAACTGCCCACGTTTCGGGATCTATATCCTTGACGACAAGATCATCCAAAACTGTAGTCAGCAATGCTTCCCCAGGAACATCCATCCCTCTGTAACCAAAGGGTAATGGTTTTGGATTTACTATAATGCGAGGGCATTCGGTGGACAAGGTCTCCAATGAATATTTGTCAATGTTTGGCTGTAGATATGGAAAAAGGTAAGATTAAAAACGCAAGATATGAGAAACCATGGTAATAAGTCCAATGCCCGCCCACTCCTCTCCTTCAACCTATTCTAGAGATACATCTTGTGACGTGAGATTGTGTAACAAACCAAGAAAGCTTGGAATCAAGCATCAAATGATAAGAAATTCATACCCAAACAAGCCAACATAGCGAATGTGCACCATGACCAATCTCAGCCGTATCAAGTTCCTCCCAAGACTCTCCCTCTACATCATTTAGTGTTGGTCTCAAGATGCCCAAACATCTCCGCCACTTTTCAAAAAGTGTGCTCTAAAAAGTTTCCTCGGACACCCTCTCTGCAACATTAACTTTCATTCATAGCCTGCTATAAATTATACATGTATACCCCTTGTCAAAACCCAATATACTGGGCCACTTTTCAAAAGGTATGTCAAGGTCAGCAGAAAAAGCTCAGAAACAAATTAATTAATATAGGAGTCTGTTTTATGGTACAGAAGTTTCAAGAAACATCCTTAAAACATTTCAGAAGCAATTAATTATTTGCATTTGAAACAAGATTTCCCGAGGATGTATGCATCCGTTGGGCTTTATGTTCAGTTAACAAATTTTCAGATATTACACGTATTTAGCTTTTTTTAATGTGCTCTCTATATGTACTACCAAGTTTAAGACATTTACTTAATCCATTGAGTTTCTAAAATAGGCTTATGATTTCAAGCTTATTTATATCAGCATAGTAGTTGGCGCCCTGGCAGTCTTAAGGAGTCAGTATTATAGTACACAAATTTAAAGAATAAATCTTAAAACAATTTCAGAAGCCAGTAAATTATTTACATTTTACCTCAGATTAAAACCCGATCCCGACAATGAGTTTTCTTAACGAAATGTAAAATGATGTGGAACAAAGAAAGAAGACTGATGAACATTGCAGGCGCTTGTTAGAAAACCATAGTGGATCTAGATATTGTAGTTGTTTTTTTTGCTATATTCGACTGAAATTAACATTCTTGCATTTGGCAAAAATAGATCCCAAGACCTCATGCACCCAAAGCTAGTTTTTTACCATCGAGCCATGAGGGGCTTCTAGAAATTATAGTTGCGTAATAATAATAGATATTTTAGTAATTAGAATTTTATTTCCTTGTTGAATTAGGTTTCCTAGTTATCCTAAACTAGGGTTATCTATTTCCTTTATAAAATGATGTAATTCTCCATCGTGGAATTGAAAGCTGAATATTAATTTGGGAGAAGGCATTATTCAATTTGTAGTTTTTGGGCATGGTTCTTCCTCTTCTTCCCTCCTAATTCTCGCCTTTCCCCACCCTAATCCTTCCGAAACCTTCTCCTCGATCACTCAGCCACACCTAAAAGCCAAAGTATATGGCGCTATATCTTGCTAAGCTCTCCAAGTATATTTTCTTTGTTGTTCACACTTCAGAGATTCCAAAAATTACAAAAAGAAACAGTAACAAACTAAAGCACTGTCGCTAGGAATGAAAATTTTAAGAAGTTCATTTATCCATATCTCTAGCCTTGGAACTATTTAAAATGAAGTACTGAATTTTAGGGAAGAAGCTTACCCCCATCTTAATATCTGCAGTGAATCACAATGCTGCACAAGTTCAGAAACACCAAGTGATGTGACTTTGCTACATCGGCTGCCAAAGGAATTCTATATATGTAAGGAAAGTTTCTAAAATCAAAGATAACTTAAGGTCAATGTTGGATACATAAAGCTATTAAAGGGGAATCTTCCAAGCATAAAATTTAAATTAGCAGGAAGTTAGGAAGTGTAGCACTGCCATTAAGTTAACAAGAATTCTTTATAACCCAGGAGGGGATATTTCACGAATGGATTTCAACAGCTAACAAAGCACCTGATAAGATTCACCTTAATTCTATATTAATTGATCAATCTGATTGATCTTCTCGTTTATAATCACTTTATATGGGGGTTTAATTTTTTCAATAATACTTTAGATGACTCAAAACAAGGGAAATGTCATGCCAGAGCACAAGTGTAAACCTTTGAAGCCCATTGTACAATGCTATGAAGCAGTTCTTTCTCTGGCAATAGCAAAATCAGCTCTAACAATATCACCATTCCAAAATAACACAGCAACAAATGATAAAAGATTATCAGTTCTCTAACCCCTGCCAATGCTTCTAAACCTATGTTACTCGGATTCGTGTGCGGGTGTCGGGTGCGGGTACGAATCAGGTGTCGGGCACGTGAAGTCAAAAAATAGAGGATACGCGGATATGGATCCGAATTTGGACACGAGTGCGGGAATACGGTATGTTATGATTTTTTAACAATAATGTTTTTAATTATATCACCAAGTTTTTTTGCTCTAGGGACTGAAGTGCAAAAATATAAAGAAACAGGGGCAGAAATGAAAAAAACAAAACTAAAGGGACTGATATATAATTTTCTAAGGGCTATTTTGAACTTTCAGAAAACTTAGGGGACTAAATTAAAAAACTTTAAAAACTATAGGGTACCTAATTGTAATTTTCCAAGGGATATTTTCGACAAACTTCTTCCTTCTCAACAGTCGACAGAAGGCTCTTCTTCTTCCCCCTCTCGCATCTCTTCTTCTTCTTCTTCCCCTCGACAGGCTTGTTCTTCCTCTTCTTCCTCCTCGACAGTCGACAGACGACTCTTCTTCTTCTTCCTCTCGCGTCTCTTCTTCTTCTTCCCAAACAGCCGTATCCAGAATTATGTAGTTGAATCCCATACAGCCGTATCCAGAATTATGTACCCGTGTCGACACGGATACTCCACCAAAAACTGAGTAACACAGTTCTAAACACTATGAACCATGGATAAGCATTCAGCGGACAAGATAAATTTTCACAAAATGGTACACAAACACATTAACGAAGAAGTATGCTTTTAGGTCATAATTACACCAAATTCAGGCGCCTATTTTTCAAGCCGTAATTACTGCTAACTCTGATAACCTAAAATAATGAGAAAGGTCTTGCGAATATTATAACATTTGTGAAACCCAATACAAAAATTATTTCCTGTGCTGCTGTGCATATTTAGGCTCATGTTGTACTTTAAACAGATCTTCAGCTAATCTAAAATGAATCAAACAATATACCTTACGTCCACAGCACGTAGATTTTTGCATCTCTCTGCCACCCTTGATATGCCATAATCAGACACATCAGAATCAGATATGTCAAGTATATCCCAGGAACTTTCAGCCAGCGCAATTATCACATTATCATTCAGTAATCTTCTTCTTCGTGCAATTGCTGCTATAGCCATCTGTTATGTCAATTAGATGATTTGGATAAGTCAAAATAGAAAGTCTTCCTCTTGATGCAGGACAACTGAAAAGTAATTAGAGTTTTACTACACACTAAACACTAGGGTCTTCTGTCACAATAAAATGATAGATACCTATCTCCGCAAAGAATCAGCCACTCCATGTGATGTTTTGGAGTTCACTCGGCAGAGATTACTCGTGTCCTCAATGGGATAGGAAACTTGATGGGGATTACAAATCAAGAGCAAAGCAAAGAATTTTTATATTTATTATTTGGAGTTTTTATTATATTTAATGTAAGAGTAATTGATATAATTATTTCTTTATAGTGGGGATTTAGGATTTTAATAGGTAGTAAAGGTATCTTAGTCTTTTAGTACTCCCCAAAGTAATATTAGGGTTTTGAATCTTTAAATAGTGATGTAATCTCATAAGATTACAAATTATTGATATTAAAGTTGATTACTATTATTCATACCGTAAAGGTTTTCTATTCATCTCAGTGTTGATTCGTGGAGTTGATACACTAATGAGACCTAATGATTTAAACGTGGAGTTTTAAATCCTAGTTTATTTTTACATAATATTCCATTAATTCTTTATCTCAAATTTGTCCAACATCACCCTCCCTATTTTTACATTTTATCCTTGTACAAAAGTAAGCTCATCACCGGTGCATCTATAGGATGTCCCTTCTTCAGCTCCATTTAGCATTATTGGATTGATCATTGTTTTATAAAATTTACACTTCAAACTTGGCCAGGATTTTACTATCACACAAACCCCCGATCCTTAATAAACATAGATTACTCTACTCCCCGATTATTTAATAAAATATATAACTACATCAATTTCCTACCTCGTCAAATAATTTAAATAATACATAATAGTTTCTATAATAGATTACTCTAAATTTAGAGTTGATTTCCTCAATACCGTAATAATTTGATAGATAAGCAAAATAGCCTTTAATTTGCAATGGTACTGCTTTTTTTTCGTCATTCAAAATATGTTGTATTTTCTTTAGTTTTTTGAAAGGTAAAATTAGCCCTAAATACACTGTTGGAACCAGCGACTTGAGCTTATTCCTCAAGGACTCTACCATTTCTCCCACCCCTGGGTTCAAGATATGTTCCATACTAGCATAGGAAACAGTTCATATCACCGTCTCTGCCAGTTCTATCTAGTACCAAACACAACTGGGAAAAGAATGGACATGTGTTTAGTATTAATATTGCCCACTATGAGCTAAGCTGGAAATGTTACATGTCTTGCACTGTTAACTTAAATCCCCTTCCAACCAGCTAATAAAAAGCATCAAGGATCTTATATTACCAGCCAAATTGCTTTTTAAGTAACAAACTTGAATAATGTTGGATTTTAAGAAAAGAGTCCCCTTTTCACTTTTTGAAGTCAATTATGACATTTTCAAATTCAAAATTGATATGAATTCGATATTAGACAAAAAAAACGTGAATATAAACCAAAAGGTAATACTAATATTTCGAACATGGACTTCAAAAGTTCAACATTATTAAACTAATAATATAGTGAATTTTTTTTGTTTGGAAAGAAGGTAGTATGAAGGAACAAATTATGAAAATATAACTATACTAAACACGCTTAGTTAGTATGAATATACTCCTCAAACCAAATTCCCAAAATATATTAACACATAATCCCTCTGTTCCAAAATAAAAAGATACAACTTCTCTGTCTTGACTTTCGAGATATGACTCATAAAAGTTTAAAACGAAATATATTTTGTGAGTAATAATTTTTGTTATGTATTATATAATTATAATAATAATTGTATCAACTAAAATTAAATAAATTCATATTAATTTAAAGTTAAGTCAAATTGCATCTATAATTTAATTTTGGAAAGGAGGGAGTAATAGATATGCTCGGGAGCACCGTAACCGCAGTCTAATTGAAAAGAAATGAAAAGTTTGAAAGAGAAGTGGAGAGGAACCTTAATATGGGAAGGAAAATTGGAGGCAATATCAGCCAAGTCGTCAATGATATCCTCGAGATGCTTCCCTACAATCGCAATACATAAACTCACCAAACTCCGAGAAGGCTTTCGCTTCTCTGCATCTTCCCATCCCATCCCATTCCAAATCAAATATCGCAAATCCAAGTTACTTTTTATAATTTATTATAATGAAAGCTTAACTACGGATATCATATTAGACTTACGGGGAGATTTGATATGAAGCTTGGCAGCTGAAGACGTGTTGGAATTGCAATTCAAATCAAGCTTCTGGACTAACGTCGGCAAGGCCTTCAGGGCTTTCCCTTTATCCATTGAACGAACCGAGAGAGAGCCCGCCCAAGTAACAGCCCGTGCTGATTTCTGATTCAATTTCGGGTAAATGGAATGGAAGAGAAAGAAGACGAGGGGCAGAAGCCGCACCGGACCAACTTTTGGTTTTTTTTAGTACCTTCCAAAAAATATATAATATTTATTTTTGGGTTAAGTTTAGATCACTACCAGCTAGGGTTTGGGCATTTTTCACTTAACTACCTACATTTAAACTCCCGACTTTTTGAATTGAAGTGAATAAATATTTTTCATCTTTAATTCCGTTAGTTGAATTGGTTAAAGACTAAATTACCCTCCATATATATATTGAAAGCTTCCATCTTCATTCTCATCATCCCCGTTTTCAATTTCTTCAATTTCTCTGTCCAAACTACTCAGCATAACCAAATTAGATACTAACTTCATAACCAAATTTAGAAGATGATAGATAGAGATATTGAAATTAGATACCCACTAGTGTTCATCTTCATAACTAAATGTTTCCATTAGTGTTCATCACAAATTTTTTACTCCTCCATAAACTATCAATTTTCGCCACAAAACCATAGATCTACATCACAATTCCCCTCACAAATCCATCTCAAGCAAGCCCAAAGAGACCCATACACAAACTATGCACTAAGAAGCGCCTACAATCAACATATTCATGCTCGCTTGCTTTAAGGCCTGTAAATCATTCAAATCTTCTCTCACTTGATTCCAACTAGGTAAAAACAATTTTCACACACTCGTTTCAATCATTCTCAGTCTCCCCAACTATTAATTTAAGTTTCTAAAACATCTACATCATAGATTATTTCGAAAAAAACCATTTCCAGCTCATAAGAAGAAATTTTTTTGGAAACATCCATATGCTATATTGACGTGGGTTTATTTGGAAACTTAACAAATAACATTTTTTGTGTACTTTGCTCAATCTCAACAAAACCCATAAAAGATATAATACAGAAGATTAACAGTAATAAGAATAAAAAAAATTATAAATCGAAAAGAAAGAATTGGAATCGTTATCGGAATGGGAACATACATATTGAGGAATTGGGAATGGCAAACAAGAGAATTCCAACCGAGAGAGGCATAGAGGTCAACATAGCTTTTGACATGTTTCTCCTCACTATACATCCACGCAAAAATCACCACTATCCCTTCTAATTTCTTCCCTCTCTCTTTTCTTCCCCAATAACATCTTCCCCCAAATTCCCACATCTCTTTCCTTTCTCGTTTTCCAAAAAAAAAAAATCACAACCCAATTTTTGCAACCTCCGATTAATTGTAAAAATCTAAACTTCCGCCCAAATTCCTCCGTAAATCTCTGTAAATCATCGAGATATAATCATTATACCGAGAGAAAAATATATAGAGATAGAAAAAGAGTATGCTGAGAAATCGCAGATATAACTCTTGATGTTTCGCCCAAATTCATGTAATTGCTCTTTGACTCTGTTTTCATATATAATCAAATCAAAAACCGCTATTATCAATTCCATAACTTCAACTTCAACGGTCGCCGGAACAAATCCGTTGTAATTTGCTAAAAACTTGCGGTTTTCATCGAAGTAATTCGCGAATTCTATAATTTCGGAGAACGAATTTGAGTAATTTTCTGATTTTTTGTTGATGGCGTTTTTGATCGAGTCGAGTACCTGTTGCTTCGAGACGGTTGAAAAACCATTAGCATGATTAGATAAGCGGCGGCAATGGCGACTTCTGGGAGGAGGAGGAGGGAGTCGGACTAGCAGAGGATGAGCCAGCAGAGAGTGAGGTTTGGAACGACATCGGTGGATTGGAGGACTGAAATTTGATTGGAGAGGAGAGGAATGTTAAAGAGGAAGAAGAAGGGGTATTTCAGACATTTATCAGTCCTTTTTGACTGTTACAGCCTCTTCTTACGCGTTTTTGGTGTCTGACATACACGCACAGTTAAGTTGGATGGAAAAAGTGACATTTTCACTTTAACTCAAAAGGTCGGGAGTTTAAATGTAGCTTTACTGACTACAGGTGGTTAAGTGGGAAACCGCCCAAACCCCAGGTGGTCATTTGAATTTAACCCTTTATTTTAACTGAAATTTTTATAAAAAATAATATTTTAAGTGTAATTTGGATACATACAAAAAATAGGGTATGTACAGTCTGAACAACCCTATTTCTTTCGAGTTAGAATAAATACTAGGTACTATAAAAAAAACTAGAAAAAAGCTCACTAGAATGTCACTAGAATAATGTTCCCCTAGACTTATTAAATTTTATCATACGATTCCAATTTTAGTCACAAGTATCAATTTGTGTTTCTCTTATTCTAAGTTTTGAATCGATGGAATAAAATTGAGGGCGTAATAAAATAAAAATAGTGTATTTAATGATTATTTTATAGGATAAATTATTATAATATAATGAAAATTTAATTTTTTTTATTTTCATGTGAAAAACGTGGAATAAAATTCATTCTAATAAAATGAATAATATGTGATAATTTTGTTATTATAGGACAATACCCACCACCATCAACAATCAAATATATACTTAAAATGCATTAAAATTATTTTATTTCATCTTCCATTCCATTCATTCAATACAAACGCAACATTAAGAGCATTCACAATAGTTTCCTTATTTTTATCATTATTCTGCAGTGCTATTGAGTCATTCTGTAAAATAGGGATTCAATTTTTTCACTATGTACCCAACTTGTTCCTTATATTGATTTCTTAAATAATGAAATTTAAAAGTTAAAAGTTAAAATTTGAAATTTGAAAGTTCCAACAATCAAAGTATCAAATTAATAATAATCTTATAATTTATAAGAGAGAGAGTATACTTTATCAATTCTATTCCACTATAAAATAATTTTATTTTATTTTAAATTTTAAGTAATTTATGGAGTGAATATTGAATGGATTGTAGAATAAGAATGTACATAAGATCAATATTAACTTTTAAAAAATTAATTTGTGATGTTTTAAATTTTAAATTAATATGATTCATTTAAAATTTGAAAATAATAAATTTTATAATTAATAATACTTTTATAATATTTATAATTATATTGACATAAATTAAATAAATTTATATCAATTTTAAATTTGAATACATTTGAAATTAATTTTTAAAAAATAGGTCATATTAATTTTATAATTTGAAAATGAAGTAGTAAACAAATATCAACATGTGTATGATTGATGAGTTGTCCACTTAAATGAGGGTGTGAAATGTCATTTTACCTATATAGGGAACGATTTTTTGACTCCTTCATACTAAGGAGTAAATTCCTTTATAGAGATTAAAATAGAGAGTCAAATAAGGATATGAAAATTATTGGATAATGATTTGTTGATGTATTCTTCAAAATTGGGGATATAGAGTTGATTTGGAAAACTATTGTGAATGCTCTAAGTATTTAATTTATATAATTCTTTTATTTTTCAAAGTCAGTCGAATTTTATCACCTAAAATTTTATGATACGTTTATAATTGTATTATTAAAATACTTATTGTGACAGCCAATATAGGTCCACATAACCCATTTTGAGTCGCCTAATACATAGTACAAAATTCAAATACAAACTTCAATTATATAACTGTTGTGTAAAATACGACAACACATAAGCTGTGAGTTTTAATACAAATATTGTCTCGTAGACAATATCCAAACTCAGATAAAGTCCTCATTATAATTATTGTCACACTATTTTACAAAATAGTGAGGACTACTAAAATAACCATCTTGGACCCTTACTCCACTCCCCGACTAGTCCCAGTTACATTCTCGCCTCCTGAGAAGAACAGTGGAACCAAAAGGAAAAGGGTGAGCTCAACTAGCCCAGTAAAAAATACTATGACTAAGATAATGTAGAATAAATTATCATTAGTCTTCAATATGGGAAAATATGATAGAATACAATAGACAATAAATTTTAGATCAACAACTGCAGCGGAAACAACAATTCATTAGAAGAGTCAAGTAGAGCATGATGTCTACTATCTTCTATGATTTAAAAGTCCATCATCAATATTTTATCCCTGTAATACCAATCAATAATC
The DNA here is from genome assembly GCA_020205615.1 of Panax quinquefolius. Lineage (NCBI taxonomy): Eukaryota > Viridiplantae > Streptophyta > Magnoliopsida > Apiales > Araliaceae > Panax > Panax quinquefolius. The sequence continues at coordinate 62,458 of JAINUW010000081.1, read as the reverse complement.
ATTTCAGATCAACGAATTATACATGCACTACGGGCCAAGGATATTCGTTTGTATCACCATTGGTCATGATCATGCCAAACACCTATTTATCTATGCACACTTCGGGCCAAAGAGGACTTTCACCGTAAACTTTTATCTGTAACATTAAAGGTTATGATTATACCAATACACAATTCATGGTCATAATCATACCAATCAACAGTCCTTATTTGCACTACGGGCCAAAGATGACTTTCAACACAATATAAGCATGAGGACGATGATAATGATATAAAAAAATCAATTAAGTGAAATCAAGAATAAATATTAAAGATTTATAATTTAATTTATCCAGAGTTCAAGAATGTCCAAATTATCAACATGATAACTAATTGTGGAGTACAATTTAAGAATGATATTCATGTATCAAAAATAATTTGGACATAAAAGAAATTAAATTCTGTTGTGAACAGTACTCATGAATAGTACCGTATGAATAGTACTCATAAATAGTACCGTATAAATAGTACCCATGAATAGTACCCTAACATGAAAAAATTAAAATTTAATAAGAAAGTTCAAACCAATATTCCAGTGAAATGATATTAGATGAAGCGCAAATCTTAAGGAATTTCTAATCATTTCAGGAATTATAGAAACAATACTTACCATAGTAAGTTTAAATTTAGGAATATGAAATGAAATAATGTCACTTACATAATATGGAGTATGAAAGAAAATGATATCATTTACGAGTAATATGGAAGGAAATAATATCATTTACAAGTATTGAAAAAAATAACATCCTTTACCTTAATAGAAAAGTAGTTCTGTCTAGAATAACGAAGATTATGCTGAGGAAATCTTGCATTGTTATCAACACTCAAAATATCCTTATACTCACAAGAAATACGCTCAATACTATAGAGAGAGAATTTTTTAATTCTGGTATTGAGTTTCATTGTTTAACTAAGCAACCTATTTATAAGAAAATGCTAGCACACCAGGATTGACTAATTTTACATACGCACATTAGTTTTGAAAATAATGCAGCACACTTATTTGAAAAAGGAGAGTTCAAACTCAAAATGAGAACTCCCACCTTATTCACATGTTTATTTGAAATAAAAGAATTCAAATTCAATTTGAAAACTAATTCAAATTCAATTTGATCATCTTCAATCTATTTAATTCACATGCCAAAAATATAATAATATTACCATTTAAATTACTATTATATTATCACATTATACTATGATAATGTAATATTATAATAATATATTTAAATAAATATATTATCGGAGAAGATAATTATGGTTTCATAGAAAAATATAACACACTTTCGACAAATGTCTCATTCTAAAATTCCTCCATTTATATCAAAATTGAAGAAATATTTACTTGTCATATTCATCAATTATTTACAATTCTTCAATAATTTTTTCTAATTAATATTATAGATTCACAATACTAACAACCAGATCGTTCCCAGGAAAGAGGGGACTTTCTGATAAGGATTTATCTTACTAGCGCATATTTATATAACCTAACCCCTTTCCTCGACAGAACTTTCTAGACATTATCAATAATGTTACCTAATAATATCATTTCAATAATATGAGTTACTGTGTCATAAAAATTATTGAATCAATAATGTAAAATACTATTCAATTATCACTATAACAATTATTGCATTAATCATATGAAAAGACTGTGCAATTTTTACTGTATCAATTATTGAGTGACTTCTTACGTAAGAATCAATAATCGAGAGATATTGTAACACCGTCTTTGTGCTACTCTTGTGCAACCACGCCAGATTATTCTTGTACTTTTATCATCGGGCATTTCAACAGTTTAATGGTAAAAGTTTTGTCGTTATTTTTTATAAAAAGGTTATTTCTATCGCTTTCTATATCCAATAATTATTCTGTTATGTGGTCCACCAATTATTGCGCCGTCGTACGAATATTCCCCGACAAAATGAATATTTTATGACAACTTGCTTACTTTGCAAAATTTACACATATCACCCATAACTATAGCATTATATCAAATCAACACCTGATTGTTCAAAATAATATTTAGAGAAAATTAAATCTTTATTCATAAAAAGTTGGGGTCTTACACTTATTTTATTTTAAAATTAAAGATACAATTTGATTTTTGAGGTCAAACAACGACATATTAAACTTCATAATTTCATAATTGGTATGACTTGTAAAAGTTTAGAATTAAATAATCTTGTAATTAATAGTTTTTGTTATATATTATATAATTATAATAATTGTATCAACTAAAATTAAATATATTCATATCAATTTAAAATTTAATATGTCATCGTTTGACTTTAAAAATCAAATTATATTTTTAATTTTGAAACAGATGTAGTATGATTCAATAAATCATGAAATTGCCACCACATATTAGTATATACATGAGAACACTTTGTTAAAAAATACCACCTTCAAATAATTAGCGAAACTTAAAATATTGACTTTTCAATCTCAAAAAACTTTATTTTTCGAAATATCATAGCCTTAACCCAGAAAATCACCAAATTTACTTAGAACACATATAAAGGGCTCCATTAACATTCCGCTCATTTTACTGACTAAAACTTAAGATATGGCCTCTTAGTGATGATTACATTTTTTGGGTAGACTTTTTTCTCAATTTAATGTCATGTGATAGTTATGTGGCTGTATAATTAGAGTATCTTTATCATTTGACGATGTAAAATACTCGACTTTCATGATAAAAACATCTCAATTCTTGTAATAAACAATGTGAAGTGAGTTGTGCTTTTTTTGAAGCCAATATGTAACCCTACCAAAAATAGAAAGATAATTTGAGATTTTTAAACATAACAATACGACAGTACGACCTCATTCCAAAATAAAATTCATATCTTACGTATTAAGAGATCGAGGCATTTATAAAAACAATTCCTAAACTCTAAATTCTAAAATCATAACCTTAAACAGTTGTACTATAAGTCATAGCCTAAACCGTAATCAAAACCTTAAAATCTTACTTTCTTAACCCTTAAAAAATTTCCTAAAACCATTATCTCAAAATATCGAATTTGAATCTTGAAACCTAAACCCTAAAACTAGCTATAACTAATCCGGTAATACCATAAATTCAAGACCCATAACCCCAAGATTCTAAATAAGTGATAGTTATTAATGTTGACGTCTAACTTTTATACCAAAAAATTAAACCCTAACCCTTAAAATTTAATCATTCATGTTAAATCATAACCTAACCTTAAACCTTAAATATAAGCATTAGAATCCTAAATGCATATCCAAAATTAGTGCTGGTAGGTTAAAGAGGGTCATCCCCAACATTATCTCCCCTTCTCAAGTTGCTTTTTGTGACGCCCCCAAAATTAGGTATACGTCACCCATCTTGGGTCGCCACTTACATGGTACATAAATTCAAATACAGCTTACTAATATAACTGCATAGGTATACAATACGACATAAGCGTGAGTTTGAATACAAATTTTGTCTACTAGATATTATACAAACTCAAAAGGAGTCCTCATTACAACTATTATCACACTATTTCACGAATAGTGAGGACTACTAATGCTATCCTCTCGGACCATTACTCGTTCCCCGACTCGTCCCAAATATGTTCTCATTTCACGAGAGAAAAGTGAAAGAAAGGGTGAGCTTAACTAGCCCAAGAAGAAATATTATGACTAAGATAATGCGAGAATAAATTATCATTAGCCTTCAACGATGTTAAACCGATAAAATACAATAGACAACCAGTTTAATCTGCGATGAATAAGCAATCCATTAAAAGAGTCAAGTAGAGAATAAAGTCTACTATCTTTTAGGTTTTAAAAGATTTTCATCAATTTTTATCACGAGACTCGACAATAAATAAACCACCACATCTAATCATCCACTGTACCACTGGTCAAGGATTTTCATCAAATTATCAATGGTCATGACTATACCGAATCACCCCAGTCATAATCATACCAAAAATTGTCCATCATCGCATTACAGCCACCGAGGACTTTTGTCACATCATTTATATCAAGTCGTGATTATACCGAATGATCCCTCGTCATAATCATACTAAGTTCATCTATGCACGTAAGCCAAAGATAATATAATATAACATGAGGATGATGACAATGACATAATAATTCAATAAAACAAGTTCAAGAATTATTTAATCCATGAATTATTAACGTCCTTATTGTCAACATGATCTTTGTTTAGTAGAGTAAAATTCAAGAATGATCGGAAGAATATTTCCATGAAAAGATCTTTGGATGAAACGCAAATATCAAGGATATTCTACTAATTTCATGGAGTATAGAAGTCAAAGTTTTAACCAACCGGGTATAATAAAGAATGGAATAACAAAAGAAATCACCATGCATGCGGTATTTAGCATGTATGAGTTATTCCAATGAGAATAATAATAACGGAACGGTCGTCGGTGAAATTCACACCAACAGGATGTTCCAATGAATAATAATAAAGATGGAACCGGATCCGGTGTAAAACACACGAATAGGATATTCCAATGTAAATGATAAAAGATTTTAACCGAATTCCTGTAAAACACACGATGTGATGTTCCAACGTAATAATAAAGATTTTAACCAGTCCGTGTGTAAAACACACAGATGGATGTTCCAATGAAATAATAGAAGAATGTCACCAAGTATAGGGTAAACCAGCGTATCACGAGTTATTCCAACCAGAATAAATATGAATGGAATAACATAAGGATTTCACCAAGTATAGGGTATCTCAGCATATACAAAGTTATGTATAGGGTATACCACTTTTACAAAGTTATTCAATGAATAATAATGAATGGAATAATGAAGTTCTCTTCAAGAAGAAAGAATAACACCCCTTACCGTAAAAAGAACCCGAATATAGAAGTAGTGAAGTAGCGAATACTCTTCTTCTTTCTATAATTTTCTCTCTATAGCTTCTCTCTATAATTTCTCTCTCTAGAGTTTCAATGAATTAAGTAAGAAAATAATGAAGGAATGAGCTTCTATTTATAGGAAAATGAAATGCATAAGAACTAATCCATGAACTATTCCAGATTGATTTACTTTAATCGACGGTCCATATTTAAAAGCAAAATCTTTTAAATAAAATATAATATATTCTATTTATATAAAAACATTTTACTATGCAAACACTATGCAACACTATGCAAAACACTATGCAAAACACTATGCAACACTATGCATAATAAAATATAATATATTCTATTTATAGAATAACTTTAATAAAGTATTCATTTTTCATATAAAAGATGTTTCGCATTTTATTACGTTAATAATACTGAATAAAACAAAACGTCATTATCGCTATAATAATTCATATTATTAATCGACAATAATGGAATCAAACCGAGTGACTTCTCACATAAGCATCAATAATCAATCTGGTAATGTTTCTACTATGCAACCATACGACATTCTTGTATTTTTACTACATGAAGTAGTTCAACAAGATCAACGGTAAAACTTCCACCGTTATTTCAATAAAATATTTTTGTCGTTTTCTCGATCCGACAATAATTCTATTAGGGGGTCCACCATTGATTGAGCCGTTATGCGAATATTCCTCGCTAAACCTAATATTCCCAGACCAATCGAATATAATATAACCACTTGCATACTTTGCAAAATTTATAAATACTACCCACAACTATAATATTATCTCAAATTCACACCATAATATTAAAAATTATTTCGACAAAATTTAAATCTTTATTGATAAAATCTGGGGTCTCACAATCTCCTCTCCTTATGGAATTTATCCCCTCGAAATTAGGAAGTGCGATACTGGTATGATAAAGAGATGAGGATACCTTGAATACCTTTATCGTTTAAAATATTAAATTCATCTTTGAAATCACTTGAAAGCTATTCATTAACAATTTATCTTTTTGCCTACAAAAGCTAAAGATATACAAGCTAGAAAACCAATAATCTTTGAGACGCATCTTAATAGTATCACGACCACGAATTATCCATGCACCAATGGCCAAGGATATTCGTGTTTTCAATCTGATCATGATTATACCAATAATCCTTGGTCATAATCATACCAAGTCTATCAATGCACTACGGCCAAAGATGACTTTTACCACATCCATGAATTAATATTTCATTGCTGAGACTCAGCTTTCAATAATTAATCCATATCATCGAATCATCCCTGCACTACAGGCCAAGGATATTCATTAGTATCACGACCACAAATTATCCATGCACTACGGCCAAAAGATAATTGTGTATTCATTAGTATCACGACCACAAATTATCCAAGCACTACTACCAAAGATAATTGTGTATTCATTAAGATCCGACCACAAATTATCCAAGCACTACGGCCAAAGATAATTGTGTATTCATTAGTATCACGACCACAAATTATCCATTTACGGCCAAAGATAATTGTGTATTCATTAAGATCACGACCACAAATTATCCAAGCACTACTACTGAAAGAGATAATTGTGTATTCATTAAGATCACGACCACAAATTATCCATGCACTACTACGGCGAAGATAATTGTGTATTCATTAGTATCACCACCACAAATTATCCAAGCACTACGGCGAAAGATAATTGTGTATTCATTAAGATCACGACCACAAATTATCCAAGCACTACTACGAAAGATAATTGTGTATTCATTAATATCACGACCACAAATTATTCAAGCACTACTACTAAAAGATAATTGTGTATTAATTAGTATCACGACCACAAATTATCCATGCACTACTACCAAAGATAATTGTGTATTCATTAGTATCACGACCACAAATTATCCATGCACTACTACGAAAGATAATTGTGTATTCATTAGTATCACGACCACAAATTATCCAAGCACTACTACCAAAGATAATTGTGTATTCATTACTATTATGATTATACCCAACAATCCACGGTCATAATCATACCAAGTCCATCTATGCACTACTGAGCCACGTATGACTTTCAACATAATATAAGCATGAGGATAATTATATAAAGAATCAATCAAATGAGATAAAGGATAAATATTAAACATTTATAATATAATTTATCCGAGATTCAAGAATATCCCCATGTTATCAATCACTTAATAATCTCATAATCTAATATCATTAATACTATAACAATATTTTAATCATTTCTTAAATTTATAAACAATTTATCTTAATTGTTTACGCTTTTACCATATAATGCATTTAATCATTCAAAAATGTCATACTCATAAGATATCATCACCAATTATCAAATCTCTCAAAAAATATGCATATACTCTATATAGGATTCTCTAGTCATAATATCCTATTTTCAATTTTGTTACTTCACATAACATATTTAACTCATATGTTCGTAACTAAACTATTTTCATGAAAAATACCAAATTAGTCCCAAAAATATTTCTTTTCTGGGATTTAGCATAATATAGTCCCATAATGAAAATATATTTTTCTAAATTTTTAAAATTCATTTACTATTTTTCAAAAATCAATTTCTAATTAATTCCTTAAGAAATTAGCTACCTCAAGTTTAACTCCAAAAATTCCCAAATCTTGGCAGGATCTTACACATGTTAACGTGAGCTTCTAGTTTAAATTTCATGGTCATCGGAGTTATAGAACTCCTATTTATAGCATTTTTTTAAATCGGAAAAACCTAAATATTGAAATAGTCATAACTTGCTCATTTTAAGTCGAATGAGCTCATTTTTGGACAGGAGATACTTTATACCATATACCTTCATGTCCCAAAAGGCCAGAATTTTTCTCATAATTTAAGTGGCCAAAACAGCCCTTTAAAGTTTCTCTGGCAAGTAGCATTTTTGAAATTTAAAGCTTTGGCCTCCTTTGCTAAAATCAGTCCACACAAAAATCTACAACACTTTTTCCAGTAATTCCACTTGGATTAGTTAGGTAACTCATAGATCTAACTCTAGGACTTAACCACATTCAAAAATTCAAAATATAATAAGAGATATGGTCAATTGAATTTCATATTACGTTTTCACCAAAATCGATTTTCAACTTTTTGTGATTTCTAAGAAACTTTCATGTTTTCACATAATAACCAACATAACTCATCAAAACACTTACTAATACTTCATATACCCATAATTTTCATTAGTCCAATGCTTTTATTATGACTTTCATCATAATCCTCGTAAACCAGATCTTTTAGTTGAAGAAATATTTGAGGGTTTAAGAAATGGGTTTTTGTACTGGGGTCAATACAAAATTCGATTTCACGCTCTAAGTAGGCTAAGAAGTCTTCAAGAATACGCCAGAAATTTATTAATAATAGAAATATCATTCAAAACTGTGACTCTCATCCAAGACTTGGATAATACGTCACATTGATACCAACCGTGACTTCTATCCCTTAACCTAGATAGCACCTCACAATGATACCTATCAACTTGCCATCTTCATCCGCGACGTCGCGCCTACGAAAAGTCCGGCTTTTGCATTCCACACAAGGAAGTTAACAACGAAAGGTTCGGGGCTCTTTACTTATGGCTTGATATGATATGATGATTAATTTTAGGGTTTGGTTACTTTGAATTAGTAATGTAGCAAGTTGGTTATGAATATAAAAGCTAACAACCTTACGAAAAGCATGATGATTAGCTAACCAATTGATTCCTAAAATCACATCAAAGGCAAGTATTTTCAAAAGATAAGATCGACAGTAACGTGAAAATGTTTATTTGAATCAACAAGATTTAAAAATAGTAAGCGGTAACGAAGGCTCTTACTAACGAAGTTTCAACCAATAAGTCAAAGTTTAACTTCTTCGGAGTCAAATTTAAACGTTGACACAACTAGGTGAAATAAAAGAGTGGGTAGAACTGGTATCTAACACGGTATAGACTTCGCAAGAGCTTATGATTAACTTACCCGTGATAATTTTATTCAGGTTCCTCGTCACGAGAAAAAAACGCTCTCTCTTAAACTACTGGCTTTGGTTTGTCTGGGATAGCCTTTGGTGCCTCCATCCTAGTTGAATTTGTCTTGATGAAACGACAAAAAATCGAGCTAAGTGACCTTCTCTTCCACAATTATAACATGCTTTGAATGACATGGCGCGATTCGGACTGATGTGTCCCTCTCCTCCGCATTTGAAGCATATAATAGGTGGTCCTTCTCCTTCCTTAACAACAAGTGCTGGTGGTGACGTCTTTCCATCATTGTTGAGTCTCCTTTTCTTGAAATGTCCATTCTTATTATATTGGCCCCGATTACCACCGGGTGGTTACCATATCTCGCACATTGATTCCCCCACGCTTGTTGTCACCGCTCGATGACTACTCTCGCTAGTATTATAATTTTGCTTGGTGCTTGCTCTCTTTTTTAGTTGCGTTGACTCGTTATCGCGCTCCACTAATGAGCCATATTTACAACATCTGAATAAAAACACGGTTTATGAGAAATAAGATGTTGACGTATCTCTGCTTCTTCAAACCTCTTAAAACATTCGCGCCATTCTCTCTTCATTATCCACCAGTGGGACGAAACCGTGATAACTCCGCAAATTTTTGCCTCGTATTGCGACACGGTCATATTGTTTTGTTCCAACTTGATAAACTCCACCTCCTTCATGTGGCGAATACTTTCGGAAAGTATTTGTCGTTGAATGCCTCTGGAACTTCTCCCAAGATATCTTGATCAACGGGTTGAGTACGTTTCTGGATTCCCACCGATGTCGACTCTCCGCAAGAACATAAAGGCGGCAAAGGAACCTTTGCTCCTCGGAGCATCCCAAGACATCAAATATCTTGGTAATCTGCTTTATCCATGCTTCCGCCGAAGTGGTTTTGGCTCTCCCTTAAACTCCGGTGGTCCCAAATCCTTGAATTGTTTAGCGGTGACCGCCGAGAGTTTTCCGTGTTTCCACCTACGTTTTGGGCGAGGAGTCGCTTTACTTTGATGTTGCATGAATTCTAAAACCTTTTAAACGTCACGTCGTTAAATCGATTGATCGATGTTGTTGTTTACGGAGAGGATTATTGTCATCCTGTTGCACATTGTCCGACGATTATTGATCCGTGGAGAATCAACAGTCTCTCACATGCTCCATTGCTATTCTCAACATTCTCGGATGCCATTTTCAAACACCGCCACAAAATAAGGGTTAATTGATATGCAACACATTATCCCTATACTACGATGAACCAATTAAATACCAAATAAATTTAGGTAGGTCATACTAGCGAAGGAATTCCCGTCTCTCCCTCCTAGTTCTTATCTCACATCTCGGCCAGGGATCATATCCTAAAGCTCGATACCAATCTGTAACTCTGGACACCAACTTGTGTCAAGACCTCACATTGATACCTATCGGTTTACCACCATGAATTCAGGCGTCCCCACGGAGAGTCCGCTTGGTGCATCCCCCATCAACAGAAGTCACCAAATGAGAGGCTCGGGGCTCTTTACTTATAGCTACGATACCAACCGTGGCGCCCCCAAAATTAGGTATCGTCACCCATCTTGGGTCGCCACTTACATGGTACATAAATTCAAATACAACTTACTAATATAAGCGTAGGTATACAATACGACATAACTGTGAGTTTGAATACAAATTTTGTCTACTAGATATTATACAAACTCAAAAGGAGTCCTCATTACAACTATTATCACACTATTTCACGAATAGTGAGGACTACTAATGCTATCCTCGGACCATTACTCCGCTCCCAGACTCGTCCCAAACTATGTTCTCATTTCACGAAGAGAAAAGTGAAAGAAAGGGTGAGCTCAACTAGCCCATGAAAAATATTATGACTAAGATAATGCGAGAATAAATTATCATTAGCCTTCAACAGATGTTAAAACCGATAAAATACAATAGACAACCAGTTTAAGCTGCAGTGAATAAGCAATCCATTAAAAGAGTCAAGTAGAGAATAAAGTCTACTATCTTTTAGGTTTTAAAAGGTTTTCATCAATTTTTATCACTGAGACTCAGCTTAATAAATAAACCACCACATCTAATCATCCCTGTACCACGGTCAAGGATTTTCATCAAATTATCAATGGTCATGACTATACCGAATCACCCCTGGTCATAATCATACCAAAAATTGTCCATCACTGCATTACAGGCCACTGAGGACTTTTGTCACATCATTTATATCAAGTCATGATTATACCGAATGATCCCTGGTCATAATCATACTAAGTTCATCTATGCACGTAAGCCAAAGATAACATAATATAACATGAGGATGATGACAATGACATAATAATTCAATAAAACAAGTTCAAGAATTATTTAATCCATGAATTATTAACGTCCTTATTGTCAACATGATACTGTTTCGTAGAGTAAAATTCAAGAATGATCAGAAGAATATTTCCATGAAAAGATACTGGATGAAACGCAAATATCAAGGATATTCTACTAATTTCATGGAGTATAGAAGTCAAAGTTTTAACCAACTGGGTATAATAAAGAATGGAATAACAAAAGAAATCACCATGCATGCGGTGCCAGCATGACGAGTTATTCCAACAGAATAATAATAACGGAACCGTCGTCGGTGAAATTCACACCAACAGGATGTTCCAACGAGAATAATAAAGATGGAACCGGATCCGGTGTAAAACACATGAATAGGATATTCCAACGAGAATGATAAAGAGCGGAACCGGTCCGGTGTAAAACACATGCATGTGGATGTTCCAACGAGATAATAAAGAAGGAACCCGGTCCGTGTAAAACACACGCAGGATGTTCCAACAGAATAATAGAAGAATGTCACCAAGTATAGGGTAAATCACAGTACAAAGTTATTCCAATGAGAATAAATATGAATGGAATAACATAAGGATTTCACCAAGTATAGGGTATGCATGATATATCGAGTTATGTATAGGGTATACCACTTTTACAGTTATTCAACAGAATAATAATGAATGGAATAATGAAGTTCTCTTCAAGAAGAAAGAATAACACCCTTACAGTAAAAAGAACCTGAATATAGAAGTAGTGAAGTAGCGAGAATACTCTTCTTCTTTCTATAATTTTCTCTATAGCTTCTCTCTATAATTTCTCTCTCTAGAGTTTCAATGAATTAAATAAGAAAATAATGAAGGAATGAGCTTATTTATAGGAAAATGAAATGCATAGTAACTAATCCATGAACGGTCCAGATTGATTTACTTTAATCGACGGTCCATATTTAAAGCAAAATCTTTTAAATAAAATATAATATATTCTATTTATATAAAAACATTTTACTATGCAAACACTATGCAACACTATGCAAAACACTATGCAAAACACTATGCAACACTATGCATAATAAAATATAATATATTCTATTTATAGAATAACTTTAATAAAGTATTACATTTTATATAAAAGATGTTTACATTTTATTACGTTAATAATACTGAATAAAACAAAACGTCATTATCGCTATAATAATTCATATTATTAATCGACAATAATGGAATCAAACCGAGTGACTTCTCACATAAGCATCAATAATCAATACCGGTGCTACTATGCAACCATACGTATTCTCGTACTTTTACTACCGAGTAGTTCAACGAAGATCAACCAGGTAAAACTTCCGCCGTTATTTCAATAAAATATTTTTTGTCGTTTTCTCGATCAATCCGACATAATTACATTATTAGGGTCCACCAATGATTGAGTAGTTGTACGAATATTCCCTGCTAAACCGAATATTCCCCGACCAATCGAATATAATATAACCACTTGCATACTTTGCAAAATTTATAAATACTACCCACAACTATAATATTATCTCAAATTCACACCATAATATTAAAAATTATTTCGACAAAATTTAAATCTTTATTGATAAAATCTGGGGTCTCACACTTTTGTTCCGGGAGGAGAATTGGGGATAACATTTTGATAGCTCAAGAATTATTCAGGGGTTATAATCATGCATTAGGCCCCCATAGGTGTGCTTTGAAAGTTGATTTGAGGAAAATTTTGATTTTGTTTCTTGGGACTGTCGACGCCGGAATTTTTTTTTCCTCTTCCTAGGTGTTTCTTACCCTTTGTATTTTCTATGTGAATTTATTTGATCTGAAGGGAGATTTTCAAGAAAAGATCAACATATAATGTCGACGATATGAGTTGAAAATTTTGATTTTTATTGGTCCGAATTAGGCAGAGCCGCCAGTTGATATGAGTTAAATGGTTATACCAACTCAACCGAGTTTAAAAGGTTTTGCAATATGACCCAATATTGGACTCTGTTTAATTGGTCTTGGAAACAGAGATTCATAGAGTTTAGGGGCTTGATTAAATGGGGGAAGGTATTAGGCACCCCCCGACTTCTGTGAAACACGGTTACCGCACTTTTTATTCACTAGTTTGTGTGTGTGTGTATGTATGTATTGCAGTTAATTGGGCCTAAGTGCTTTATTTGAAAGTAATGTTGTGCCTCTTTTGCGCCTATATACCTGTTTGAGTTATATAAAAGTTTAATTTTAATACAAGGCATATAAAGTGATGTTTTGAAATCAAGGTTTTCAAACCTTTATACTCACATATGAATTGAGACCTTTGATACTTCCATTTTATTTCGTATTAGATTTATTCTGATTTTTATTCTCGAGATATGAATCATCTTCGATAAAATAATATATATGATTTTCATTATACCCAAGCACCACACATAGGATTTTCATTATCACAAAACCTTAAATCCGGATAACCATTTTAAGGTCCTAGATTTATAAGTACAAAATTTGCAAGCTAGCTGTACAACTGAAAAGGGTCCATCATGAGAGCCAAATCTAGATCCGTCAGTTGGATCTTAGATCATGTGGCTCCTAGGTTCACATAATATCACATAAATAGTCTGCATATCAAATATACTACAATAAAATAGATATTTAAACTAAACATCACTAGACGAAGGATTTATCAGTTAAATCCTCGTTACCGAGTATCCTATAGCTTTCAATATCCTATAGCTTTTAGTTTCCTCTAGATACAGATCTAGGGTCACATGGTTACTAAAACTTACAAAAAACTAGAAAGTAAACTAGACCTGTACAAATCTTAGCCATTCTAGCTTCCAAGTTCAAGTTTTATAACTTTTGAACCGGTTAAAAGCTAGATTTGGCTAGATCCAGTACAGATCTAGTCAATAAAGCTCAAATATTGACTATTTACAAGAAATGAATGTTTGACAAATATTAACCGCTAAAAAAGTATATATAACGGTTATATACGTATTAGAGTAAATGAAGAAACCAGATCTGGCGAAATCTTATAGTGTTTTATGAGAATAGCTATCGAACGACTTCTGGTGCCTTTAGGAACGATTTCCACTAGTGAAAACTTGATATGTTGTAGTATATAAGTATAAGAGTGTTTACAAAGAAGTTTTAATGGAATCAGAGCACGATTCAAGCTCCGTTTAGGTATTCTAGCCTCTATTTCTCTTGTTTGTGGGCCCTCTTCTTTCCTAATCTTCTCTTATAAGCCAAAGGGGGGAGGGGGTATATATAGACCCAGGTTTTTGCGACCCCACTTGCGGTAGACCAGCAGTTGGACTGGTGGGCCCAGCCCAGTGGGTCCTGTTGTCTCAAAGTACGTGCACTCTGACCAACACACAGTCTGCTTGAACCTTCATAACTTTTAATCCAGGAATCCGATGGAGGCGTGCTATACCTTTCCGGAATGCCCTTTCCAAGAGCTACATAATGACATGGGATTTGACCTTTTTTGAATACGGGAAGATGGGTTAATGACCCAATCTTTGAGTCTTTGCAGTTTGTCCATTGAGCTGTCTTGTGCTATTTTCACTCGGGATTGTTGTTATGGTTCTGCATGACCTTCTTCATGGTAATTTAATTTGATTTGATCTTGAGTTGGCAAAGTTAATCTTTTACCCTTTCGAGTTGGTTCTGGGATGAACATGGCTACAACTATCTTTCTCGGGGTTATCTTCGGGGTTTGACTGCTGTCGACTCTTGTCTGTCTTCAGGGTTATCTATGAATTTGATTTGATAATTTCTCGATGCTTTCACCGGGGTTTGGTTTGGTGATTTCCCAAGGCTATCTCTGGGGGTCTGGTTTGATGATTTCCTAGGGCTATCTTCGGGGGTCTGGTTTAATGATTTTGACTTCCAGGGTTGTCTCTAGAAGATGAAAGACAATTCAATCCTCCTGCATAGTTAATAATAGGAATACAAAATTTCAAGTGTCTATAGATGCCCCTCTTTATCATGTTTATGCAATGTAATAGAATGAACAGGATAAAGATTGCTAGATACTGGAAATATAATAAATGCAAATGTAATGTAATGCGTGGTATGATATGTTATGAATGTTATATGCCTCTGTGGGGTTAGCTGCCATAGGTTGTATCAATGACCATTCCCTATTCTCTGCTAGGGATGATTTCTATGGCTGATACCACTGGACCTTTCTGAATTCAACGTTAGGGTTGTCACCAACATTCTTTGTCTTCAGATACGTTTCCTGACTTTACCTCCTCTAGGGATATTCCTCTTTTTCGTGTGACCTCATTGGGGATTCCCGATGCTCATCCTGATGATAACTTGCATCGGTTTACATTATTGGATCCTTCCCGATGCTATGTTGGGGTTGTCCCTAATGGTTTGGATTTTTATCCGGCTGATGCCGTTGTTGCTGTCGGGGATAGAGCTTACAATGATTACTATCATAACATCCTCCTCTTAATTCCTACTTGAACGATAGTTTCTAAAGGTTGCCCATCAATGAACTTTCTTGATGCCTAATCGAACGGTAGTTTATAGGGTTGACCATCATCGAACTTTTTCAATGCCTACTCGAATGGTAGTTTACAGGGTTGACCATCATCGAACCTCCTCGATGCCTACTCGAATGGTAGTTTACAATGGTCGATCGTTACTAAACTGATTTGAATCAACTAGGATTTTTTTATAACAGATTCCATCATTGGTGCTCCTGATCAATGAAGATAGTTTTCCATGGTCGTTATCACCAGGTCTTTAGGATGCCATGCTGGGTTGATGCCAGTGAATTGTAATGTCAAATCCACTGATCTTGACGGAAGCGGCTTCCAACTGTTTACCACATCAGTCCTTTCCTGATGTTATGCTGGAGCTTTTACCAATGGCTTGTAATACTAGATACTTTGATCTTCGCTTAAGTAGCTCTCAATGACTTTCTTTACCAGACCCTTCCCGATGCTACATTGGGGTTATTGCCAACAGTTCATACTGTGAGAAACTCAGATCTTCATTGAAGAAGTTAATGGCTTTCATCAGTAGACCTTTCCCCGACGATATGCTGGATATATCACTAACGATTTAAATCACCCGATCCTTCTCCGATGCTGCACTGGGGCTGTTACCAATTGTGACGACCCAAAATTTTATAATTTATTAAAATAAGAATTTAATAATTAAAATTCTTATTATGAGATGTATATATTTTGAATTATGTGTTTTGGTGTGAAGAAATTAAATTTTTATGAGATTTAATAGTTGATTAAACTATTGAAGAAACTGAAGTAAATTAGTTATGAAATAGGAAAATGGCGGCAAAAGAAATTAACTGAATAATATTAATTGATTAAGATGGAAATTATATTGTGGAATAATATAATTTAATTGGTATGCATTGATTAGCGATGGAATTGTTATGAATTAAATTTCATAAATAATGTGAGTAATTCACTTAGTTAAAATAATGAATTAATGTGAATATATTTATTTTAATAAAATGAGAGAGTATATATATAAATGTGGTATGTTAATGTAATATGATTGTGAATTTTGTAAATAGTTAAAATATTTATTAAATAAAATAAATATTTTAATTGGAATATTTATTGAGCAAAATAAATATTTGATGGAAATATTCCAATTTAATCTAATAATTAAATTAAAGGATTGATTTGTTGAATAAAATTATAATTATGGTTGGCTAAATAGAAACTATAATTATAATAATAGAAATTATAATTATAATAATAAGGTTTTGTGACATGAATGAATCATATGTTAAAGAGAATTATAAAAATAAGTTAGGAATACTCACAATTTAGCAAAAAAAAAAAAAAAAAGTTAGGAGAGAATAATTGGGTTCTAGACAAACATGGCCTTGAGACCCTTATTATTCCTAACTGCCGATACTATAGATTTCTAGTAACGTATTGGGAAACCAAATGCAGAAATAAAACATACGTTTATTTTTGGCTGAGTATTTATAAGGTAAGGTAGAACAATATGAGTTCTCTATGAATTGGAGAGGGAACTCTGAAAGTTGTGAAGGAAGAAGATGATTCAATCAAAGCTTTCTAATCATCCACTCTCTATGTTTAAAGAGGAATCAAGGTAATAATCTAGTTCTAGTTCTTATTTTCTAGAATTAGTTATTTGTAGATGGTTTTGATGCATGTTTTTTTTAAGGAAGTGGTTATACATATTAATGGTTATGTTTAATTCGTTTCATATAATCTAAAAGTGGTTTTAGGGTGATCAAATTTATGAAAGTATGATTAAACAAGAAGAAATTGAGTTTTATAGATATATGTACGTTAGGGCTTGTTTTGGAATCAAAATTGATGATGAAATCATGATTTAATCTAAAATTGATTATAGATATTGTTAGTATATTTAATTGCGAAAACAACGAAGGTTAAATGGATTGATTTGGTTAGGAATCGAATCCGTGGTGAATGATTACGCTAAATATGTTAAAACATATAAAACTAATATGAACATAAATTTTGGGTCAAGATTTAGGCTAGTTAGTGTTTCTATAAATTGTTATAATTCAAGTATGTTGTAGTTCTATGAATTACAAATCCATAGAATCGAAAACGGACTAATTTGGATGTGTATAACTCAAGTTATGAAGATTAGTAGGAGAAAAGGGTCAAAAAATCGCATGAACAGTAACTTAAGGTCCTGTTTACGCTAATTGAGCATAGCCATCTTTGTTCCTAAGTCATTTAGGGCGCAATTTAAGCTCTAGGGCCTTGATTGTGCTTGTGCCCAAGACTTAATTGGGCGCAGCTGCGCCCAAACTATGTTAGGTGTGACTGTTTTGACATATTTTAGTAAAATAGGCATAACGTTTTCATACGAACTCCGATTGAGGCAATTCAAGATGATACGGAACGAGGACGAATAGAACTACAACTTTTATTCTTTAAGTTTTCAAATTTGAGGTCGGGAACAGTAGTCAAAATGGCCATCTTTGTGACTAATGCGTATTCAGAGGCAATCAGAGGGCGTAGGACATGCACATACACAAGTATAGTGATGTCGACGATAATACATGTTATTCTAAGTTATAGAACATGAATATTATGAAGTATAATGATGCTTAACATTAATAAATGATATATTAGATAAGATGTATACGCATACTAAGCACACACAAGAGAGACAAATTGGGCGTGTGACGAATAAACGTCGAAACGCCGTGATAAGTGTTAATGAACGTAAAAAGTGTTTTAAATCAAATGAAATGAATATTATAAGATACTGAATATGGTTAATATAAAACCAATAAGTAGTCCTAGCAAGACTTAGACACTTGAATGAACTTCGAGTTTGACTAAGAAGAAATATAGTGAGTTATAAGTCTAAAGTTAACACAATCAAATTGAACATTGTGTATTGATTAATAGGAAGGATTATAGGATGTAGATTAAAGTTTACATTATAACTACTATGCGTTGCTATGTAACTAATAGTTAATGTGAATGATTATATAATTGTGTAGGGCACGTGAAGTGCAGATATCTCTGTAAGCTGTTAAACTATTATTGGTAAACAACGATCAAGGCAAGTCTTTCAGTTCCTATTTGTTATGTGAACTTGATAATTAACCTTTTAAATCTTTATTGCAAAGAGCATGATGTGTTATATATATGTTGAATGTATGAAACATTAAAGTCAATTTATGACTACCTTGATTGAGTAATGAATGCTGATTGAGTAAGGAACTCAATCTTTATACTTGTTATGTGAACTGCAGTATGTTTGTTATGTTAGTTTAATGTTTATAAGATGTATGATAAGCATGTTATTATGTGTTATGTGATGCATGAAAACTGTTAGATTTGCTGAGCTGTCGAGCTCAACCTTGCAAATAACCATTTTTGCAGGTTAAGGATTGAAGGTAACACTATGTGCTACTTGAATGACGTGGATCAGAAATAATACACAAAGATTAATATTTTAGCTAAAGATGTTATTTCTTTAAACCATGATTAAGATTCATGAGATGTACTAAATGTTTTATGATGTATAATTTTATGTTGAGTTATAAAGTTAAAGTTTGAGTTATCTGATATGCAAAGGTTATCGAATTGAAATGTAAAATTTTATATAATAACTGTGATGAAGTGAATCATGGATTATATATGATTCAAAGACATGTAGATGATAAAAGTTTTGATTCAGGGAATTAAAGTAAGAAGATAGAAAAGTTAAATTATTCCGCATATTATTAAGTTTAACATCGAATAATGATGTAAAATCAGAAGTTAGACGTATTATTAACGACCGAAGTTGGTAATTGAATTGTATGAAATTTGGGGTCGTTACACCAATGGCTTGCAGAAGATTTTTATACTTTAAAATTTGACGCCCCGTTTTAGGGTTTCAGGCCCTTTCTGCTCAATCGCGTAGAACCTTTTTTGTTGATTTGACTTTTTAGCCTTAGGGGACCCTGCTGTAACTCAAATTTGATTGAGTCGGAGGGGGTGGGGCCTACCCTAGGTTAGTGTGGTACTGAATGGCCACCTAATCATGCCTATATGCATGCGGATAGTCCATTTTATAAAGGAGACTCTGGCGAAATTTTTTCACGAGTCTGGGCATTTAATGTACATGCAAATTTAACTCTACTAGGGATGTATATTAAACTAATGCATGATTTATCATATAGGCTATGCATGATGCAATGATTTGAATTTAATAGCTATAATTTCGAAGCGTACCTCACCCTTTCTGAGGTGATTTGGAGATTTTGTTCAGGTTATGAACTTAGACAGGCTGAGTAGTTCTCGTAAGGTTTCCTTAGGCATGAGGAGGAGGGCTTCTGATGTCCTCGTGCCTCGACTGGCCCGACAACCTCGCTAATTGACCAAATCAGTGATTCATCCCATTTAAGTGGATAAGACAGAGACTATAGACGAGGAGGATGATGTTCCTATTGAGGACCCAACTCCTACTTCCATTCCCCATCAGGAGCTTTCAAATATTAGCATGAATATTCTAGATCTTTTGGATGATTTGAGATGTCATCCATAGATCTATCTTCATGCAAACGAGGTAATAGCTGTTTTCATTTTTACCTTTCTTCTTTTCCCACTTTTGGGGCAAAGGTTTGATCTTGATTTTGAACTTGATACAGTTTCCCGAGCTTCACTCAGCCTAGGGAACTGGTTTAGCATTTATTCTTTATACTGGATCCTTCATCTAGAGTATTAGGCCATTGTTAAATCTTGGGGTTTTAAGGTCTTCTTTTCCATTCCTCCCTGTCGCTGCCCCTAAGGTTATCTGAGGGCTTTATCTGAGCGTTGGTTTCACCATACTCAGTCTCTCTATTTATTGGACTATGAGGTGATGATGACACCAATGAATTGATGGTTCGGGGATGGAGTTTACAGGAGAGCCTGTGCCTTTGGTGGCCAATATTTTCCCGACTTTAGTTTGATCCCTCTTGGGAGTTCCTGCCTCGGCCCTCAAGGGTCAGGCTGTCCGTTTTGGCCCTTTGAGCATTGATGCTGTTGAATGGTGCTTTGTCCGAGCCTCTTCCTAATGATCAAAGGGACAGAGATTGCATCCTTTGGCAACTATTTTTGGTCATCATCAGGGGTTGTTTCCTAGCGGATAACTCCTCGACGATCTCTTTTGCTTTGGCTAATGCCACTTGTGATGTGGACCGTATCAGATATTTTGATTAGGGCTCATTCACCTTCGCCTATTTCCTTCGAGGGATGCGCATACGCTCAAAGGGCGTGACAGAGGCTTGGCTAGGCTTTTACCTATTTTTACTGGTAAGTAGTTTCTCTTTATCTTTTAATTTCCCTCGCTCGGGTTGTCAAACTTTATGACTGAAGATATTTGATCTTTGCATTTATAATTTTGGACATATGAGGACTCCCTTGCCTACGCCCAGCTGCTACTTTAGGTTTGGAGACCTATCCACGGGGACGACGCTGGCATTATTCCACCTTGGTCGAGGTCTCTGTGGCAGAGGGGTTTACCAATTCTTACTTGCAGTTAGAGTTGTTGACAACTGATGTCGTCATATGGGTTCCTTATACTCCTGATCATCTAACAGATGGCTTTGAGGATGGTTTTCTGATCAGGTTAGAGTATGTATTATCCACTCATCGAATCCTTTTCTTGACAGAGGGAGGCTGGGAGCTCTACTTGGGAGAGCGTGCTATTAGGAGTACTACATGGGAGATTCGTATTCCATATCTTCATCCTGATAGACGCCACTGGTCTATCTCAGATAGTTAGCGAGATTCCCTTGGTGGGCTTAGATGACTTTACTTTATCATAGGGCCTTTACACTCAAGATGCCTTCTATCGCCGGTGGACTCCTTGCACCATTGGAGCTCAGACCCGTGCCACTCAATTCATAACGGATATGGTTCCCGGGTCTGTGATGGTGATAGACTGGATCGCCTGTGTCAGAGAGCCCCCTCATTTGGAGCATATTGTCAGCTTAACCTAGCGGTTGAACCAAGCGCATTTTTCCATTCGACATATGGGTAGAGATTCATTAGAGGCAGATTCTTTTGATCCATCCAGCTCTGGCGCTGGCCCCTCAGCTGGTCTATATTTTGATAATTTCTCTGGAGCAGATCCCCCTCTTTATCGACCAAATGTTCCCTCTGACAGAGATAAAGTGACTCATGCAGAGTTACAACAGGTTGATCAGCTAGATGTAGATATTATAGATTTCTTTTGATAGGCTTGTTATCTCTTTTGATAGGCCTCTATTAGATATTGGGCAGCTGTGCCCCATTTTCATGTACTTTTTATTTTTAGTTGTAAATAGAGATGATGTATTTAATATTTATTGAGATGATGATGTATTTAGGAATGTATGTATAATTCTTTCTATTTCTTGCATTATATTGTTATTTATCATTGTCATTTATCATGATGCATACATTATATGTCATGGATATGTATTTATATTGATGAGTTTATCATTGACCTCTAGCTGGTCTCATGATACGGTTCTACAGATGTCTTCATCCATGGTTACCCGTATTGAGCATAGTCCTCCTACTTTGATAGCATTGTCTTTGAGGACGTGTCATGATAGTCTGCCCCATTTAGATCGAGTGGCAGTTGATCGTATGCTAGGACATTTCATGGACCTCCTGACCTTCCAAGTACCAGTGGGCTTTGTGGAGGGTATGATCTCGTGCTGGATCCTTGAGAGACAAGTTTTCAGGTTTGGAACCTATAAGTTGACTCCTACATTAGAGGAGTATGATCGTATCACAGATTTTCTACTGGACCAACCTTGTGCTAGGGTAGCCATTGGAGAGTTGAGGCGGCAGTTCATGACTTGAATGGGTTTGTGATGCACTATTGTCATGAACGAGATTACCTTAGGGAATGTGGTACCCCTGGATTTTTTGATCGACCATTTTGGATCGCTAGATAGCTATTTACTGCACTTAGGAGATTTTTCCATTTCTAGGATGAGTGGCAGGCTTCCCGAGTAGACATTTTGTTGATGTGTGTCGTGGCTTATTTATACATGTTGCTGTATATGGACCATCTAAATTTTGGCCTTATCACAGTAGTTAGTGCCCTCAGTGAGGGTCGGACCATCCTACCTATAATATTAGCGGAGACCTTGATGTTAGTCATGCTCTGCCATACCTATCCTATTGAGATTTTTTGAGGCAATGTTGTATTGTTATACATCTGGTTTATGATGCATCTGAGACCGATCAGCATTTTCAGACATCACGAATATTGCTTGACACATGAGATATCTGCGTCTTATTCTTTTTGACTGGATCAACATAGATGTTGCGTCTTGGTTTGTCTTCCTGATAGTGATTGAGGATCCTTTCTCCATCTTGCATTGCTCAGGATTCAGCTCCCCTTATAGCTTTGTTACTCATATCGTGGGTATGGACTTTTTTCCATTGGCTGGTCTGAGAGGAGTGACTACATATCATCCTTTGGCTGTCATGGGATAATTTGACCAGTATAAGGATGTCCATGCTTTTAATGGAGCTTCAAGTGAGCGGTCATCATCCTCATCTTTATCAGATAATGACCTAGCCAGAGTTTATGATTATTGGACCCATCGGGAGAGGGCAGATTTTTCATTGAGTCATTCAGGTCGCTCCTCGGAGTATTTTGCGTGGCTAGAGGCAAACATTGCATCATCCATTGTTGTTTATTCATAGCCTATCATTTATTCAGATGTGGAGGAGCCTATGAAGGATCCTCTTTCTCCCATAGAGGATGAGCTATTTGCTGGTTTGACAGTAGCTCTGGTCAGTGACATTCTTAGCTCTTCAGCTGCTATTGCCCTACCTTCTGTGATACAGCTTCTGACCTATAAGAGAGATTAGGCTAGAGCATTGGTGTTGACGACCCTGTCTGGCCGGGGCACTGCTTTTGTAGAGAGAGACGAGGCCTGAGCTACCAGGGATGCTTTTGTTGCTGATAGTACTACTCTCAGATCCTATATGGAGGGCATTATCATAGATATAAGTGCATTTATGGATGATCATGGCAATACTCTATAGAATGCCACAGATCTTTTAGCTCTTATTGAGACTGCATGCCATGAACTCAAAGTTGCACCTCCATCTTCAAAGAGGGATGCGATGTTGGATTTGCTGCCACGTTTGACCGCGGGTTTATAGACTAGCTTTCATTTTCCTGCATAGACTAGGTTAGCCATTTTTGTCATGTACGTCATACGTTGTATATATTAAACAATATTATATGGCAAAGAAATATATTTTGATTCACTTCCATTTTGTATATATTTTGTTCTTTTCTTGGTGATTGCCATTTTCTTTGTGAGTGGTTGTCTTGATGTATCACGGACTCTTTCTTGATGGACTGACATTGAGATGTCGAGGGTCTCTCAAAAGGGTACATTGATTGTGGAGGCTTTATAAAATTTGGTTTTATGTAGGGTTTGGTGTCTTGAGACTAGTATTTAATTGGGTTTTTGAGTAAAGGTAAGGGATTTGGCTTTTTCTTTGAAGGTTAGACCGCACCATAGATGGCTGCCTACGTATTCTTGTAGAGGGGAGATCAGGTCTTACGTAGTTCAGGCTTGGCCTAAATGGTTTAGATTGGTTTTTTGTATAGGGAATGGCATATTTTGGAAAATCTAGAAATATCTATTAGGTCTGACCGCACCATAGCTGGCTCCTTACGCACTCCCGTAGAGGGGAGACCAGGTCTTCCATAGTTCAGGCTTTATAGTGAAAACCTAAATTGACTTGATTTCTCTCTTCTTCTTCTTTTCCCAGAACCAGGATGTTGGTTTACAGGTAATTCAGACATAATACCTTTTCACGGTGTCTGAATTGATGAGCTGGGGGAATTCTTCCCCGTCAATTTCTTGTGTAACAATCCAGAATTTTAATTATAATTTTAAATATTTATTGAATTAAATAAATATTTTAATTGATGTGTTTATTGTTAAATAAATATTTGTTTAATTTAATTATTTATTAGTTAAATAAATATTTATTGAAGTTAATTAAAATAAAAGAGTGATGAATTAATTATTATGGGATAATAATCTAATTTAATTTAATAATTAAATTAGAAAGTGGATAAGGATTAAATGAATTTTTATAATGTTTTTTTAATTTGATTTAGTAATTAAAGTGATGTGTTAATTTATTAAATAAAATTATAATGAAAATTATAATTTTGTTGTATTAGATTATGTGGCAAATTGATTTAATAAGTTGTTTTTAATTAAATGTGAGTATGGGAATTTAAATAAAGTGGGATAATAAATTATATTATAAATAAGTTATGAAAATAAATTAAAAGAGTTTAATTCAGTTTTGCCAAACAAGACTTAATGAATGTTGAGTCTTTAATTTAAATGAGTTTTACCAAACAAAGCATAAGGATGTTGTTAAGTCATTATTTTTAATTGGTTTTGCCAAACAAGGCCTTATGGCTTTTGAATTTAAAAAAAACTGACATCAGTTATGATTATATATTAATACGTATTATATTATATGTTTATATTTTATATATCAGTTATATTTTGTTAAGTTACGTAAAGCTAATATAGGAAGAGAACAGTGAAGAGAAGAGGGGAAAATAGAGAAGGAAGAAGAGAAAAACTATCTGTGAATTTGAGAAACAAGAAGGTTGCTCTCATCTTTGTTGGCTAAACAAGAACTTGAAGGTAGCAATTCAACTTTTAAATTATTAGATTTGTTTTTATTGTTCTTCATTGAAAAACTTGCTTTTATTTCTCTATAGTTAGAATTCTATGATCATTATTGAAGTTATGGCTCAAATATGTTAATTAGTAAACATAAATTGTTCTTATATAATTTGTATGTGGTTTAGAGTTGTTTAATTCATGTAAATATGATATATATGGAGAAAATCATATTACAGTGAAATATATATGAATATGGCTTATTTTGGAATCAAAATTGATGTTTAATTCATGTGTTAAACTGTAAATTATTTGTTGATTATGAAAATACATGAAGAAACGAAAACATTATGAGTTAAATTAGTTGTTTTGGTTGAGAAACGAATTTACAGTGATGAATTTCGCTATGAATGTCAAAAGAAGAAGAAATAATAAAAATAGTGGAATTAAAGATTGTAATTTTGATGTTTAGGTTGTTTATATAGTTAAAAACATGTTAGAAATCTTAAATTAAGATTCTGTGAAGTTTATGTAATTTATATGTGTGAAAATTGGTTGTTAGAAAGTAGCTTGTAGGCCAAATTGACTTTTTGCTATGTGTATCGCAAACCCGAGAACCTCAGATTTTTGCATAGCATACCACCGCTATACCGGTGCCAAAGCTTAAAATGGCGTGGTCGCGCAAACCCCTAACAGAAACTGTTTTTTTTTTTTTTTTATTTCAATCCATAATATGCAATCGTAACTTAGTCTTATGAACCTAAAAAGGAAGTTAATCATATGATATGATGTAATAAGCTTGTAGATGCATTTTAATACCAAGTATGAAGATTTTTAAGTTATTAGTTAACACGTTATAACGATTGAAAGTTTATCGTTGTTATGCAAGTTTTCTTTACCCTAACTTGTTTACGATTATGCAAGTATATTACCCCAAATAAATTACGAATGTTCAAGTTATATCTTTATTATACAAGTTCCTATTCCTAAACCTACTTTTACATTGAACAAAGTTCCTAATTCTATCTCTTTATCGAAAAAGAATGTAACCTTAGCTTATTATTATTGCTCAAGCAAGGTTTAGTATATTTTTCAATGCTTTTAAGTTTATTTCTTAAGCATGACTTTGATGCATTATGTTTATTCGATTGTGGCTCATAACTATTCCATAAGATGTTGTTGTCAAAATCTTGAAACATTATTAAGTTTTGATTCAACTAATCCTTAGTTGATGTTCGTTGAACTTTAATTACCCTTGAAGCTTATCCAAACCAAACTTACTTTGGTGTGGACTTGTATTCTAAAATTGAGAAGAACAATCCTATTATAGGGGATTTATTACGCGTAGACGTTTAGATGTTTGTACACAATACATCGTACGAAGGGCTGATCACCCTAAGTACGGGAAGTCCCTACAGTCTTATGACTGTTTAGGTTTAAGTTGAAAGAATACTTATAACCTTGGACAAAGTTCATGGTCTTATGACCCTCAGATATATTTCAAATTCTGATTTCAGTTCTTGATTATCAATGATATACAGAGAACATTATTCAGTTCTATTAAGCTTATTCATTGACAGTTATTATGTTGTTATTATTCATCGTCATTTCAAGTGAGCATTTGTTTTGCTCACTCTTGCATATATAACCATTGCAGCTAAAGTTGAAAAGGTTGATGAACCAACCACTAGCAAAGGGAAAGGAAAAATGAACAAGTGTTGAAGACTTATACATTTATTGAATTTTATGATGTTAGACTTTATTTTAAATATTGTGATGTAATAATTTACTTTCCCCATTTGATGATTGATTAAGGTTAGATAACCTGGGATTTTGTTGGATTTTATTTGATTAAGTTATGTAACCCTTTAATGGGATGGTTTACTGCTTAAATTTTATTATAGTTGGGTAGTTAGAAATGAATGAATGGATAGTGAACATCAAATCTTATGGGAATGAAGTACCCAGATTTGGGGGTGTCACATCTTGCAGTCTAAGGGCTCCTCCTGTCAACACTTCTTTGACGATGAAAGTGATGAGTGGGTTTTATACCTACGAATTGGACACCGTTAATGCTTAATTCTTTGTTAACTTTAAGTATTTGTAGTGTCATTTTACTTGTTTTTGTTTTTGAGTTGTAGGAAATGGTTTTGGAAGGTCAAAACATGAAAAATAGAGCTTAGTGACATTTCTGTAATTTCTGGGCAGGAAAGCCCGTCGGGGCGGAAATCCTTAGTGTAAAAAGCCCGTTGGGGCCAAGTTCAAAAGTATGCCCGCCGGGGCAGCACTTTCCTAGTGCAAAAAGTCCACCAGGGCGGGCTTGTCGGGAAGAAAAAAGAGTTTTTAGAAGTTTAGTTCAAGGAGGATTAGTTTGAGTTGTTTGTTTTAAGGACTTTAAGGAGGGCTAAAAGACACATGAAAAGGCATATAAAAGGAGGAGAATTATAAGGATTAAGAGAGATGATTCCATTAGATTAGATTTTCATTAGATTAAGATAAAACCTTAGTTTTTATTAGATTTGGAGATTAAAGCAACTTCGAGACCATTGAAGATCAAGAGCAGGAGCAAGATGAAGCATGAGATTTGCTGACAACAGATTTTATTCTTTTCTCTACTCTTATTTTTATCTTTTAATGTTTATTTAATTGTGGATTCTTGGTTTTAATTCAATAATCATGAACTAAATTCTTGTTTAAGATTACAATAGAGCTTGTTGCGTAGTTTATTTTAATATGCTTCTTTTTAATTATTGTGATTATTCTTGGATGGTCTATTATGGTTTGTGTTTATTGCTTAGTTTCCTAGCTAACATTTACCGTGATAATCTATATTAACTTGAGAGATGGATTATAAATTTAGATCTGATCATAATTGTAACGCCCCAAAATCCGGTCTATCTTCACACCCAGATTTCGTACGTCCGAGTACATCATTCATCTCAACATACATCATTATATACTAAAATATAACAACATACATTCTCAATTCCCAGGTTCTAATACCTTATAACCTCTTTCATTACAAATAATGATAATTACATTATTCTTTTCATCTTACACGAGTGACTTTCATCCGCCACCAAGGATATATAACTGTTCATTAAACTAATCAATAGTTTAATTCTATCATTGTATATTACAAGTCTTCGCTTGATCTTCACATTCATTCATCTAATGAATGACACTTCTTCTGGATACCGATCAACTTGATCTTTACGGGATCCTTAAGTTCTTCTACTCGTACGCTAAAAATGTTTTTTATTTAAAGCAAGTGTGAGCATTCAATTGCTCAGCAAGTTATAACAGTTTAACATATAACTTTAAGAATTCAACATTCCTTTAGAACTTCGATAACCGAATAAAGGTTATGAAGCAGCTTGAATAATAGGAATAATCTCAATTCCTATCATTTTAAAACATTAGTCACATTCACTTTGAAATACTTTCATTCTTCTATCTTTTTCATACAAATTCTGTCTGGCTAGAATTATTAGCACAGACTTAACAATAACGGATCATGTATAAACAAACCATTCCCTTATGGAACAGTTCAATCATAGAATAATTCATCTCATAGAAACACCAAAGTTTTCACATTTTGGCACAACGCCTCATACGTTCTACCACCTTGTACAAATATTGCACATTCGTACATAGACAGAACTTCTCAAGTTCAACATCTGAGAAGTTTAAGAAACTAGCATTCATTTAGAATATGAATGAAGTTAGGAAACTTGCCTTACGCACAGCTACAACTTACGCTGAACTGCTTATTCCAATTCCTATGCAACACATAAGGAAAACAACACATACACCAATTAGTCATGTATATTTGACTTATGCATTGGTTTACTTAACTTTACTTCTTAAGGTTCGCGTTCTTGCAACCTAAGTTTACGCGATAACTTTCATTACCGTTTTGCGGCTTCATGACATACAGAGATGTCTTACTCAATTTGTTCATCATCTTTGATGATTTGCATTCTTATTTTCTTCTTATAATTTCTCTAGGACTCATCACACATCGCGTCTCTGCTAGTAGTCCATATGGTACTCTGAGTGGTTTCCAACAAATAACTAACAAACAAGTTCCCATCTCGTCTACACTACCATCACAGTGAGTTAGATCGGTTGCCAATTTTGTATATACTTTCGCTCTCTGAAGGAATTGTTTAGCCTAACTCCCATATGTCAACCATCAAAGGTTACGATTATACCACAACCTAAACTTATCCGAACTATTAAACTAAAATCTTCGTTAAGACAATTTCTTATTCCTTATGGCTTTCTGGAAAATAAATACCATACCTCAAGATTCATTCTTTATCGTCTAAGTCATACAGTCTTTTGTATACTCAGAACAATCGTTTAAGTTAATCATTAACTTGGCTTCTTTACGTTAACATCATTGTCTTAAATTCAGTTCTTCACCGTTCATGGTTTAATCATTGGTCTTCATTATCTTACGGTCAAACCATACACGAGGTGTAGGTTTTACCCGTTTAATATTCGCGTACACTCAACCTTCACGTCGGTTAAAGTGTTTAACGCTTACATTTCATTCTAACCTTCTCCATCCGAATCATGATCGACTTCCATTAATCTTGTTACCGTTCGTTACGGCTTTCTTGATCCCAGTTGTTATTCTTCCTTAATGTCGAAGCCATACGGTTCGTTGTATGCTAAGGTCGGTCGTTCATCGTAATAACGTTTTGTTTACGTTCTTTGTCTTTTAATCCCGTTTGATCTTTTTGTTCAACCTTCATTTAAGGTTTAAATCACTTCATTAAGTGTTACATTAGTTAAACATTATGTTCTTTATCTTCCCTTACGTTTCCCTCAAGAGTTGAGCAGTTAAAAGCTCCTCTTTGGGCCTTGCTAGCACCAGTCCTCTTCACAATCCTCACATTTGCGGTGCCCACTACTGCTATGCCACCTTCACCTAACGTTATAACGTCTTGTGACGACACGCAAGTTTCCATTGTCTCGCTCTCCATCGCATCGCTGCGACACAAGCTTATATAGAACATGGCTGGCGTTGCGGCGCCAAGCCCTAACTTCCAATTTTTTTTTCTAAGTGTTTAATTATTCTGAGACGCTTACTTCCCGATTTTATAACTTATTCGTTATAACTCAGAACGAGGTCGCTCCAAAGCCCTTCTTTCCTTATCTTATGTACTTTAATCCCCTTCAGACAGAACTTCATTCTAAATCCGTTAATGTGCCATTCGATTGGCTTAATCTTCATCCTTCATTCATTTTTACGTTAAAGTGTTTTGTCTTGCGGAATTTGTCTGACAGTTTTAAAAATTGCGATTCTCGGAATCCAAATATTTTTGGATATTTCGTCTTTCCTTTACCGATTAACTTTTACGTATTCTTCATATCTCCAAAAAACTCAAAAACACTTTTTGACATTAAGCATTTTCCTTCACGTTTTCCCCTAACGTAGTTAAACGAATGAAAAGTACATAACAATACTTTTCGTCATTTTTATTTTGTCCGATTTTTGCACGTTTTTTGAGAAAAACTTTTATCAGCTTACTTAACTTTTCACGATATATTATAGTCGAATATTTTGACGGAATGTCATTTCGACATACCGAACTCTCAAAAAGGCTTAGGTTATTCAAACCCTAACCCTTAAGGTTTCATCAAGGGAATAGTGCCTATTTCGTCTTTTTCCCAAAAATATTTTTGTTCCCGGAAAAATTTTATTTTCGTCTTAAAAATTCTTACTCGTTCAGTCTAGCTCATAGCCAAAATCCTCCAAGTTTATAATCATCCTAGGTTCTAGAATGATTAATAAACACACAACACAAAATATTATTAATAAAAATTCCTTTTATTAATAACTAATTCTTTAAACTAAAATTCTGAACAATCCGGATTCTCCGGGTTGTTACACTTCCCCCTTTATAAAAATTCCATCCTCGAAATTTCTTCAAACCACACCCATACTTAACTTCTTTTCTTGACAATTTTAACCTACCCTTCTTCTTAACTTCTCTTCAAAGAAGTTCTTATCTTTCAGACATTCCCTCACCTTCATAACTTATCAAGAATTATAAAGTAGAATGAACAACGAGGAATATAAGAATTCCTTTAAAACATTTCATATTTTTGCTGAGGGGTCAAATTGACCATGAATTCTTACTAGGTTTAACGCATGACGCCGTACCCGTTCTTTCATGGTCAGTTTATAATCACCCAGAAGGTAAACTACCTCTTTCATACGTAGGCGATTAATCCATCGTATAACCCCATTCCGGGGTGTGTTCACCTCAGACTTAATCATTAGATTTCGCACCAAAACAATTTGGTTTGGCACAACTCTTCAAAGAAAGCTCAATTTTCTTATAACACGACATACCATTTGTCTTAGTCGAATCAAATAGCTTAGACCATACCAATAAATTGGATATCAACTTGAAACATTCGTCTAGTCAACTCAATTGACATTGACTACCATTTAAATTCTTTTACAATACATCAAAACGTTTTATGACGTCATGATACCGTACTTTTCATAGTACGTTGAGGACTTCGTCAGTTTATGACTTTGTCATTATACATCATACTATAGTGGGTTGTTGATCCTAAGATCACATCCAACACTAGGTTCAATTGCATTAATAACTCCATCTTTTTACCATGCTTGCATCAAATGCCTTGATGATATAAATTCATTTTGATGTTTCAAATCAATTTATGTCTAACCGAAACAATTAGCATAGACATACCAAGAATAGTTCTTTTAAAATCCATTGGTTCCGAAAGTTGAACCAATTCTTTCATTTTAAAAATTTTCACACCTAAGCACAATTTCAAGAAACTTCGAAATCTAGCATAGCTAGATTACTTGGAATATCCTATTCTCCATCTTCCTTCATTGTCTTACTTACGACAAGACTTAATCTCTTCTAACACCTTCAATGCTAAGTCTATTGAAAATACTCGTTTTCAGTTTAAACATTCCTATACCTAAGTATAGTCCATCAACTTACCACACTTTATGTGTTTATGAACTTTCCACAACCATATGTGTTTAAGAGCTTATCTTCATAATATGTAATCCAAGAACAAATCAAGGACTATCCGTATGCTTAGGGCTCAGAAACATAGCATATAACTATGAGTCACAAACTTTTCATAAGTATGAGTTTCAAGAACTCGCACCTAAGTTATCATTCTCTAACTATCAAGCATATACATGAGAAAGATTCACCTTCTCATCATATACATATTGATAGCGCGACATATTCCAATGAATATCACTGTAATAAGCTAAGCAGTTGTTACACCAAAGCATAACCCTCTGCCCATAACAAAGGTTCATATAACTCAGCCATCACATGAGTGCTCAATTAAAATTTTACAAATTCAAATTTTCTCATTACTTAATACGAATCTTCTTTAATTCGTATGCTATCCTTTACAACTAAATCTGAGTTCTTCTTAGCGTACTAATTCTTAGTACCCTTCATTTATAGCATTAGCTATAAATCATTTATCATTTAACAGCTCATCTGTTACTACGATTCACTATGATCACGTGGTGAGCTTCTTATCCTTCTCTCTATGATTATAGTCTTAGGTACTCATACCTAAGGTTTATAACCTATCGGTTCTGATACCAACTTGTAATTTCCCAAAATTCGGTCTATCTTCACACCCGAATTCTGTACGTCACGAGTAACATCATTCATCCCAATATACATCATTATATACTAAAATATAACAATATACATTCTCAATTCCCAGGTTCTAATACCTTATAACCACTTTCATTACAAATAATGATAATTACATTATTCTTTTCACCTTACACGAGTGACTTTCATCCGCCACCAAGGATACATAACTATTCATTAAACTAGTCTATAGTTTAATTCTATCATTCTATATTACAAGTCTTCGCTTGATCTTCACATTCATTCATCTAATGAATGACACTTCTTCTAGATACCGATCAGCTTGATCTTTATGGGATACTTAAGTTCTTCTACTTATACGCTAAAAATGTTTTTCATTTAAAGCAAGTGTGAGCATTCAATTGCTCAGCAAGTTATAATAGTTGAACAAACAACTTTAAGAATTCAAACATTCCTTTAGAACTTCGATAACCAAAAAAAGGTTATGAAACAACTTGAATAATAGGAATAATCTCGATTCCTTTTATTTTAAAACATTAGTCACATTCACTTTGAAATACTTTCATTCTTCTATCTTTTTCATACACATTCTATCTGGCTAGAATCATTAGCATAGACTTAACAATAACGGATAATGTATAAACAGAGCATTCTCTTATGGAACAGTTCAATCACAGAACAATTCATCTCATAGAAACACCGATGTTTTTACATTGTGGCACAAAGCCTCATACGTTCTTCCACCTTGTATAAATATTGCACATTCGCACATAGACATAACTTCTCAAGTTCAACATCCGAGAAGTTTAAGAAATTAACATTCATTTAGAATATGAATGAAGTTAGGAAACTTTCCTTACGCACAGCTACAGCTTACGCTGAACTGCTCATTCCAATTCCTATACAACACATAAGTGAAAAAACACATACACCAATTAGTCATGTATATTTGACTTATGCATTGGTTTACTTAACTTTACTTCTTAGGTTTCGCGTTCTTGCAACCTAAGTTTACGCGACAACTTTCATTACCGTTTTACGGCTTCATGACATACAGAGATGTCTTACTCAATACGTTCATCATCTTTGATGATTTGCATTCTTATCTTCTTCTTATAATTTCTCTATGACTTAGCACACATCGCGTCTCTGCTAGTAGTCCATGTGGTACTCTGAGTGGTTTCGTACAAACAACCAACAAACAAGTTCCCATCTCGTCTACACTGCCATCACAGTGAGTTAGATCGGTTGCTAATTTCGTATATATCTTCGCTCTCTGAAGGAATTGTTTAGTCTAGCTCTCATATGTCAACCATCAAAGGTTATGATTGTACCACAACCTAAACTTATCTTAACTTATCCAAACTATTAAACTATAATGTTCGTTAAGTGAATTTCTTATTCCTTATGGCAGTCCTTTTCCTTAGCTTCTTTAATATGCTTCTTTGATACATACTAAGGATGAGTATTGGGATTCCTAAAAGTCTCAATGTCTATAATCCATTCTTCATTTGTAGTATTTTATTCTTCAGCTAATGGACAAGGCTCAATGCTTTTGATGCTGACAAGAGATACACTACGATCATGATCGTGGTGTCTTATCATATTTGTTCTTGATTCAGCCTGATAGAAGAGAACACTACGATTTCTCCTAAGCACGGGTAGACTATGATCTTTAACTTGCTTATTTTTGCAGATTCTACACTTCCGAGAGCAGACTACGATTCTTGACTTGGCTCGACAGGCACTTGGACCAACTCAATGATTCTGAGTGAGGCCCTCCAAAGCAGACTACAATTCTGTAACAACTTTCTTGATACTCTATGATTCTGCCTTGGCTTTTACAATCCCTTGGCTGGCTCGACAGACTACGATTCTGTTGATGCCTATCTATTACATCTCAAAATAGATTAACCTAATAATTTTGATATTTTCTACTATACATTCATTTACAGAGTGATAAACATTAAGCACAGATCAACCTAACAATTTTGATCTTTCACTTAAATCCTTGTACATATGTTCTTTGAAGGACTTTACACATAAGCATGTTTATTTACTTTCAACATCAAATTTGAATATGAAATTCCCAACAATCTCCCCCTATTTGATGTTGACATAACCAAGGAGATTTATATCGTTATCATCAATTTCTAAATACAGGATGCTAGAAAGTAAATATAACTTAGTGTTTCAATGAGCAGCTGAAATCTCTAGAGAATAAGCATGAATTTATTGATGTTTATAAAAACAGATATTACAATAAAGCATAGTTACATTAATAAGAAATAAATTTTAACTTATTTCTACTTCTTTTGCCTTTTGCTTCTTGGAGGATTGGCATGCTCTGCAGCTTTCCTTCTTCTGCTGGCTTCATCTCTCCATGCAATGTCTTCCATCTTGCTTTAACTTAGCCATTCTCCATGATCATGTCTGTTCATAAAGGCAGGGTCTCCAATTGGCATGTTTAGGCCATTAGAAGTTACTCCTTGTGAGCTAGGAGATGGACCTTGACTCCTTAGCGGTTGCGCCATGAGAATTGGTTGCGCGCTGCTGCTGTTCAGGTTGTGGAGTCAGATAGCAAGGTTGTCTTGTGGGAGTACTCCTTGAAGATTGAGAAATTTGTTTTCTTCTTCCTTTGCCTTTCTCTCCTTCCCATTTATTCTCCCCCTTTATGTCAACATCAAGGGTTCGAATGTCGTCTGACAGACGATTCATGCCCTGAAAAAGTTCATGGAGCTGATTCCTGGATTGAGTAATGTCTTCACGATTTTCTTTAACCAGAGAATGAGTTTGAGAGTTGTGCTTTTGTAGAATGGCCAAGACAGTGTCTGTTTGTTGTATCTGACTTATAGAGTAATCTTTGAATTCTTGAATAGAAGATCGTAGGCTTGAGAGACTTTCCATAACAAGTTTGTTTTTGAGTTTCCTGAGTCTTCTGCAGAAGGATAACTGCTTCCTTGTGCTTCCGGGCAGACTCAAAGTGAATTTGATCCCTTTCATTAATGCCGTGAATCATTTCCTTGATGATCTCCCTAAGCTTATTTATGAGCTCAGAACTCAGATTGCTGGGAAGGGTGTTGGCAACATCTATCAAGTGGTTCAGCCTTGTACAAACAAGTAGAGAGTGAGTTTCAAGATCTTCTTGAATATCTGTAGTCACTTTCT
Organism: Panax quinquefolius; assembly: GCA_020205615.1. Classification (NCBI taxonomy): domain Eukaryota; kingdom Viridiplantae; phylum Streptophyta; class Magnoliopsida; order Apiales; family Araliaceae; genus Panax; species Panax quinquefolius. The sequence continues at coordinate 26,212 of JAINUW010000081.1, read as the reverse complement.
GTGATGCATTAGATAGCTCAAATTTGGTAGGAAGATCTGATAGAAGCTCCTGTATTTGTTGGGTGCCTGGAGGAGAGGCTCTTGTATTTTGGTTTTGCAGATTTGAGAGAGTAAGAGCAAGATCAAAATAATTATTGGTTGAGGAGGAAGGAATGTCTGAAGGAGGTTCAGGTATGGGGGTTTGAGTTATGGGAGGAGAAGCCAGTGAAGTATGTGACTCTAAGATTTGTGTATGAGCGATATTCGTAGAGTGAGAAATGGTTGAAGACTGTATTAATATGAAGTTAGGCATATTTGGTTCATCAGTTACAGAATGTTGGGATTCTATAGCTGGAAATTGGTTTAGTGGATGAAGAGTCACTTCCAACCATCTTGGCAATTCATAGAATTGGTTGAAGTTTGATGGAGGACAGTGATTAACTGTGAAAGAGATGGGAATTGATTGTACCTCACGCACAGCTGCTGAAGAAGGACGATTAGTGATCAGCTTCTGGGCAAAAGTGAGGTTGCTTGGGAATCCATGAGCTAGCACTGAGATTGCTGGATAAGCTTTAAAGGACCAGAACATGTGATCCTAGGAGTTGAGAATTAGGGCTCTGTGATAGGACATCATTGGTAAGTAGGAGAATAACTAATTGTAGTTGGCTCTCCTATATCCATCCCAACCGACTGCAATAATCTCCACTTCGTCATCTTGTTCTTCTTCCCAGTCTTCACTTTCTTCATTGGAAACTTCCACCACATCAATTATCTCCTTATTTCTTTTTTGTTCTTCTGCCCTCTCCACCTCCATAGCTTAAACCCTCTCCATTTCCACAGTTTCAGAGGTTAAGATCTCTTGAGGAACTGAGGGAGTTTCATGATCATTTCTTTGCAGCTCCTCCTCAACTGTAGCCTTCTCTGACATAGGGACTTCGTGAGGGTCCCCCTCAATGTAATCATCTATCTGTTCCAGTTCTTCAGGAAGCTCCCCTCAATTGGAGCGCTTACTTGTTCAGGGACTTTGAGAGGCTCACCTTCAATCTCATAATTCATTTGTTCTTCAGCGCCTCCTCCTCAACTAGAGCACTTATTAGTACAGGGGCTTCAAGAAGCTCATTTTCTGGAGCTATTTTACTTTCTTCTTCCTTCAAGGCTTTTTCATTATCAAGAATATATTTCTTGACAAGCTTTTTTTTATTCTTCTGGGCTTAGCCACAACCTTATTGCTTTCTTCAGCTTCAACTTTGTCAGTTGGTTCGAGTTGAGATACTGTTGCAACATCTACCTCTGATGGGCTAACAAGTCTGGACTCTACGATCGAGATGAGTGAAGACTTTTGTGACGCCCGCAAAATAGGTATACATCACCCATCTTGAGTCGCCAGATACATGGTACATAAATTCAAATACAACTTAATAATACAATTGTCGTGTAAAATACGACAAAACATAAGCTGTGAGTTTTAATACAAATATTGTCATCTAGACAATATCCACACTCAATGGAGTCCTCATTACATTTATTGTCACACTATTTAACAGAATAGTGAGGACTACTAATGCTATCATCTGGACCGCTACCCTTTCCCCAGGCTCGTCCCAAATATATTCTCATTTCTGAAGAAAACAAAGAAAGAAAGGGTGAGCTCAACTAGCCCAGTAAGAAATATTATGACTAAGATAATGCAGAATAAATTATCATTAGCCTTCAACAATGTTAAACTGATAAAATACAATAGACATCAAGTTTAACTACAGCGGAATAAGCAATCCATTAAAAGAGTCAAGTAGAAAATAAAATCTACTATCTTTTATGATTTAAAAAGTTTTTCATCACTTTTATCGCTGAGACTCAGCTTAATAAATAATCCACATCATCAAATCATCCCTGCACTACAGGCCAAGGATATTATTTAGTATCATGACCACGAATTATCCATGCATTACGGGCCAAAGATAATTGTGTTTTCATCAACGGTCCTGATCATGCCATAAAACAATTCATCTTTGCTCCCTTGGCCGAAGAGAATCCATAGCCATAATCATACCAAAAACTGTCCATCAATGCACTACTACGCCAACGATGAGGACTTTTTCCACATCATTTGTAACATTACGGTCATGATTATACCGAATAATCCCTGGTCATAATCATACCAAGTCCATCTATGCAATACAGGCCACGGATGACTTTCAACATAATATAAACATGAGAATGATGATAATGATATAAGAATTCAATAAAACAAGTTCGAGAATTAAATTATCCAGGAACTAATAACATCCAAATTGTCAACATGATACTACTTTGTAGAGTAAAATTCAAGGATAATATTCATGCACCAAAAATAATTTGGACAGAAAAGAATCAATTTTTCTTCGTGAATAGTACCTCGTGAATAGTACTTCAGGAATAGTACCTCGTGAATAGTAACCCGACACGAAAAGTACTCCAAATACCCGAGTGAATAATATTCGGGTGAATAGTAATTTCGATGAATAGTAACCCGTGAATAGTAACTCGTGAATAGTATTTCGACATGAAAAGTTCCCCGAATACCCGAGTGAATAATACTAGAGTGAATAGTAACCGGGTGAATAGTAACTCGTGAATAATAACTCATAACAGAAAATACCAAATAAAATGATATTTCATGACGAGTATAGAAGTCAAAACTTTAACCAACTGAGTATAATAAAGAATGGAATAACAAAAGAAATCACCAGGCATGCGGTACTTCGCATAGACAGGTTATCCCAACAAAATAATAAATAACGGAACCAGGTCAGGTGTAATACGCACCGACAGGATATTCCAACAGAATAATAAAGAATGGAATAACAATAGAAATCACCATGCATGCGGTACTTCGCATAGACGGGTTATTCCAAAAGAATAATAAACAACGGAACCAGGTCCGGCGTAAAACCCACAGACAAGATATTCCAATAGAATAATAAATAATGGAATAACAACAGAAATCACCATGCATGCGGTACTTGGCGATAAACAAAGTTATTCCAATGAATAATAAATAACGGAACCAGTGTCGGCATAAAATCGCACGAGACGGATATTCAACAAGAATAATAAAAGATGGAACCGGTCCCACAGAAAATGCATGAGACAGGATATTCCAATAGAATAATAAAGAATGGAATAACAACGAAATTTCACCATGTATGCGGTATCTTGTGATGATAAAGTTATTCCAAAGAGAATAATAAATAATGGAATAACGTAAGAATTTCACCAAGTATAAGATAGATCAGCAGATACGAGTTATTCCAATAGAATAATAAATAATGGAATAACAGAAGTTCTCTTCATTAATATGGAAAAAAAAATAATACCCCTTACCTTAGAAAGAAACTGGATACTGGAGTAGAGAGGTAGCAGGCTTCTCTTCTTCTTTTTCTCTATAGATTTCTCTCTATAATAATGGCTCTAAAGCTTTAGTGAATTGGTGAGAAATGAAGGAAGAATGAGCTTCTATTTATAGGAAAACATAGTTTCGATAATTGCACGTTTTGGGGCTCAAAAAATTACAGTACAATACCTCCAACTTTTTTTTTATTTTTAATTTAGTCCTATAAGTATTATCAATCTTGCACCAACTCCCCTAATAGTAAATCATGTGAATCAATAGTAAAATCATGTGACTCAATAGTAAATCATGTGACTCAATAGTTCTAAACATGTAAAAAAATTAATTACAATATAGTACCTCCATCTATACCTCCATCTTTAACTTAGTCATGCAAGTATTATCAATCTTTTTTAACTCCCCTAATAGTAAATGAATGTGACTCAATAGTACACACATGTGAACAAATAGTTATATAAGCATGTGAATAAGTAGCAATTAATTGCTCATTTATCCGATAAATTACCCGATTTATCAATATAACCCCCACACATCAATTATCATCGGAATAGATATCGATTTCAACTAACACCAATAATCCCAACACAATGGAACTATCAAATTCATCTTTAATCAACACGAACTTATTCATCATTAATATTATAACTCACAATATTTAACAACCAGGTCGTTCCCAAGAAAGAGGGGGCTTTCCAATAAGGATTTCTCCCTATTGGCGTGCAATTAGGTGACCAAACCTCTCCTTGATAGAACTTCTAGACATTGTAAATATTGTAATTTAATAATATGAATAACTTTGTCATCTCAATTATTGATTTAATAATATAACATATTATGCAGATGATACTGTGACAATAATCGAATCAATAATATGAGAGATATGATGCAACAATTACTGTAGCAATAATTGAGTATAACTGAGTGACTTCTCACGTAAGCATCAATAACCAATACGGTGTGCCACTATGCAACCACGCGTATTACTGTACTTTTACTACCGAGTAGTTCAACAGTATTAACTGTAAAACTTCCGCCGTTATTTTCAATAAAATACTTTTGTCATTTTCTCAATCCGACAATAATTACATTATGGGGGTCCACCAATGATTGTGCCATCGTATTTGGATATTCCCCACCAATCGATATAATATAATAACAACTTGCATACTTTTGCAAAAATTTATAAATATTACCCACAACTATAACATTATATTAAATCCACACCATAATATTCAAAAAATATTTTGAGAAATTTAAATCTTTATTAAGTAAAATTTGGGATTTTACAACTTTTATTTATGGTTGTGTTTTCCTTCTTAAGAAGCTAAGAGATGGTGAATCTATCTTCTTCCTCTTCAGACTGCTGCTTCTTCTTCTTCATTTCCTCCAGAATTTTAGTGCTCGAACTCTCTTGATGCACATTAGTGGTTGAACCTTGAGGCTCTTCTGTTGATTGAACATTCACTTTCCTCTTACCTTTGCTTTTTCAAGTCAAAGCCATGGGTTCCTTTTGATTGACTTCTCCTTCTTTTTTGACTTATTTCACAACTAACATGTTTCTGGTAGCCCGATATCTTTTGCTCCCCAGTCCTTCCATGAGATTCGAGACATCATCCTTACGTTTTTTGTAGGGTTTCTTTTTTCCGGTTTTGAAATAGTTGTTGGGTTATTCTTCCATTTGGGGTTGATGGGTTCTCCTTCCTTATCTTCAATTTTGTCCCCCAAAGCAGATTGCAGGATTATGCTTATGTATCTCCCATAGAGCATTTTTTGAGTGCTCTTTATCTTCTTTGAGCTGAGCATCCATTTCCAGATCCAATCTATAAGAAAAGCCCCATAGTTGTGTTGAATTATGAAATAGATTGCTGTCATGAGTTTCAGTTGGACCTCGTTCACAGAATCATGGCCAGAACTTTTATAGCATATGCATTTTCCAATAATGTCATCCAGAAATTCATACTTCTGGGGAAACTCTTTCTTCTTGTAGCCCTAGACACTCTGAGAATTCGAGTGGTGCATCTTCTTCAGACCTTCATGAAAGTCGATGACACTCATAGATGATAGTCCTTTTGATTTAAAACCTAGGGCTAGGTTTATATCTTTGCATTTAAGTCTAATCTACTCCCCCTTAACTCTTGTAGTGATAATTTTATCTTCAAAGACTCCATTGTTGTAGAATTCTTTCACTAGCTTGGTAGATCCTTGTCTTTGGTGCTCAAAGCTTCTTCAAGACCATTTCTTTTCAAAAGAGTCAGAATCTTGTGGAATTGTGGATCAGCTGACCTGAATTCGTCAAAGCAGAGTTGGTAGCCAGATATAACGTTGGAAGCAGCCATTGATGTGATTTTCTTGAATAGAGGTTGGTTGATCGTTCTTAAAGCTAGGGTTTTTTTAGAGAGAGAGAAATGAGCTTTTGAAATTCTGAGATGAATTTTCAAAAAACTTTTTCAAACTGTATTTGTAACTTCCATCCTCACGATCTGTATAGTGGGGCACGTGTCGAGTTCTGTGGGACTCCACGATTTTAAGTAATGTGGGAAATACTGATCTGCCCTTAACTCCCCCTGAGCTAGTGTATCTTTTGGGAAGACTATGATCGTCGAGGCTGCTCTACGATTGTTGAGTTCACTGCTGATCTTACACTACGATCATTGTCTTTCCTGGTCTTTGTGCTGAACTCTGACTTAGCATTCCTTCTGTGTTAAGGTAGCTTGGGAAGGGCCAACCTCTTAGACTGATCTAAGGGTTAGGTTTGTCCCTGAGGCACTTATCAGAAGGGTTGCTTGGATTTGATAGGAATGATGTCATCACATGATGCTTTTCTTTTTTGCTATGTCGAGACTGTTCTGCGATCGTGGTTTCTCTTTAGTCTTCTCTATGATTTCCACATAGCCTTTTTATCTGCATGGTGCATAAACTAGAGCACAGAGTTTATGATTGTAGATTTAACATACCTAACTCACTTATCAATTTATTAAATTTGGATTCATCTAAAGGTTTTGTAAAGACATCAACAAGTTAATTTTTAGTAGGGATGTATTGTAAAGATATAGTTCCATTTTGAACATGATCCCTAATAAAATGATATCTTATTTCTATATACTTTGTCCTAGAGTGCATGATGAGATTATGTGTTATTATTGCTAGCACTTGTGTTATCACAATGAATAAGTATAGATTTGAAATCAAACCCATAGTCTGCTAGATGGCTTTTCATCCATAAGATTTGAGCATAACAGCTGCCAACATCAATGTATTCAGCTTCTGCTGTTGATGTTGATACTAAATTTTGCTTTTTGCTAAACCAGGACACTAGTATGTTATAAGTTCCACTGGTACATTTCCTATCGATCTTACAACCTGCAAAATCAGCATTTGTATATCTTGTTAGTTCAAAAGAGGACTCCTTGGAATACCAAAGTCCCAAGTGAGGTGTGCCTTTGAGATACCTGAAAATTCTCTTTACAACAGTTACGTGTGATTCCATAGGATTAGCTTGAAATCAAGCACATATACATGTTGGAAACATTATGTCTGGTCTACTAGTGGTTAGAAACAGAAGAGAACCTATCATACCTCTGTATTAAGTAATATCAATACATTTACCTTTCTCATCTTTGTCAAGCTTAGTTGCTGGAGCAATTGGTGTTTTCATGGGAGAGGCTGATTCCATGTCATACTTCTTAAGTAAGTCTTTAATGTACTTGGCTTGGTTAATGAAAATTCCTTCATCAGTCTGCTTCACTTGCAGTCCAAGAAAGAAATTTAGCTCACCCATCATGCTTATTTTGAACTTGCTCTGCATAAGCTTGGCAAATCTCTTGCATAGATTTTCATCAGTAGAACCAAAATAATATCATCTACATATATTTGAACTAGTAAGATTTTGTTTTTGTATTTCTAAAGAAATATTGTGGTATCTACTCTACCTCTAGTGAAGCCATTTTCAATAAGAATGTTAGTTAGTGTTTCATACCATGCTCTAGGTGCTTGTTTAAGTCCATATAAGGCTTTTTCTAATCTATAGACATAATTAGAGATAGTTGGATTGATGAAACCTGGAGGTTGCTCCACATATACTTCTTCTTGAAGTTCACCATTCAGAAATGCACTTTTGACATCCATTTGGAAAACTTTGAACTTCATGTGGGCAGCAAAAGCAAGGAATATCCTGATGGCTTCTAATCTGGCAACATGTGAGAAGGTCTCATCGTAGTCTATGCCTTCTTCTTGGGAATAACCTTTGTCTACTAGTCTTGCCTTGTTCCTTATTATTACTCCATCTTCATTCATCTTATTTCTAAAGACCCATTTGCTGCCAATAACTGGGTGACTTCTTGGTCTTGGAACCAATCTCCATACTTTGCTTCTTTCAAACTGATTCAGTTCCTCTTGTATGGCTTCTATCCAACTTGAATCTTCTATAACATCTTCTATCTTCTTGGGTTCCATTTAAGACAGAAAGCTCAAATAGAAACACTCATTTTGGGTGGTAGATCTTGTCGTGACTCTTGCATTTGGGTCTCCAATGATCAGATCTTGAGTGTGATCTCTTGCCCATCTGTTCCCTATTGGAACATCAGTTCTAGTGCTTTCTTGTCTGAATTCTTCAAGGTCAACCTCTGTTTTTTTATGTAGAGGTTCATCATCTGGTGTAGCTCTCTCTACGATCTCTTCTTCAGTTTTGACGATTTCATCTTCTAGGGCTACGATCGTGGTGTCGAGCTCTACCACCTCGTTCATAGTGTCTGAGTTTCGATCGTAGTGTCTTGAGGCACAGATTTGTCTAAGTCTGTTTCATCGAAGATGACATGAATCGAGACTTCAACACTTAGCGTCTTCTTGTTGAATAATCTATAGGCCTAGTCTGTGGCATATCAGAGAAAGATTCCTTCATCTGACTTGGGTTGAAACTTAGTCAGATATTATTTTCCATTGTTGAGAATATATCATGCACAACCAAATACATGGAAGTAGCTGACATTTGGCTTTCTTCCTCTCCACAGCTCGTAGAGAGTCTTCTTTAACGTAGAGTGCACAAGAGACCTGTTCTGAGTGTAGGACGCAGTGTTGACATCTTCTGCCTAGAATTATTCAGGCAGATAAGCTGCTGCTAGTAGAGTTTTTCCACTTCAATCGCTTACATTCTTTCTTTCAACTACTCTGTTTTGCTATGGAGTTTGTGGAGCTGAGAAGTTATGACTGATGCCATTGTCTGTGCAAAACTGATCCATTCCAGAGAAGTCAAATTCTCTACCATGATCACTTCTTATAGCCTTGATTTTCTCCCCTTTTTCGTTCATCACCAACTTGAACATCTTGATGAGTTGGGGCCTTGTTTCATCTTTAGAGTTTAGAAAGAACACCCATATAAATCTAGTGTAGTCATCCATTACGACCAATGAGTATCTCTTTCCTCCAAGGCTTGTTGTTGGGATTGGCTCAAATAGATCCATGTGAAGTAACTGTAGGGGCTTATCAATTGAGTTGACAATTTTGCTTTTGAATGAGCTCCTAGTTTGTTTTCCAAGCTGACAAGCGTTGCATGACCTTTCTTTGACAAAGCTGAGCTTGGGTAAACTTACTAGATCTTTGGAGGCCAAGATTGACATGCTTTTGAAGTTGTGATGAGATAATCTTCTATGCCATAGTCACTCATTTCTTCGAGGCTTTAGCTTTGAAAGCATATTGTCTCATCGAACTTCAATTGACCAAGATTAACAAGGTAGAAATTCCCTTCTCTTGTTTTGGTTAGCTTTATAGAAGAGGTTTTCAGATCTATGAATTGACACTGATAGTTGAGGAAGGTAACTTGATGACCCTTGTCGCAGAGTTGACTTATGCTCAGAAGATTGTACTTTAATCCTTCCACATAGGCTAATTTGTTGAAGGACACTTTTAACCATATCCAGCTAAGCCATATCCTCTTATCTTGCCGGAGCCATTGTCTCTAAAGATGACTCTTGGACCCTCCTTTTCCATGAAGTTAGACAGAGAGGCTTTGTTTCCCATCATGTGCCTATAGCATCCACTGTCCAGATACCAAGTTATGATCGTGGAGCTCTGTTCCTGCAGTGAGGTTAAATTCTCATTTTGGTACCCATACTTGCATGGGTCCTACCTTGTTAGTACCCTTGGGGACCCAAATTTACTTGACTTTGGGTCTAATATGCAGACGATTATTGTAACATACTGCAGCCTTATGACCAATTTTATCACATACAAAACATCTAACATGATGCATGCTTGTGAGTGTGTGTGTGTGTGTGTGTGGATTCTTTCTCCATTTGGACTTATGTGGATTCTTGGTAGTCTTTCCTTTGTACTGATTCTTCTTTTTCCATGTATCCTTGTGATTCATGATTTGTGAAGAGTGAAACTTAATTCTACTATTCCTACCTGGTTGGTTCATGGAGTTAATTTTACTCTTCTCTTTTCTGAATCCTAGGCCAACATGGGATCCCTTATACCTTGGAACATAGATTGGGTCAAAAGAGCAGGGATGGACTAGCTTCCTTTTGTGAGGATTTCACAAATGCAATACTTCTATTGAAGTTTGAAAAACTGCTAGTGTTAGTTTCCTTTAACTTTTCCACATATGGTTTTGAGGTGGATTCCCCAAAACCTAAACCTGTTTTATCGGATGCACTTCTCTGAGTGGAGATCAGGGAGTTCATGGATGAAGATGATCTATTCCACATTAAGATAATCTTTTCTAGTTCCTCAATCTTAGAGATTAGATTTGACTCTCTTTGTGCATTAAGTTCATTGGTATATCTTAGGAGTTTATTCTCAGCTTCAAATTTAGATAGAGAGAAAGAGTTAGCACTTAAAAGAGTTGTTTCCAGTTCTTCTTGAACTTTCTCTTTCTCTTTTTGAAGAAGAGAGTAATCTTTAGACAAAATTCTGAACCATTTCATGTATTGATGCAGATCAGTTGTTATGCCATGTGTAACGATCGAGAAATTTTGTAATTAATTTAAATATTTATTGAATTAAATAAATATTTTTAATAAATTTATTTATTGAAAAAATTAAATAGTTGATGAAATTGTGGTGCACTAATTTAGTAATTAAATTGATTAATGAAAATTTTATTATTTGAGGATTTAATTTAATGAAATAATTAAATTAAATGAATCGACTAATATTTAAGGAAATAATTAAAATAAATAAAATGTTGTTCTAGTTTAATTTAATAATTAAATTAGATATGTAATGACTTATTAAGTATAAAGTTTAATTATAATGAAAATTATAATTATTATTGTAAGTTATTTAAATTAACTAAATTAAAGTGTGACACATGGAATAATATAATATAAATATTATTAAAATAAATTAGAAAACTAAATTAAGTATAGCCAAATAAGGCCTTATGGCCTTTGGCTTATTTAAATTGACGCAGCCTGTTTGGGTTTTAAAACTGAAGTACGTGAGTACGTGGGTTATGCCTATATCAGTTTATTCATTTGCGTATTATATCCTAAGCTAAGAGAGAACACAGAGCGTGAGAGAAACACAGTGTTTTTGAGAGAGAATTCTCTGAGATTGTCAAGAGGAAGGAGATGGATTGCTAAACCTTGTCACCATCTTTTGCTAACATACAATCCAAGATTAAAGGTATACTTTACTCTTAATTTCCATGTTTTGGGTTCTTAGTGATTATTCTCTGTGAATTGGATGTTACGTTGGATTGTTGCATATAGGTGCATATGGTTTGTAGAATCTGTTAATTATCACATATAAGTGATATTTGGTTATTAAATTCGTGAAAATTGGGTTTGCAAGAAGAAAGTTAGAATAATAGTGTTACGTTTATGTAAAATGGCTTGTTTAAGTCCAAAATTTCATGTCTAATACTTGATAGAATCTGCAAATTGTTTGTATATTATGTTAATATATCAAGAAATGAAAACAACGTAGTTGGAATGGTGTCAATTGGTTAAGAAACGAAGATTTGGCAATCGAATTCGCTAAAAGTGTTAAAATATGAAGAAATTGGAAGAAAATGTGATTTTGATCCTTAAAAGTTAATTATAAATTATGTTATGTTGTTAGAATTATGAATTTCATGCTTATTGATGTTATTATAAAGTTTTAGTTGTTAGGTATGGTGAATTTCTATGGAAATTGGGAAAATTTAGAGTGTGTTGTATTAACAGAAATTTTATGACTGCAGCTTTTTTTGTGTCAAATGCAATGGCTATCTTTGGTACCACAATGAAAAAAACGAAAGCTTGCAAGTGCACCGGATGGTCTTCGAGATTACGCACCAAATAGCAATTACATTGGTGTTAAAAGCTGAAGGCAGCGGCCACAAGCTGCGTGCCTGTGCCGAGCCGGCGATGAGTTCGATTATTTGAAGACTATAATACAAGGACCTAATCAAGTATGGTATGCATGACAAAGATGTTAAATCATAATATAAGATACAGAAGGTTATGTGTGGTGATACCAAAAAGAAGAAGATTTTAAATGATCATTTAAACAAGTTATGTAATGAATAAAAATTGATGTTTACAAGATTTAGATGTGAATAATAAAGCTTATATTAGGCGATAGTGAGATTTCAGATCCGTAAGAATGGTTAACCAACATGATTAGACATTAAGTTAAAGGTTATGGCTTAAATGGTGGGTTGAACCTATAAAGCTAATGTTAATACAACTAATTGGTATTACAATTTAAATGGTATGTATAGGGTAATTGGCGAACGTTATTATATTTGTGTAGCTTAGACACGAGGCAAGTTCCCTATCTTCATTCTCTTTATAATGAATGCAAGTTTCATAACTATGTTATCTTTTGATGTCAAACAAGCTTTCTATTCCTAATTTATCATTGTGCAAGTTCCTAGATCTTATAATAAAGTTGAGCAAGCCTATTGATTCTATCTTGTGTATAAATGTACAAGCTCTTGTAATCTAATTTGTTACATCGAGCGAGTTCCGCTTTCCTAATTCTTGTTATTGATAGTCAAAGCATATACTGTTTAACTATATTGTTTCTAATGAGGTTTCCTAACTCTTTTTGAATGTAGTACTTTGCACATATACACCATGTTTATTCAATTGTACATTGTTATTATCTAATCTTTGACTTAAACATCATTGTTCAATTCTAAATTATTGTGTTGAACCTTCAAATAGCAAGCAAACTCTTATTGATTGGACTAATCTGTAATTGAATAGTGTTCTAAAATTCTAGAACCACTGATAAGCTAGTTCCAAACTAAACTGTCTTTAGTGCGGAAATTCTAAATTCAAACTGGGACGAACAACACTGACATAGGGGATTATGTACGTGTTAACGTTTAGATGTTTGTGCACAATATATAGTACATGTGGTTGATCCCCCAAAATGCGTAAAGAAGGGTCTCAGATAGTCTAAATGACTATTAAGGTTGAGGTAATAATACCTAATTATTTGGGGACATAGTTCGTGGTCATAAGACCCTCAAATATAAATCTCAAGCTTGTTTTCTATTCTTGATTCATTGAATAAGTTCACCATTATTCAAAGATTTGTTGTCTAAACTCATGTTGTTGTTATTATTATTCTTTATATCGGTGGGCAATTGTTTGCTCACTCTTGCATCTAAACACCTTAGCTAAAGTCGAGAAAGTCGATGAGCCATCTTCCAGCAAAGGAAAGGGCAAGGTGTCCAAGTGTTGAAGATATACGTGAATCTATTTCGATGAATTATATTATAAGACTTAATTTATTTTGTGATGTATTCTGCAGACTTATGTAATAGTTTAAGGTTAGGTTACCTGAGATTGTTTAAAGTTGATGTAACCTTTTAATGGGAAAGATTATTGTTTAAGTTATTTAAATTATGTCTTTATCCTTTATTATGGATAATTAGATGTAATAGTTTTGGATAGTGAGCACAAAATCTTGTGGGAATGGAGTACCCGTATTTGGGGGTGTCACACCATGTAGTGCAGTTCTTAAATCATCGATATCTACATCAAGAGAGTTAAAGTCGAATACCTCATCGATACTTACTTCATGATGGTCAGTGCTTTTCTTGTCATTTGCATTTTTGGCCATTAAACACAGATTTGCTACTTGAGATTCTTCATCATCTCCAGACTCAGGAGTTGTGTCATTGTTTGAGTCACTCTATGATCCTTCGGCTACAGGAACTTTATATTTCTTTTGAAACCTTTTGTTGCCTTTGAATTCCTTCTTTGGATTTGTTCTCCTCTTGAGCTCTTCTCTAAGAGGTTTGTTGCAGTTTGCAATAAAATGGCCAAACTTCTTGCAGTTGTAGCATAGGTCGTTGATCTACTTCTGGTTGTTGTTGTTGAATTTCTTAGGTCTGCTGCTTCTGCCATTACACATGAACCTCTTGAGTCTTCTTACCAGCATTGAAATATCCTCATCATCATCTTCCTCGTGAGTCGTAATCATTTTCGACATGAGAGATTTGAGATGGTTTCGCATTGCTTTGAGAGCAACTCCTTTGTCCTTCTTTCTTCTTTCACATAGAGTCTCTGCCCTTTGGGTTGAAAGTAGTATGCATACAAGCCAATCATGTTTGATGATAAAGCATATACTTTGTAACAATCTTATTCGTTTATTAATAAAAAGTATTAATTAATTAAAGACTTTTAATTATCTACATGATTGATCATTCTAATGAGATCTAAATTCTTTGAAAGCTTAAAACTAAAATAGTTCCCAATCGTTGGATTACTAAATAGGGGATTAGTGAATCCGGATAGATTGGTACATACGTTGCTTGCTCATTGGATGAGGATGATTGATCTCATGATCATTTGTGTGGAGATACTAAAGCAAGTATGTAGGTGCTTATTAGAGAATAAGTTCACTGACGTGGCTCGCTAAGGAATACCTAATGGAGTTTTACTTGCTTGTCAATAGGAATTCTTGTAGTGGTAGTAGTACAAGTGATCCTTGGACTTGAGATCATCATAGTATCTTGTGTATGATGAATTATACTTTGACTTATTCCTTAATACCCTTAGGGTATATCAAAGGGTATGCTTGGGTATAATAAGTTGTACATGGAGATAATGTATGATCAATAAAGAATCTACCACTTCTAGTAAAAGAAGAGAAATGTCCTATGTAATTCGATAAATGACAACCCAGTAGTCCTTGGCGTTAAGCGAGTAATGAAATTAGAAAGGAGTTTCTAATTTGCATTATTTGAGTTGTGCATTTAAGAGTCGAAATACATATAATTAAATAAAATAAGACTTGACAAAGAATTCCATGTCTTATATTTAATTGGGACATTGTATGGTGGAAGGATTGAATTGTATTTATAACTATTTACTCAAAGCTTTTTTTATGATTAATGTTGAAATCTATATTATCCGAAAAGTCGTTAATCACTAGGGAGGCTTATCCCTATTGTAGAATAAATATTATTTATTTAAATAAATTATTAGTTTAATTTATTTATTTAAATAAGATTAGAATTGTTCTAATTGATTTATTCACAATCGGTTTAATATGGAGAACCTAAAGGGTCACACCATAAAAGGAAGAATAATTATTTAAGAAATTAATGGCATAATCGTAATAATAAGTTAAGTATATTTAATTTAATCTATGGTGATTGAATAAATTAAATAACTTAATATTTATTATTTAATATTTTAGAAATATTAAATATAAATTAATAAGAGGAGTCTTATTATTATTATTACTATTATTATTATTATTTAATTCCTAAAGGAGTTTGGGAATTAATTAATAAAAGTACTCTCAAATATCCTAATAAGATTAGGAGACTAATTAATTAAAAGAGTTTAATTAATTATTCCTAATAAGATTGGGAGCCTAATTAATTAAAGGAGTTTAATTAATTAAGATAAAACCCAACTCCTTAATTGTTAAGGAGGATTGCCCACATCTATAAATAAGAGGAGTCTTATTATGAGTGTAGAGGTTGTTGACTTTTTCACAACAGACGTTATTCCAATTGTTGGAGAGTACACTCCTTTTCTATGAGAGATAGAAAAACTAGGATTTTGCCAAACACCCATCTTCTTGAATCTTTATTCTTTCTTGGTGGATCACCTCTAGAGGCCAAATACTTGGGTGGCTAACGTTGATCAAAGAAAAAAACCAAACCCGGTGGATTCAAGTTGAACACGAAAAGAATTGGAGGTGAACTTGTACCTGAGGAAGCTCGAATCTTCAAGGGTATGATTCTTGTTCTTTCTTTTTCGTTTAAATTAATAATTGTGCATAAAGGATGATCCGGGTATATGGTTTGTAAAATTTTAAAACTCTGATTTTCCATGCTTCCGCTTAATTTGTGCAATTTAATTGCGTTCATGAATATTACAAACCTAACAGTGGTATCAGAACCAAACCTTTATGCGAATTATTAATTGTTCTAATTTGATATGTATATTGATATGTGTTCTAATTTGATATGGGCATAATTTTATTGTGTAAAATTAAAAAAAAACGAAAATCATTTACTAATGAAAGCTTCCTATTGCAGAATCACAAATCAATATATATATATTGATTTTCGTTTAATATAGTTATATATTATATTATCAAGTTATCATATTAGCTTCCCACTTTCCTGTTAATCACGTGGCCTGGATCACGCTTTTTCGTAAAGAAGAAATCAGTTTGCCAAACTCCAATGTTTTTCGGAAATATTGATATATATATATATATATATATATTATGTTATTGCTTCAGGAACATTCTGGTGCATAATAAATTAAAAGGTTACACGTGATTCCCTTTTAAAGATAAGGAGATACGGATATATATATATATATATATATATATACAACGGATCCCGTCCGGGATCCCAGACTGGTCCAAAATCCGGACCCCAAATTTTTATTTTTTTTATTTTTTGTAAAATAACTAAAAAAAAAATAAATAAATAAATTATGGAACTGAAATTTTTTCATAATACAGTGTTTTGGGTGTGTTTTTAATACCTACACCAACCGATGTATGTATACGATGCCCTTGCATCGTATGTAAATATTTTGGTATAGGCATCCAAATCACGCCTAAAACAACAGATTATGTAAAATTTCAATTCCATAATTTTTTTTTTTTTAGTTGTTTCAAAAAAAAAAGCAAAAAAAAAAAAGGTCCTGATTTTATTAGAGTCCCGATCGGATCCTGATTTGGATCTCTCTCTCTCTCTATATATATATATATATATATATATATATATATATATTCTATTATTTTATAATATATTATATATACATTATATGTATATAATATATTATTCTCAATTATTTATAATTAAAATAAAAAGTTTATTTTAATTTTAAAATTGAATTTCATGCTAACTAATTAGAGTTGGAATTAGATTCCATAATAACTAATTAGAGTTGAAATTGGATTCCATGTTTCCTTAAATAAAGGAGTTTATTTTGATTCAAAATTAGATTTTATACTAACTAAATTTTCTCATTAAATGATATCAATATATATATTGAATGTTTATTATTCATGGGATGAATGTTATTTATTGATGCATATGGTGATATGTATGATAATAAATGGGATTGATTATGGACTTTTGACTAATGTGATTGGATTTTATTTTAGTTGGATGCATGAATGTATGCGTTTTATTAAATGGGGTCTGCGTACCTCATCTTCTCTAATTTTTTCTTAATATAAATTCTATCTTCCTCCTATGTACTTCCCTCGATCGCTAATCAAGGTTTCTATTTATTTTAACTAGTTTTGTAATAGGAATAGTTAGAATTAATTTTGAAAAATTGGAGATCAAGGATCAAGGAGCGCTTGAAAACCCGGTTTGTAATGGAGCCCTAGTTTAAATGTAATAGTTATGTGTTTAAATATTAATTCTTGCACCCCTAGGGTTTGACCTTTTGGTTCACTTGGTGGCTCTAGTGAACCAAACTAGAATAAAAGTCCATAATCAATCCAAGTAGAATATAGTATTCTATATGTGCATGCATAATATATATTATATATTATGCAAACATGCTTCGCATGTTAATTAACATGACACGTATTTTATATATATATATGTGCATGCGCGCTAAACAAGATGAGACAAATTAATAACAAACCTCTCAAATTTTTTATATTAAGTCCTAAGCGTTCAAAGATATTTGGAATATCGAACGTCGCCTTTTAGTATGATAAATTAATAGAGTAATAAATATTTAATATGAGTTTGTTGTGTCACCACAAGGAAAGTATTAAGTATTTAAGATGTTAATTTATCACATTTGATGCTTATAAAGAAAATTGAACAATATTGTTTTGTTGTGTCACCACAAGGACAATATTTTCTTTTTTGAATATATGGAGTGCTAGGTTGGACTTAACTTAAATCATTTTAGTTCTGGATGTGCACACACACTGACCATTATGATCTAAGAGGCAAAATACAAGGAATTTCATAGTTGATGTAATTGACAAGAGTTGTCTACCTATTTATTTATATAGAGTTTGTTGTGTCACCACAAGGCTATATACATTTGAAATGAGATCCTTATTCTCACTAGCAAATCTTTAATTAGATATTGCTTAACTATATATATTGAGGTAATATAGTTTGAAGAAAATAGTGGGAGATACCAATTTAAAACAAGACCTAATTTATTTTGATAATTAATAAAAGAATGTATGCTAAAATGTTGTTAATTACAAATTCATTTACAGAATTTTACAATGTCTAAAATTACTATCACTGCGAAACATATTAGATGCTATTTAACTGGACCGTATTAAACGAATTGGTTAAGTAAATTGAGAAAAGTTCTAACGGCTGAAAAGCTATCTTATATCCTTAATACGCCTATCCCTGCAATGGTTGCAAACAATGCCTCTGAGGAAGAGATTGCTACTTTTAGAAAGTGGAAAGATGATGCACAGTTGGCTCAATGCATCATGCTCGCATCCATGAGTAACGAGCTTTAGCGTCGGCATGAAACTATGGATGCTCCTACTATATTCATGCACATCAAGTAGTTGATGGTGAGGAAAGTAGGACTGATAGATATCAGATATCTAAGGAGCTCTTCCGATCTAGAATGACTGAAGGCACTACAGTATAGACACATGTCATAATGATAATCAATTTGATTGATCAATTAGGATAATGGGTTTTGTCATGGATGGAGAGTTGAGCCAAGATTTGATCTTGCACTCATTCCTGGACTCCTTTCACAATTGTTGTGAATTTTTCATATGAACAAGCTGTGAGGCCCCCAAAATTAGGTATACATCACCCATCTTGAGTCGCCAAATACATGGTACAAAATACAAATACAAACTTAATTATACAACTGTCGTGTAACATACGACAATACATAAACTGAGAGTTCTAATAGGAATATTGTTATCTAGACAATATCCATACTCAAGGAGTCCTCATTACATTTATTGTCACACTATTTAACAAAATAATGAGGACTACTAATGCTATCTTCTGGACCATCACTCCTTTCCCCGACTAAATCTCAAATTATATTCTCATTTCACGAAGAAACGGTGAAAGAAAGGGTGAGCTCAACTAGCCCAAAGAAGAAATATTATGACTAAGATAATGCAGAATAAATTATGAATAGTATTCAACAATGTTAAACTGATAAAATACAATAGACATCAAGTTGAACTGCAGCGGAATAAGCAATCCATTAGAAGAGTCAAGTAGAGAATAAAACCTACTATCTTCTATGATTTAAAAATGTTTTATCAAATTTTATAACCGAGACTCCACTTTAATAAATAAACCACATCTTTTAATCATCCCTGTACTACGAGCCAAGGATATTCATTAAATCATCCACGGTCATGATTATACCGAATAATTCCTGGTCATAATCATACCAAAAACTGTCATTACAGACCACTGAGGACTTTTACCACATCACTTATAACATCACAGTTCATGATTATACCGAATGATTCCTGGTCATAATCATACTAAGTCCATCTATGTACGTAAGCTAAAGATGACTTTCAACATAATATAAACATAAGGATGATGACAATGTTATAGGAATTCAATAAAACAAGATCAAGAATTAATTTATCCAGAAACTAATAATATCCAAATTGTCAACATGATACTTCTTTGTAAAGTAAAAATCAAGAATTCTCGTAAGAATATTTCCATGAAAAGATCTTTGGATGAGCGCAAATATCAAGGATATTCCACTAATTTCATGGAGTATCGAAGTCAAAATTTAACCAACTGAGTATAATAAAGGATATATGAAACTGCAAATGGATTTTCACCCGCCATGCGGTAATCCACGTATACAGATCATTTCCACATTTTAATAAGGAATGAATACAAAAGATCATTCACCATGCATGTGGCTGTTAGGTTTGTAATATTCAAGAACGCAATCAAATTGCAAAATAATGCGGAAGCGTGTAAAAATCAGAGTTTAAAATTTACAAACCATAAACCCGGATCATCCTTTATGCATAATTATTAATTAAACGAAAAGATAAAGAATAAATCATACCCTTGAAGATCGAGCTTCCTCAGTACAAGTTCACCTCCAAATCCTTTCGCTCAATCTTGAATCCATTTGGGTTTGGTTCCTTCCTTTGACCAACGTTAGCCACCCAAATGTTTGGCCTCTAGAGGTGATCCACCAAGGAAGAAGAAAATTCAAGAAGAAGGGTGGTTGGCTAAACCCTAGTTTTTCTATCTCTATAGAAAAGGTGTACTCTCCCAACAATTGGAATTATGTCGTTGTAAAAGTCAACAACCCTCCCCCACCCATAATAAGACTCCTCTTATTTATTGATGTGGGCAACCCTCCTTAACAATTAAGAAATTGGGTTTTATTTAATTAATTAAATTCTTTTAATTAATTTAAGCTCCCTAATCTTATTAAGGATAATTAATTAAACTCTTTTAATTAATTTAACCTCCTAATCTTATTAGGAATAAATAAGAGTACTTATATTAAATTAATCCCTAAACTCTTTTAGAAATTAAAATAATAATAATTGTAATAATATTAATAAGACTCCTCTTATTAATTTATATTTAATATTTCCAAAATATTAAATAATAAATATTAAGCTATTTAATTTATTCTATCACCATAGATTAAATTAAATATACTTAATATATTATTACGATTATGCCATTAACTTCTTAAATAATTATTCTTCCTTTTATGGTGTGACCTTTAGGTTCTCCATATTAAACCCTATTGTGAATAAATCAATTAGAACAATTCTAATCTTATTTAAATAAATAAATTAAACAATTAATTTATTTAAATAAATAATATTTATTCTACAATAGGGATAAGCCTCCCCTAAATGATCAACGACTTTCCGTGATAATATAGAGATTTCAACATTAATCATAAAAGAACCTTTGAGTAAATAGTTACTGCAGACAATTCAATCCTTCCACCATACAATGTCCCAATTAAATATAAGACATGGAATTATCACAAGTCTTATTTTATTTAATTATATGTATTTTCGATCCTTAAATGCACAACTCCAAATAATGCAAATTAGAAACTCCTTTCTAATTTCATTACGCCTTAACCAAGGACTCACCGGGTTGTCATTTATCGAATAACATAGACATTTCTCTTCTTTTTATTAGAAGTGGTAGATTCTTTATTGATCATACATTATCTCCATGTACAACTTATTATACCCAAGCATACCTTTGATATACCCTAAGGGTCTTAAGGAATAAGTCAAAGTATAACTCATCATACACAAGATACAATGATGATCTCAAGTCCAAGGATTACTTGTACTACTATCACTACAGGAATTCCTATTGATAGACAAATAAAACTCCATTAGGTATTCCTTAGCGAGCCACGTTCAGTGAACTTATTCTCTAATAAGCACCTACATACTTGCTTTTGGAGTGTCTCACACAAATGATCATGAGATCAATCATCCTCATCCAATGAGCAAGCAACGATGTACCAATCTATCCGGATTCTCTAATCCCCAATTTAGTAATCCATCGATTGGGAACTATTTTTGTTTTAAGCTTTCTAAGAATTTAGATCTCATTAGAATGATCATCATCATTATTCTAAAAGCATTGCTTAAAACTATGGGTTTATCACATATTATAAAACAGCATTATGTAGATAATTAAAAGCCTTTAATAAATTAATACTTTTTATTAATAAATGAATAAGATTGTTACAAAGTATATGCTTTATCATCAAACATGATTGGCTTGTGTGCATACTACTTTCAATCTCCCACTTGCACTAAAGCCAATTGTCATGGTATCTTATACTCTTCTTCTCTAAGTGACGATTATCCTGCTATTGGATAAGCTTTAGTTAATGGATATGTAATGTTGTTCATGAGAGTCCACTATCTCTATAGTGATTTCCCATCTTCAATGATTCTAATAATCAAATGAAAGTGCCACAACGCATGTTTAGATCCAAGATGAGACTTAGGAACTATTCCTAGTTCTCAGAATGAACTTTAATCCAAACAATCAACTTGCAGCTTCATTTATAGCTATATACTTTGTCTTTATCACTAAACCAACAACTCTTTCTTTGTTTGGAACCTTTCCAATTCAACGCACCAATTGCTCAAGATAACGCTTTTACCTTAAAGTGGATTTTCTATTGCCTCTTAGTCCGTCTGAAAAAACTTGAGTCTGTTAAGCCCTCTAGTTTTAATTAAGACCCACCATGTGTATGATCACATCCTTAGTGCCTGCTAAGCACTTTAAGATGTTTTCAACGACTTCATAGTGAACTTCTCCGAGAATATGGTGATCAACATCGGTCTCGTATATTTCATTGCATACATGATAGTCACTCATGTGACCTCTCTTTTCGTGAGTCTCAGGGGACTATTAAGAGATACACTCCATAGCTCATCGACATGAGACATCTCTTGGAGTTTGCCATGCTAAACGACTTTAGCATCAAATGAATATACGTTCTTTGGGTTAAGTTGAGCATCCTCTTAAATCTATCTATATAGATTTATATCCCCAATTAAGATACTCTTCCAAATCATTCATGGAGGAATGTTTAGACAACTTTATCTTTACTGATTGTAGCATTGGTATGTCATTCCTTATCTGTAGTATATCAACATTTAGTACTAGGAATGTCACGATGCTCCCACTGACCCTTTTGTACACACTAGAAGTCTTACCTCATCGAATGTAACTCTGGATCATCATCTTTTATGATGTGTACCTCATCATCATCATCCATGATGAATCCTACCTCCTAGGTATCTTTGGTACTATTCCAGATTTACGATTCGGTTGTGGTACAATAGGTCTATCTATAGGTTCCTCTTATTTGACTTATAGTGTTTTGTGGTTCTTGAACTTTTCAAGATCTATTATCCTCCAACTAGCCCCTTTTAATGATAAACACCTTTATCTTAGAAGGAAGCGTGTTTCGCAATAAACACCTTTTGCTAAGTAGGATTATAGAACATATACCCTAAACTTACTTTAGGATGTCCCACAAATCGACACTTGTCAAATCTTGTCCCAAGCTTATCCTTTTGAAATCTTTTCACATAAGTTGGACAACCCCTTATCTTAACATACTTAAGATTAGGAATCCTCCCTGTCCATAACTTTTATGGAGTCTTAGGGCCGGATTTTGAGGTTACCATTTTCGTAGATATGCAGCCATTTCTAGGACATGACCCTAGAAGGATACTGGAATGTCGGTAAAATCATTATGGACCGCACCATGTCCAACAAGGTACGATTTTTCATTCAGATACATCAATCAATTATCAGTATCGTGGATGTGTCCATTATGAGAAAACCATTTGAGATGATCTAGAAACTTATTGCACAAGTATTTATTCCTTGATCTAATCAAAGAATCTTAATACTTTGTCAATTTATTTCACTTTTGAATTCTCTGAACCTTTCAAATAATTCACACTTGTATTTCAAAGAAATACACATTCAACTCTTTGAATGACCATCTCCTTTTCTTATACTAGTTTGTTCAATTTGCAAAATTATTTTCACAGTAAGTCAAGTATACAAAATTTATTAAGTGATATTCCAAATCCTATACAAAACATTATTATTATAAATAGAACAACAATTGTTCTTAATTATAATACCAAAAATTTTATTGTCCAACAATAAAATAGAAATAATATTTTAACAAGAACCGGAATACAATAACAACTTATCGACTTAATAGATTTGCTCAGTAGGCATTGCTAAACTATAAGTTTCTATGGCTAATATGCAACAACCTTTGCTTCATTTTCCACACATAGAATTACTTATATTTGTTTAGCTTTCTACTTCTGCTTGGTCCTTTTCATAAATCTATATTTATGATAACCAAAGTCAGATCCAATACCCAAGTAGAACCTTGACTTAAAGAAAATTTATTTCAATCATGAACAAAATCAGATTAGAATCAAAACTTCACTAAGCTTCTTTGGTTAGCCTCTGCAAGATGCTTCTTGCGCTTTCTTGTCCAGCTTATTGCGGTGGAAGCAAGCTCCTTTTGCTATCCGTGATCGCTTTTGTTCTTATTATCCTTTGTTTATGCCTTTCTATTTACCTTCTTTGATTCGCTCTTCTTTTCGTAGATCCTTTGGCCCCTACCAGTAAGACTTGATCTTTCTTGGTTGGAAAGTGACTCTCAACATTTTTCAATATGTTAAGCAAATCAGCGAGGCTGATATCTAGCTTGTTCATATGAAAAATTCACAACAATTGTGAAAGGAGTCCGGGAGTGAGTGCAAGATCAAATCTTGGCTCAACTCTCCATCCATGATAAAACCCATTGTCCTAATTGATCAATCAAATTGATTATGTTAAGGACTTTTGTCTATACTGTAGTGTCATTGGCCATTCTAGATCGGAAGAGCTCCTTAGATATCTGATATCTATCAGTCCTACTTTCCTCACCATCAACTACTTGATGTGCAGGAATATAGTAGAAGTATCCATAGTTTCAAGTCGACGTCAAGCTTGTTACTCATGGATACTGAGCATGATGCATCGAGCCAATCATGCATCATCTTGCCACTTTCTAAAAGTAGCAATCTCTTCCTCGGAGGCATTATTTGCAACCATTGCGAGGATAGGCATATTAAGGACATAAGATAACTTTTCACCATGAGAACTATTCTCAAATTCCTTAACCAATCCGCTTAATTTGGTCTCAAGTTAATTTAGCATCTAATATGCTTCGCAAAGATAGTAATTTTAGACATTGTAAAATTACGTAAATGAATTTGTAATTAACAACATTTTAACATACATTCTATTATTAATTACCAAAATAAATTAGGTCTTGTTTTAAATTGGTATCTCCCACTATTTTCTTCAAACTATATTACCCTCACTTATATAGTTCTAATAAAATCTAATTAAAGATTTGCTAGTGAGAATAAGGATCCCATTTCAAATGTATATAGCCTTGTGGTGACACAACAAACTATATATAAATAAATAGGTAGACAACTTTTGTCAATTACATCAACTATGCAACTCCTTGTATTTTGCCTCTTAGATTATTTTGATCAAGTGGTGGCACATCCGAATCAAAATTATCCAACTTAAGTCCAACCTAGCACTCCATATATTCAAAAAAGAAAAATATCATCCTTGTGGTGACACAACAAAACAATATTGTTCAATTTTCTTTATAAGCATCAAATGTGATAAATTAACATCTTAAATACTTAATACTTGCCTTGTGGTGACACAACAAACTCATATTAAATATTTAATACTCTATTAATTTTATCATGCTAGAAGGCGACGTTCGATATTCCAAATATCTTTGAACGCTTAGGACTTAATATAAAAAATTGAGGGGTTTGTTATTAATTTGTCTCATCTTGTTTAGCGCATTACATATATATATAAAATAGGCGTCATATTAATGAACATGAAAGCATGTTTGCATAATATATAATATATATAGTATAAGCATGCACATATAGAATACTATATTCTACCTTGATTGATTATGGACTTTTATTCTAGTTTGGTTCACTAGAGCCACCAAGTGAACCAAAAGGTCAAACCCTAAAGTGCAAGAAATAATATTTAAATATAACTATTACATTTAAACCCTAGGCTCTATTACAAAAACGGGTCTTCAAGCGCTTCTTGTCCCTTGATCTCTAATTCTTCAAAATTAATTCTAAATATTTCTATTACAAAACTATTTTTAAAATAAATAGAAACCTTGATCGTGATCGAGGGAAGTACATAGGAGGGAGATAGAATTTACATTCGGAAAAATTAGAGAAGACGAGTACTGCAGAATTCCCCATTTAATAAAACCCATACATTCACGCATCCAACTAAAATAAAATCCAATCATATCGTCAATAGTCCATAATCAATCCCATTTATTATCATACACATCATCATATGATCAATAAATAACATTCATTCTATGAATAATAAACATTTAATATATATATTGATATCATTTAATGGGCAAATTTAGTTAGTATAAAATCTATTTTGAATCAAAATAAACTCCTTTATTTTAATCCAAATTTAAATCAAAATAAAACTATTTTATTTTAATTTATCCTATTTTGAATAAAATAAACTATTTTATTTTAATCAAAATCTTTAATCAAAATAAACTCCTTTATTTTAATTAATTATGGAATCCAATTCCATGTAAAAAAATTTTAATTTATCAAATTTTGAATAAAATAAACTATTTTATTTTAATCAAAAATTTTAATCAAAATAAACTCCTTTATTTTAATTAATTATGGAATCCAATTCCATATATAAAAATCTTTAATTAAAATAAACTCTTTTATTTTAATTAATTATGGAATCTTATTCCATGTAAAAAAAAATAAACTCCT